>JAODXP020000022.1:9073084-9075584 GCA_027497455.2 Sardinella longiceps | reverse complement strand
CGATCATCTGAGCAACGTCACTGAGCGAGTAGAGCGACAGGTCATCATCTGCTCTTACCTGGCATGGACATGGGCACCTTTCCATCTACACACACACACACACACACACACACACACACACACACACACACACACACACACACACACACACACTTAAGTCTTAGAGGAAGAGAGGTGTGAAAGAGGCCTGCAGCCATGTCAAATCCAGAACAGAAAACAGAAGAGAACAGAAGATACTCTACTCTACCTTTCACAGGATCAAAACAGGTTGAGTCTGAGGTCAGTGAACTGTTGTGAGGTCACTGAATCTGGCCTGATTCCCTTCGCTTCACTTCTGGACATCTTAGTCTTCCTCCCACAGGGAAACTCCCAACATGCCACTAGTACTTACAGTAATACTCCCTTGGATTACGGGGATCTGGGTTTTTAAAAGTAAAATGTGTTGTTATTACATGTAAGTTAATACTGTATACAATAAAGAAACAAGGAACTTGTAGTGATACAAAAGGTTTTAAGGAATGGCCTGTTACAGTATTTGTCAATCTGTGATCTTTTGTTTTTTAAAAAAGTAATTTGTTTGAAATGATCATGACATGGGTGATTTAATCATAAAACAAGTGAAAAAAAACACATATAATACCTCAGTTAGAAAACATACAATAGCCTACTTAACAGACTGGTACACAGTTGCATAATGTTGCTTCTGTCAATGTAAGGAAAATCAAACTTGAATTGGATTAGATTAACTGTAGCATTTTGTTCATGAATTGAGTGTTGACCATCTTCTACCAATATGTTATGAAACAGTTGTTTAGTTTCAGTTTTATTACTTGATACTGTTGTTGAAACTTTATGGTCACAAGTTCGGCTGTGAAATATTTGGAGAAGGGCATTTCCACATGGAATTCCCTGGACTTATAGATTACTTCCCCAAGTAAATGATACCAGGCCTAGTGATCACTAACAAGATGCCGTTATCACGGAGTCTTGTGATGTGTTGCATTTATAGCTCTGGATTAAGTGTCGGCACTGGGTGAGATGATGAGATCCTCCCAGTCCAACGACAGATTCCAGCCCAGAGTGGAGATCCATGTGTGGGAGGGAAGGAGAGGTTGATCCCCTGGCCTGGTGGATCAGGTGGACTGAAGGGGATTGGAGAGAGGGAGGGAGGGAGGGAGGGAGTGTCTGGAGCCCCATGAGGGGGAATTCCCCGAGGGCATCAGGGCTCTTAGTCAGGGATCAGCCCCTAAAAATAGGAGCCTGGACGATTCAACAGGGATTTCCCATCAGCTCTGCATGCTGCCGTGATGCCCTAACACCTATGTAGGAGCACACATCTGAGTACACACACCCCCACCACCCACCCACACACACACACACACACACACACACACACACACACACATAGAGGTATGTCCGCCCATGACATAAACACAATTGTGTGTCAACCAACTCATAAACGCTTTTTGCCCAGACATCTTGACATATTCAAAAACAGACTTTATTTGTAAATATACAAATAAATGCACAAATAAATATACAATAAATGCACACACACACACACACACACACAAAGAGATTTCTGTCTGTGTGTATTCTTATTTATAGTGTGGGATTAGACCCATAGTTCCACCTTGGCGGATTTGTGCAGGAGAGCAGCTCACCCAGGCTGCCCTCACCGCAATGACTTCACTACCTTGTTTTTTTCCACAACTCGTCCAGTGAACGTCGTGTTTTTCAGCACAGGATAAATCCCACCACCGTCACCCTTGTTGTTGTCATGTGTGCTTTCAAAATCTAATCCTCTCCTCCTACGAAAGTGAAATAAATAAACCCAAACGCGCCTCGGATTTGTGCAATTCACCGGCTCTGCCAGGGGGAAAGAACCGAAATTTATGCCTGCTAAAAAAAAAATAAAGACATCCATGCCCCATTGAAAACAACCGGTGTGTCAGAAGCAGGGGAGTTATGTGCTGTGCGTGAATAGGACGAGGTAGGGAGTGATAACAGTGGGGCAATGCTGGAGGATCATCCATCTGACCTGCCAAAAGAGACTCACCTCACAACTTCCTTCGGCCAGAGGGTTTCCTGGAGAGAGAGAGAAAGAGAGAGGCAGAGAAAAGAGAGAGAGAGAGAGAAAGAAAAGGGAGAGAGAAAGAAGTCGAGGGAAAGTTCATAAAGCTTTGGCAATGCAAATGTCGAACTGTTTTTCATGCCAAACAAACATTTTTGAATTTGAAAGAAGTCAAATGAGGGAAAACACAGAGGGAAACAGCCGATTTAATTTTCAAGCCCTCTCTCTCTCTCTCTCTCTCTCTCTTTCTCTCCCCTCCGATTTATGATTCTCTGTGGTACTCCTCTTCATCAATCACTCCCCACACTCTGGCAAAAACAAAGATGTCTTCAGTGCCCTCAATGTCTGACCATGAAGCCTTGTCCTCCTCCTCTCGTTATGCAACTGCATGTGCTTTCCCCCAAACAAATATTTGTCATGTTAGGG
>JAODXP020000022.1:9050584-9060584 GCA_027497455.2 Sardinella longiceps | reverse complement strand
AATCTTTTTTGTCACATGCAGTTACACCCTTCTGTTTTTGTTTTTGTTTAATAACTCCTTCCTTGTATAATATTTTGTCAGTAGGAAGAGCTCATCAAGGTTCATCCATTGTTTTCTCGTCTCCTGTATTTTTCTCTTTTTATCCCCTCTTTTTGCTATATTGTGGATCTGTGTTTCCACATTCATTCCCAGTCATTTGGTGTGTTGTGAAGCACTTTGGGGTCAGCTTTGTTGTATTACAGTAAATATACTTTCACTTGATTTCCTGTTGAAGATGTTCGTGGACACCGCAAACCCACTTCTAGTCACATCCATCTGAATGGTAGTAAATGTGAAGATACAATCTTGTGCGTGCACACACACACACACACACACACACACACACACACACACACACACACACACACACAAATGTATTCATGCTCCCTTCATTAGAACTTCCTTTTCCTTGTACTTACCACATTTCTGTTTATAAACCACAAACATGCTACTGCTGTGTGTGTGTGTGTATGTGTGTGTGTGTGTGTGCATTGAGGGAACATTTTCACACCAGCACTTTCATGTGAAGCTTCCCAAGCAGCAAAGGCTGATTCATCATGGCGTATAGCCAACATTTTCCTCCAGGTCCACCGGACATGGGGCTTGGAATGTGAGTCGCCTTTCTGGCCTCCACTGAGAGGGAGAGAGAGAGTCATCATGGGTAGAGTGATAGAGTCACTCCTGTGGCAGCTCCTATAACAGGGCCTACTGGATGCAAGTGAGGATCCATTAAAACTTCAGCCCACCACAGCCCGGACGTGAGTGGGTGATATACACTCTGTGTGGGTGGGTGATGAACACCCTGCAGGAGATGTGCTTGTGTGTGTGTGTGTGTGTGTGTGTGTGTGTGTGTGTGTGTGTGTGTGTGTGTGTGTGTGTGTGTTTGGGTGCCTGTGCTTTGTCTGAATGGTGGATTGGTGGTGATGCGCTTGGAAGAAATGTGATGAACAAAGAGAACGTGATGGATTATGTACTTTGTGGTTGCCGGAACTGGGGCCAAACAGACTCAGTTGGAGACACAAAAGTTCCTCAAGCATCTCAGCTAATTCCTTTCCTACTTATTTGTGATTTGTGAGTACTGTGGGCAACTATGATTCCCCATATTCAAACTTTATATCAATTTATGAGCCCTTGTGATGCTTAAATCAATTGACGCTTTTGCAGTAATGTAAGTGACATTATTCAGGTGACATAGAATAGAGTATCCAGGAGATCTTACAATACAGTATTTAGGAGAAACACCTCATGAAAAATTTGGCCACAAACCTGTGGATAAAGTCTGTTGGTGATCAGTGATGTTGCTTTCACTTTGACCAAACTTTTGAACATAAGCTGAAATCTTGTCTGGGAAAATGCCCTTTTCCTGAGCAGGCTCTTGCCCGAGGCGAAGTCATTACGGAGCACTAAAGATTTACCCGCTAACATTTATTTAGCTAACGACAAACACTTGATTGTGGAATAACAGTCAAATAAACACCTCCACCCACATCAGGGTGGTGCACAGACCACAGTTTGAACAGGCACAGGTCTTTTTGCCGGTGGAGCAGTTTCATTTGAGTTAATTATCGTTTTAAAAAAGGAAAAAAAAAATCCCCAAGTCGATCAGAAAAAGAGCGCAGCTAAGCTGAGTTAAATGGGGTGGCGCTCGCCGGTAGTGTAGAAAAACAAACAGTTGAAGGGCTGACCAAATAAGCAGGTCCTGGCCTTCATTAGCGCCAGCGAGGGACTGTCATCAGAGTCGGACTTAGCTAAACACTCAGTGGAGTTTCCACTCGGAGGAAGGAAAAAAGAAAAAAAAAAAAAAAAACATGGTAGGCTAACGTGATACAACACATGTGGTCATTCAGCTGCTGAGATCTGTCAATACACAAGCAGCACTCCAGGAGAGATGGAGTGAACACTATGAACTAGAAAACCACTTAAAAATGTGTGATATTACTGCGGGTGCCATGCGGTATTGTTCAACTATTGACGTTTTTGCTGCTTACGGACAATGGGGAACAATGTTGCTGGTGGGAAGAAAGAAAGACGAAAAGGAGCGAGGAGGAGGGGGGGGGGGGGGTACGCTCACGTTTTGAAAAGGTGCTGTCAACACTTATTCTGTCATAAAAACCTGGAGCATAAAAAAAGAGGGAAAGAGGAGGGATGAAGGGAGGGATGGAGAAAAAGCAAAACAAAAACACAGCTGGAAAGTTAAAATGAATGAGTGTGCCTGCCTACCCCTCACTGTAGGCCACTGGGAGAGGGGAGAGGGGAGGGAAAGGGGGTGATTGACTGGTGGAAAGCTCCTTCTCCAGCGCACAGCATTCTCTAACTAAAAGACTGAGTGCCAATGAGTTCACCGCCTCCTCCATCTCAACAGAGGCCTACAGTAAGAGCCCAGAGGCTATCTATAGTTTGTAGCACTACTGTCGTTGTGATCTGTCTCTCATTTAACACCACTGTTTGTCTATCATCACTCTAGCCTGCAGCCCACAACTGATTCATCATGCTTTATAACTGCCATTTTGCTATTCTTGCTATAGTTGACTGTGAGTTGCTTCATGCCGCTTCAGGGTACCAGATGATTCATGGGTGTCTCTCTGTAGCATAAACTATGGTTAACTGAAAGGACTGGCATTTATTTAGCAGAGAATTTTATGCAAAGAATCAGGGACTTCCAATCACAGGGTCAGGATTCAAATACAGGCTAATTTGACATTGCACATCAATGTTACTGCTCCACCATATGTATTTAAATACCTCTTTCATATCTGTACAACATCGATGTTAGTAAGAGACTCACACACTCAAACTCACACATCACTCTAAATGTAGTCATAGGTGCTATAAGATATTGTAATGTACATAATGAGCATTGTACAATACATGCAAACAAAACTTTTGGTAACCCAGTATTCATAGAGCATTATAAATGCATTGTATGATGCATTCATAAAGGCTTATAACTACTGACATTAGAATTCATAGCTGATTATATGTTCTCATGACTGTACTCATAATGCATTAATGTCATAAACCTTTATAACTTGATATATCACAAAGCATTATAACCTTCTTTGAACTTTAGGGTAACAGACCACTTTACTTGTGTCTGTTATGATGTCTTATTCATTTTCATGAGTAATTATGTGCTCATCTTACTAAACTTAGGGTATGCATTGAGCACTTGTAACTCATTATGCAGCATGAACAAATTGACATATAAAAGGACAAATAACAAATTGAAGCATTATAATGCTTTATGACAATTCAAGTTTTAAAGACTCATAAGATAACATTATAAAGCTTTATGAGTATAGACATGAGAATGTATAAACAGTTATTAACACTCATGCCATTAGTTATGACTTTATGAATGTGTTATAACCCTTTACGAATGCAATGCTCAATGAATACTGGGTTCATAGAAAGTGTTACTCACTTTTTTCTTAAAGTAAATCAAACACATCCATGGAGTTATAATGTTTTTTATTGATGACGACTTTAAAGACACAATAACAGCTTTAACTTACATTACATTAATGTTTCTTTATATTCTTGATTCCACATGACTCTTCAACCTTTCAATATTTCATGTACAGTTACCTACAGTTTTAAAGTTACATTATAATGATCTGTCATTTGGTAGGTTTTTATGATATAAGTATTTGTAAATATTCTTATAATGTTGTAAGTAATACAGTGCATGTAATTTTGTTTGTTCATAAGAAATGTAAGTAAATAGGGTTACTGCTCAGAGCATTTTATGATGTAGTATCGCTTACTTTGCTACGTGTATCAGAATTCATCATGACAATTGCATTACAGAGGTAAAAACCCTTAATTGCATTGTGATATATGTATTAACATGTGTGCTGAGTGATGAAAGTACAAAAACATAAATGAGTGCAGATATGTCTTCACAGTTAAATGTACATGTACTTCTAATCACCATGAGGTTTTATGAATGATAACCTCTAGCCTATTAATGCTTTATAACCTCACGTGAATAGATTATTAATAGTTAGCCTATCATTTATGAATGCTGCATGGGTTCATTGAAAGTATTAATGAAAAAGTGTTACAGGTGAAAAGCATGCTGAATGATGGACCCCAGAAATTCTTCAGCTGGTATTAAACATTTACAACTAGCCAAATGATGGTGCTCTAATATTATCTCGCTTATTATATGGTTGCTTGCCAAAATGAGAAAAGAAACTTCACACAGAATTAGGCTATGTCTTCTTACATTAATTTATGACTCTTGGCTTCCTTGGAGTTTGCCACATCCTTTTATTTCTCTCTCTCTCTCTCTCTCTCTCTCTCTCTCTCTCTCTCTCTCTCTCTCTCTCTCTCTCTCTTCCTGTTCTTTCTCATGCCATACTAAGTATCGGAGCAGAAAGGTCGACTGTTGTGGTTGAGTGACAGTTTTGGGGGCAGTGGGTTTACATGCCATGGAATCTCTTTGGAAGTCACAGCCTTGGGCAAGCGTCACATAGCCTACTACAAATACAATGAAGGCTGTTTGGGAGCCATAATGTCCCCTTGAGGTTGTTTAAGGGAGACCAATCAATCCAAATGTCAGAATTGCACTTAGAAATTGCATCTTAGAAAATGGGCCAAAGGTAAAACTCCTAATATAACCTGACCTTACAAAGATTGATTTATAAATGTAGAGATTTATAACTATAAGCGTATGGTATCAATATTGGTATAAAACCCAAAGCCACATCAATGTTGCATGAGTCACCTGTGACCACAGGGTGAAGATGAGAGATAAAGTTTAGGTGAACAAGGCACACAAAGATTCGAATGACAATGAAATGTCAAAGTGAAGCAGGCAGCATGCCGCCAGTTTGCAATGACTCATTGCATCTTCATTTAAAAAGAAGCCTTGTCATAAGGCAACATTTGCAAATATAGCCCAGTCTGGAGTCAAACACAAAGGTTCCCACAAGATAGAATCAACTGGTGCATTGAAGCAATCTGCACCAACAACTGTTGCCCTCATGGAATAACAGTCTTTCTTGGTGGAGGACAACAAGAAAGAGACAATGAGAGAGTGCTTGAGATTCAATGAGAGAGAGAGAGGGATAAATGAAAGACCAAAAAGAGAATTTGTGCTTTTTGACCATGCATAAATAGTAAACACTTGCACACGTGCATGCTGCACCCTAGCCGTGGGTCAGGCTTAAGCCTGTGTGTGTGTGTGTGTGTGTGTGTGTGTGTGTGTGTGGCAGATTGCACAAAGCTCTCCCACAGCTAGCTAAACTCGCCAGAGGAGACAGAGCTTTGGCACGGCCAGACCAAGTGCAAACAATAAAAAGCTCCTGAGTGCTGGAAACTCAAGGAACTGTAGCAGGAGGGAAAATTAGATGAGAGGGGGGCTTAAGTGTAATGGGGAAGACATACAATAATACCTGCCTAAATTCTATTTTATTTTCTAGTTAACTAATCTATCCATGTGCCATGTGCAGCTTAGCACTCAGGAGACCCAGTCTGACCTTTCAGGACCATCAACTAAAGTCTCTCACAGTTTACCCAGGGACTATAACAACCTTATTTGGTGCTTTTATATGTTTCAAAGTCTCAAGCTTCAGCCTTTCAGAATGACTTGAAACAGTCAAGGCGTTCATACACCGGCTCCGACAGCATAGCAGAGAACTTTCTCGGCTGGTGTGCAAGGGTTGTATTGATAACAATGAATTGGAATGTTGGAAGCGCAGTGCTCTAGAATATGGAGGATTTTTTGTGACACTTCTTTCATTGTATCCATCAATCAATCTTTTATTTTAATTGACAATGTAATGGTCATTAAATACATTCAAAGTTTAATAATACAATATAATTTTCAATTTATTTTTCAAAACAATTTGCCAATAAATGTACATTCCTATTCAATAATTTATGAAATAATTAATTAATTAATTAACCGTTAATATTTACAATATTTATTGCATATTTTTATTAATACAATTATTCAATATCATTTACAATATTTATTGCATATTTTTATGAATAAAATTATTCAATATCATTTACAATATTTATTGCATATTTTTATGAATAAAATTATTCAATATCATTTTCAAAAGGTTCTGAAGGAAAATTTGTGACAAATTCCGAAGGAGAAATTGTGACATTCCATATGCAAATTCGCACGTTCTGATTGGCCAGCGGTAACAGATTTTTGCCGCCGATAAAGAAAACATTCTGGAATATTGCGAATATTGAAGTCTGAACTTCAAAGGATTTTGACAGATCAAAGCCGATAGAGATTCTACGCTAGAAAACGCAACAATGGAGATGAACCTGGCTGCTATGCTTAGTAGTTAGGAGGGAATTCGTCCAAAGTCAGGAAGATCGTGCACTTCTGGACAAGTTTTTGATTTTTGGCAGGGTGTTAGATACAGGTATAAGGTTTTCAAAAATCAATGGATACAAGTTGGGGTGACCCCCTAGTGGCTGGTATTCATACAATCCAAAATGGCCCCCAACGGAAAAAGAAAAGACTATATCTAGGTTTCCTTTAGTCTTAAATTGTTGTATAATGTCATTTTTCTTCTTTGTTTGACACAAGGAATCCAATTTGGATATGTTCTTCTCATTTTAGATAAAATTTTATATTAAATCTATTATCATAGTCATCTTTAGCTAAAATAAACTGTCAATGTCTGTAAAAAGGTCACATAAAATTGGAGGCAACGGATCATTATGACACCTTCCAATTGCATGCCAAGTTTTGTGATATTCCGCTCATGGGAGGCCATACAGCAAATTGATTTACGACATTTTATACCAACTGGCCAGCAGGTGGCCGGACATTTTTCTGCAATATCTAAAGAACCATAGGGCCTAGGGGGACCACATTTTTATATGCTTGTCTTCAGGGGCCATGTAAACCTATCCCATGATCACCCATTCCATGTATAGCGCCACCTGGTTAAAAATGAAAAAGCTAAAGTGAGGTATTGTAATCAGTGTTAACAGCTATCTCTGGCTGACATGGTCAAAACTGCACAAAATAAGGCGTGTCAAAATGCATGCCAAGTTTCGTGTTGGCATGTTGGCAGTAGCTGGTCACTAGATAGTGACTCGGTCCCACCCAATATGGACAAAAGAGCCCTGGAGTCTGCGAGAGTGGGGGTGGAAGATGACTCATTGGCGGACCACATGGTAACGGACCTTGCAAAGGAAACAACAGCTCTGGTAGGACACAAGCTACAAAGCTGCATATGTGGCTGGAAAAAGATGACATCAGAGAAGGGTCTCAAGATCCATCAAATTAGGAAAAAAAGGGTCGAATCTTGTGGCCAAAATCTTGTCAGAAAAATGAGTGGGGAAGCATCTATATAGACATTGTCCATCTCTTGGAGGGGCTGAAAGGTGGTGTAGAGAAGAAGCTGGACAATATTGGAGAAGTCATCTACAGCTATGGGGCAAAGAGATTTGGGGTGAAAAGCGAGGGCCGTAAGGTACTGAAGGAACCAGCTCATTCCAAGTCCAGAAGGCAAAGAGAGATTGAAAGGCTGGTGAAGGAAAGAAGGTGCCTGAGAAAACAGTGGAAGAAGGCAGCGGAAGTGGAGAGGAATGGACATGAGGCCCAATGCTGAGAAGAGCTGAATACTTGAGAAAGCAACACAAGAAGGAGAGAGCGAGGAGTGCCTTCTACAGAGATCCCTACAAGTTTGTGAAAGCCCTCTTCGTCAAGGAGAAATCTGGGACCCTCAAAGCTACCTTCAAAGACCTACTCCGACAACCAGAGGCACGTGCCAGCCAGCATTCCGGGTGACATGCCACCAATCCAACCAGCTGAACACCAGATGGAAACAAGGCCCCCTACATAGAGCAAAGATAACATCAGAGCACAGTAAAGCGGGCAAGAGCATCATCAGCCCCTGGGCCCAATGGCGTTCCATATAGACTCTATAAGAATACGCCGGGAGTATTGAGGTACCTCTGGAAGCTGATGAGAGTGGGAAAAATGAGTTATACCAAAGGCATGGTGAAGGGCGGGAGGGATCCTGATTCCCAAAGAGAAGAATTCCTCAACCATTGACCAATTCCGCCAGATCAGTCTCCTGAATGTGGAAGGAAAGATATTCTTTGTTGACAGCTCAGTGCACAAAGCAGGGATAAGTGGATTCTCAGGCTGTCTGGAACACGCAAATGTTATCTGACACCAGATACAGACGACGAGGAAGGAGAAGAAAGACCTGCATGTGATCTTCCTAGATCTCGCCAATGCCTTCGGATCTGTGCCGCATGAGATGTTGTGGACAGTGTTCAACTTCTTCCAAGTCCCAAGAGGGCATCACAAGGCTGGTCAAAGCCTACTTCCAGGACCTTCAGTTTTGTGTCGCAGCACAGGCTAGCACAACTGCCTGACAGCACCTCGAGGTTGGCATTATGCTGGGCTGCACCATTTCCCCACTTGCATTTACCATGGCGATGGAGCTCATCATCCGGGCATCGCGATGAGTGGTTGGAGGAAAGCAGTTGAAGAATGCGCTGCGTCTTCCTCCAATACGAACTTACATGGATGACATGACAACAATAACAACAACACCTGCATGCACCAAACGCCTACTGAATAAACTCCAGAAAAACATTCAAGGGGCACGGATGGCGATCAAACTCAGCAAATCCCGCCGCATCTCTATTGTCAAAGGCCAGCTTGCTAATGAGAGGTTCCACGTCAACAACGAGCCAATACCAACAGTTAAGCCTGGCAAAAGTCTTGGCCACTGGTACAGCGCAAAGCTCAAAGACGGACCATAAAGAGGTGGACTATTCCTTTAAAGCAAAGACATCACTAATTTGGAAGGATAGAGGGGCTTAACCCCTTGGGTCTATGGAGTGTGAATAAATCCATAGACCTGTGGTTTGATCGCCTGGGAGTACCCATGCTCCTTTACGTGCTCCATTTCATTTCACTCTGCAAAGCAGCATGGTGACCATGGTTGATTTTCTTGCCTGCTTTTAGGTAGCCTGGCCCGCCTTCGGCGTTGCTTGTCGCTGGTCTAGCCAGCTACAATCTACACAGGGTTTCTGAGCTCCTGAAAGATCGGGAACTCCATCTACTTTGTTGAGAATCAATCAACTCTGCGGCTCCAATGGCCCTCGTTAGAGGCGTGTTCAAGGCAGTGACATTACTCAGTCCTGTTACTCAAGCAGTTCCCTTCGCGTCACATACGTCAGAGGAAAGAGTGGTGTGATTGGTTTAAGCTTCAGCACAGCTTTTTCTGACATCGACCAGTAGCAAACTGAGGCATTTGAGGGAGGCCTCCAATTTTGTGCAGTTTTGACCATGTCAGCCAAGAATGCCCATTAACACCGATTACAATACCTTACTTTGGGTTTTCATTTTTAACTTGGTGGCGCTATACATGGAATGGGTGATCATGGGATAGGTTTACATGGCCCCTGAAGACAAGCATATAAAAATGTGGTCCTCCTAGGCCCTGCGGTTCTTAAGATATTTGCAGAAAAATGTCCGGCCACCTGCTGGCCAGCTGGTGTAAAATGTCATAAATCAATTTACTGTATGGCCCCCCCATGGACAGAATATCACAAAACTTGGCATGCATTCGGAAGGTGTCATAATGATCCGACACCTCCAATTCTGTGTGTCTTTTTCACAGATATTGACAGTTTATTTTAGCTAAAGATGACTATGATAATAGATTTAATATAAAGTTTTATCTAAAATGAGAAGAACATATCAGAAGTGGATTCCTTGTGTCAAACAAAGTAGAAAATGACATTATACAACAATTTAAGACTAAAAGAAACCTATATACAGCCTTTTCTTGTATGCATACCAGCCATTTTGGATTGTATGCATACCAGCCACTAGGGGGTCATCCCAACTTGTATCCATTGATTTTTGAAATCCTTAGGCCTATACCTAACACCCTGCCAAAAATCAAAAACTTGTCCAGAAGTGCACGATCTTCGCAAATTCCCTCCTGACTAT
>JAODXP020000022.1:9042356-9050484 GCA_027497455.2 Sardinella longiceps | reverse complement strand
GCCATAAACAATTATCAAAAAGATATATTTTAAAAATCGTGGGGTGTATCAAACCGTAGGTCAAAAATCGTGATACGAACCGAAAAGTGATTTGAGTGTATCGTTACAGCCCTAGTCCCAGCACTGAGGTAGATGCTCCCAGTCAACATGGTCACCTCAGTCAGAATTTTCTGTAGCACACATTTAAAAAAAAGTGTGTGCCCTTATGTATATGCCATCTCCAGATTACATACTGTACTTTTGTATCAATGTTTTGGCCTTCATTGATATTTTATTCATCTGTACATGTATTTACTTACCAATCCCCTCCCCTCATTCTCTCTCCCCTTGCAGATATACAAGTATTACCCCACGTACAGAAGTATCTGAACTCAGTACGGTACATAGAGGAACTGCAGAAGTTTGTAGAGGACGACAACTACAAGTAAGTGTGTGTGTGTGTGTGTGTGTGTGTGTGTGTGTGTGTACTTGCCTGTGTGTGTGTGTGTGTGTGTGTGTGTGTGTGTGTGTGTGTGTGTGTGTGTGTGTGTGTGTGTGTACTTGCCTGTGTGTGTGTGTGTGTGTGTGTGTGTGTGTGTGTGTGTGTGTACTTGCCTGTGTGTGTGTGTGTGCTTGCCTGTGTGTGTGTGTGTGTGTGTGTGTGTGTGTGTGTGTGTGTGTGTGTGTGTACTTGCCTGTGTGTGTGTGTGTGTGTGTGTGTGTGTGTGCGTGTGTGTGTGTGTGTGTGTGTGTGTGTGTGTGTCTTGCCTGTGTGTGTGTGTGTGTGTGTGTGTGTGTGTGTGTGTGTACTTGTCTGTGTGTGTGTGTGTGTTCTTGCCTGTGTGTGTGTGTGTACTTGTGTGTGTGTGTGTGTGTGTTCTTGCCTGTGTGTATGGGGGGTAGATGTGCATGCATGTGTGGTTATGTAAATATGCGATTCTCATGTTACTTTTTCTTTCTCAGGTTGTCCTTAAAGATTGAACCAGCCACCAGCACCCCTCGCTCCACTGCCTCCAGAGAGGACCTTGTAGGTAAGGAAAAAGAAAACACACACACACACACACACACACACACACACACACACACACACACACACACACACACAATTACTACTACTACAGCTACAGCCTTTGTCTACATACAAATGTGTTTGACATTGTCTTGGAACAAATGGGAACACTTTACATTCTAAGTGGGTGATGACTGTCTTTGGAGCAAACCAGGCTAACAGTATCTCAGGGTTTCTAACCATAGCGAATGCCATTTAGGCATCGATATTATGTTGTAGGGGGGAGCAGCTTGTTTAGTTGATGAGGAACAGCACAGTGTTTCTCCTGTAAACGGCCGCAGGTGTCCCCTACCGTGCACGGAGCTGTGCAAATCAACAATGAAGTCATGCTTTTGGGATTGGATAATTACTAGCAGCGCTATGCTTTCCATGTGTTCCCTTGTATCGTTCTTTTATGCATTGTTTGTGGGTATGTGCGTGCGTGTGTGTGTGTGTGTGTGTGTTTATTTATCACAGGGCCCGATGCATCGGCTTCACCACTGTGTGGTCGCCGGGGCAATATCGCCGATAGCTCCAAGGTCCCCGCTACGCCGCCGTCACCACGCAACCTGCTCCCATACGGACACAGGAAGTGCCACAGCCTGGGCTACAAGTGAGTCTGCTCTCCGCAGCCCCCATGCCAAAGCCGCACGGAGTAGCTGCTCAAACATCGCTACTGTAAATGTTAATAAAGTAGATGTGGTCTGAGAGCATCACTACAAAGGGCACTGACCACCAGCAATTTGATCTCCTTATAGTTTGGTCACAGTGAACATGACATTTGGAGAGCCCTCAGTTATATCATCACACACACACACACACACACACACACACACACACACACTCAGGCACACACACATTCATACCAACATATACATTCTGACAGGCCCTTGTTGTCTCTCTCTCAGTTTCTTCACTGACCTCCCTCTTTGACCTTTGACCCCTTGTCTGTCCCCACTCCTCCTTGCTAAATATTGACATGATTAACATGATAATGGGACTCAGTCTTCAAGAATTCAAGATTGCTCCTACTACTTCTGCCTGCTGAACTCTAAAGTTTAAGCAGCCTGGACAGCATAACACTGTTGTCCAAAAAAAAAAAAAGAGAGAGAGAATATCTGTGAGATTGGACAGTAGCAACAAAGCCGCCCAGCCTACTCCCCATGTGGAAAACCACTACCTAAAGTTGCCAATGTTTTGTGGTGAAATTAAAAAAAAACACAACAAAAGTGCAGTATTGAGAAGAGGCCCTTCAGAGAATTTGACCACCAGCTAAGAGAAAACAGAGAAACATTGTGGATACAAAGCCAAACACTCACAAACACACACTCCTACCCGCTCTTTCTCTCTCTTTCTTTCTCTCTCTCTTTCTCTCTCTCTCTCTCTCTCTCTCTCTCTCTCTCTCTCTCTCTCTCTCTCTCTCTCTCTCTCTCTCTCTCTTCTCTCTCTCTCTCTCTCTCCCTCTCTCCCTTTCTTTCTCTCTCTCTCTCTCTCTCTCTCTCTCTCTCTCTCTCTCTCTCTCTCTCTCTCTCTCTCTCTCTCTCTCTCTGTGCGCAACATGAATTTGGGTCAGGTTGTGTGGTTGGGGCCCAGCAGTCGGAAAACAAACAGAGCCATCAAAAAGTAATGCGGTGGGACTGAGTCACAGAAATTCATTCAGCTGATACCTCAGGGGCCGATCGGCAGACTGTCTGTTCTCTATTGTAGTGCAAAAGCCAGCGCAAACAAATCGACTACAAGGGGGGAGCGCAGCTCCCATTTAATGGCACTGTCTGCGCGAGTCGAGCCAACACAATGCGAGCGTGCTGCGTGAGTCAACCACTCTCCTGCCGATCTGTTCGTCATTGATCACTCCTCAAAACTCTCCGCTCTCAGCCGTTCTCCAAGCAACTGGCCCACAACACAAACAGTCCTCATCGAATGCAGCTTTCAGTCATTCAGACGCGCACACACCACACACACACACACACACACTCACACACACACACACACACACACACACTCTCTCTCACTCACAAACACACACACATTCTCTCACTCACACACACACACACACACACACACACACACACACACACACACACACACACACACACACACACACACACACACACACACACACTCACACACACTCACACACACACCGACACAAACATGTGCACACACACCCTATGGCTTTTACAAGGCTCACGCAGGGACGTCGGACGTTAGCGGCTGCCTGTGAGTCATGTTCGCTGCTGGAGGCTCTACTTGGCGACGTACACAGCCAGCCCACTGACTCACGTCCCTAGAGCAGGCATCCAGGTCGCAGTGGTCTCCCCTGCACGGCTGCTGCTGCGTCTGATGATGCTCCCACAGCGATGGCTGCTCCTGCCATGTACTGTTGGGGGGAAAAAAAATCCTTCTGGAAAGTTCTCTGAGAGAAACAGACAGGCAGACAGACATGGCTCAGAGGCTGTGCTTGCGTCACTTGGATCATCATTTTGATCTCTGGCCCTGGCGCTCCACTGACCTAAGATCAGCAGGATTTGTGATTATTCTCTCCCAGTGCAGTCAGCTCAACCCCCACCCCACCCGTCTTAATATTGTTTGTCTGGTTAAACACCAACAGTTGAGTTATGACACAGGAGATCTGGCGCGACGAAATGGCTTACAATTGTCATGAAACATTTCAAATAGAGGCTGCGGAGATACAACAACACTATGCAGTGTTAACAATCTCGAAAAGAAACAAATTCAAGTAAACATCATCCTTCAAGTTCTCCGGTTTCCTGGAATGTGTTTACTGTTTATTTGACAGTGAAAGACACGAAGCAATCCTCGGTATCCAGTTTTTGTTGAGAATGTTGTGTTGTTGCCCAGTGGGCTGATGTCATGTGTTTGTGTGGTTTGGTGCAGCTTCATCCACAAGACGAACACGGTGGAATTCAAGAGTGCTACTTTCCCCAACGCCGGCTCCAGACACCTGCTGGACGACAGTGTGCTGGAGAGCCACACGCCCACGAGAGGTCAGGCGGAGAGCTCCACGCTATCAAGCGGCATATCACTGGGTAAGAACAGAAACACTTTTTAAAGTATATTATTCCTCGCTCTCTCTCTCCACACACACACACACACACTCACTCACTCACTCACTCACTCACTCACTCACTCACGTACAGACTCATGCACACACACACACACTCTCTCTCTCTCCCTCCCTCCCTCCCTTTCTCTCTCTCTTTCTGTCACACATCCTCACACTCACTCACACACACACACACTCACATGACAGACATACTTACCTCTGTGCTGTCTGTGCAGGAAGCAGCGAAGGCTCTGAACTCAGTGAAGAGATGTCATGGCCTGCCTTTGAAAGGTGAGACCTTTTACACATGCGCGCGCACACACACATGCACACACACACACACACACACACACTGGTTGTAAAAGCTTGTGAAAGTCAAAGCTATTCATCTCAAGTTTTTTCTAACATCAAATTTGTCACGTAAACCCCCTACAGGCTTATATTCTTCACACAGTAGTTTTCACTAGCAGGGAGGAGGCAACTAACATGGTGTATGTTACTGTATGTCGTCCATTTGCTTTTCTGTCAGTGTTGAGCCGAACAGCGCTGCTTCCTCATGGCTAGACCAACCGGCTGCTTCCTCTGTGTAGCCCTGCAAATCTCTGCTTGACACTTAAAGTGAAACTCTGGCCAGTCAATTTTTTGTTTGAAATGCAAATTATGTTGGTAGCTGAGTTTTTATGATCTGCCGATGTCTTTATAAGTACTAAAAAGGCTCAACATACTGTAGCATGATGCTTGCAATATCTGAAGCTACAGAGACAGATCTCAAAAAGCCAGCTACCGCCATAATTTTCAGTGCCTTGGTTTCACTTGAAACTCATGGTCATGATCAACGCTCTCACAGTTTAGCATTGAGGCCATCAAGCGCTTGCCGCAAAGCAAGCTCAGGCTGTAGAAACACATTCAGAACCATGTCCCTATCAGACTCTGGGTCAAAACACCAGGGCTTGGATGGGAGCCGAGTGTTCATGGGGCCTCACAAGGGAACGGTAAATGAGGTACTGTAGATCTGGTACGAGTTTATCTCTACAAGGGCACTGAGCCCCAGCAGTGTGTTCCCCTTAGAGTCTGGTTACAGTGTACATGACATTTGGAGAGCCCCCTTAACTCGCAATAAACACAAACACACAGTTACATCATCGCACATATATATACTCACAAACAGTTATCATTGCACACACAGTAAAATATACTTTCAGACACGCACATAGTGCCATACTTGAGTAAACACACACACACACATGCACGCACACACACACACACACACTCTTGCCAACATACACATTCTGACAGGCCCTTGTGCTCTCTCCCTCATTGTTTCTTCACTGACCTCCCTCATTGACTTTTGACCCCTTACCCTACCCCCCTTCTCCCTCCTCCACTTCCCCCTCCCGTCACTGGACCACCCCACCCCCCTCCCCCCCACAGGACGCGCTTCTATCACTCTCTGGGCCCAGTCACCCGTGTGGCCCGCATTTCATGCCGAGGAGTCCTCAAGCCCAGCAGGTACAGAGCGAGCCCCCCTAAAAACCACCGCCCTTCGCCCCTTCCACCACCCAAATTTCTCTTTCGCCACCCTCCTGTGCCCCCTCTTACGCCACTCTACTGGGTGGAGTTGGGGGTGGAGGATGCCGCCAGATGCTGCAGTGTGTAGTGGCTCTAGCGTGGTGGTGGGGTATGTGTGTGTGTGTGAGTGTGTGTGTGTTTTCACTGGGCGATAATCGGCTGCCGGGGCTCCCTGATCCTGAATCTATCACAGTAGCCTTGAGTGATGGTGGCGGTGATTTTTAAATCTTGTCTTCCCAAGTGCTCCAAATTTCAGCTTGCTGTTAACCTCAGACCTTCCTGCCTGTAGAGATGCCTGTTTTTTTCTGCATTCTCTCTCTCTCTCTCTCTCTCTCTCTCTCTCTCTCTCTCTCTCTCTCTCTCTCTCTCTCTCTCTCTCTCTCTCTCTCTCTCATGCTCTCCATCTTTTCTCCCTCACTCCAACTCAATCTCGCTTTATTGATTTTGTACTCTGCTGCCTATTATGCAAGCGAGTATCTTCAAGGTGATCTTTTTTCTTCCTCTCCTCCTCTCAAATGGCTCGTACAACTATTTGGAACAATGTGTAAAACAACTATGTTATTTGCCTCTCAATGAAAGTCCTGGTCATTTGTGTGTGTGTGTGTGTGTGTGTGTGTGTGTGAGAGAGAGAGAAAGAGAGAGAGAAAGAGTGAGAATAACTGGCTTTGCAGGACATGCTGTACTGGTATGAATCCATGGCCCCTATCTGCAATAAAATTTTGGGCTTGGGCCAGTTGGCTGAGTGCCTGAACGAAGAGAAAGAGAGAGAGTGAGAGAAGCAGAGTGAGTGCCTGAAAGAGAGAGGGAGAGAGAAAGAGAGAGGCTGAGAGAGTGATGGACTGGAGAAAGAGTCTGTTTCCATACCGCCAGCTTCGGCTATCATGCGACCAGTTCATCTTCCACCTCTCTAAGTTGGGATCAATGGGCCTGATTCAACAGTATCTTCTTAGGAATTTTCTTCTTAAGGTCCCATTTAAAACCCTATATTGGTGAATACAAATCTTAAAAACTTCGTAAGTGTGATTAAAGATAAAGTTTCTTCGTAAGAATGGTTAATGAGGCCCATTGAATATAGATCACAGCACACTGTTGCTTTTGGTGTTAAGCCCGCTTCCATCGTGTAAGGGAAAAGGCCTGTTTTTGATTGGTTCCTTGTCTCAGGGAAATTAAAGAAAGGGCCAATAGGTTTGGAATGAAATGAAATGAATTGAAATGGCTCACAGATCAGGATGGGTTTTCCCGGGCTAGCTCACACGTGTCTAGCTGCTGAGAAATGCTTGTTAGTATAATTATTGAAAAGTATGTCTGTGGCTCAGTGCATTTACAGCTTAAAGTGCTTAAGCAAATCAGGCCAAAACGGTTAAATATTTATTTATTTGGTTTTTGGCAGTGAGGCCACACACAAACTCTTCCCTGCTGTGATGTCAGTAGTGTTTGTTAGTGCTTTTTTGATGTGATTTGACTTGTTAGCATTAAAAAGTCTGAAGTTAAATGAGTGCAAATTCATCAACTATTTTAGGCAGGATGAAAAATAAGCATGTTGTGTTTGAAAGCCCTGAACTTGATGAAACTCACTGTCACTGTTCTTTCACTTCACCCTTTGGGATTTGGGCTTGGTGTGTGTGTGTGTGAGTGTGTTTACTTGTGTGTGTTTGAGTGAGTGTGTGTGAGTGTGTGTTAATATTGCTCTCTATCTCTCTCTCTGTCCCTCTGTAGCTCTGCGGAGTCTGAGGAGCTGGCTGTGCATCTGTATCCAGGGGCAGTGACGCTGCAGGGTGTCTTGCGCCGGAAGACTGTCCTCAAAGAGGGCAAGAAACCTACGGTGAGATTAGACACACACACGCAAACACACTCTCTCACTCTCTCTCCACCCTTTCACTCTCCCTCGCCCGCTCGCTCTCTCTCTCCCTCCCTCCCTCCCTACCTGTCTCCAACACGCACACACTGACAAACACACAATGCACCTTTCACATTCCATAGGGGTTCTCCAATCTTGCTGTCCTGCCTTATTGTATTTCTCTCCTCTCCTCCCCTCTCCTCTCCTCCTGCCTCCCGCCTGTCATTTTCTTTGTCTCCCAGTCTGTGGCTCTGCAAACTCTCCCTCGGCTCCCTGGTGTCCTGCCTTTTCAACTCCCTCTCTCCCTGTCTGTTTTTTTTTTTTTCTCTTCTCTTCTCCCACTTTCCTATTCTCCTCTCTATCCCTCTCTCTTCCCCTCTTCTCTCTCCTCTCTCCCCCTCCATCCCTCCTCCCTCCTATTTTCCCTGTCCCTTTCTCAGTGTCCCATTAAATGTGTTGGCCATGGACAGCACCACCAGCCCCATGATACGGTGTCCTCAGATAGACCCTGCTAACAGACATGATTCTCTGTGCGTGTGTGCGTGTGTGCGTGTGTGTGTGTGTGTGTGTGTGTGTGTGTGTGTGTGTGTGTGTGCGTGGGTGCGTGTGTGTGTGTGTATGTGTACAC
>JAODXP020000022.1:8907356-9034856 GCA_027497455.2 Sardinella longiceps | reverse complement strand
GTAAGGAACTATCTTCTCATGTCATGCCATGTCATGGAAAGCTTGTGTTCTGCAAAGTAACACGTTTCTGTTGTCCTGTTGCATTAAGCCGGGTCTGAATAGTGGTTCAGCAGGGATGTCCTATGAACTCGTAGGAGTTGTGGAAGTGAATATCAAATTAACAAAAGACTAACCGTTTTAATCTGTATCACTGTCCAACTCTAACTTTATAGCCTGTGCACCATACTTTGATATTGATCATCTTTTCCTTTGCCAGACATTTCAAATTGTGTGTGTGTGTGTGTGTGTGTGTGTGTGTGTGTGTGTGTGTGTGTGTGTGTGTTTCCATATGCCTGTGTATACCAGAAGTCACAGCAGTCTTTTTTCAATGAGACTTGGTTCGAGATTTAGGTGATGGTTAGCATTGCTGAAACCCACAGTGGTGAGGGTGTGAGCAGTTGGGAGAGGAGGTGGGGGTGGGGGGGGTCATCCATTTCCTTATCAAGCTTGAGCAAATGCCAACCTCCAATTGCATTTTGGCCCCACTTCAGAAAAAGCCACCTCAACATTCTATTTAGTTTGAATTTGAGATTGTCCTCTCCATTTCCTGCCACATTATCCATCTCCGCATTTCCTGACGTTTAAAGGAAATGCTTTTGCAGTGGTCCAGTCCATTACTGGAGGAGACTAATTTGAGTCATTTATGGTGGTGAAGTACTTAGCACACACCTTCACCTTTTACAAACCACACATGAGCTTTAGTTTGACCCGCTGGATCATTTCCTAGTCATTATTACCATCAGCAGTCTGACCCCACACACACAATCATTTAAGTGCAGCAGCTGCTTTTATTCCCTTCAAAGTCCATTTGTAGTTTTGGTCAAAGGCTGTTCTTTGATCTGCTTTGGAAGAAAATGAAATCTCTATAAATTGCATTTCATTTTCTTGGGAAAATGCGAGTTTCATCGCTTGCAGAGGCAGTTAAAGATGCTACACTAGCAATGTTCAGCAGAAGTCAATGCTGCTTTTTTAATGGTTGACTGCAGCAAATGTGCATGTAATGGTTGATGGAGTTTGTTACATCCCCCAGGGATCAGTTGCACAGCGCAGACAAGATTGTCAGATTGTGAAGGGTAAATGAAGAAGTAGCCAGCTCGTCTGAACTGGGACATCTTTTGTTATGTTGGATCTGATTCACAATGGATGTTAAACACTTAGAATCCTCTCTATCCACTCTTGAATGGTTTTCTTGAGACCATTAAACACTATATTTTTTTATAAATATATTGTGATGCATACCCTCCAGGAACCATGTGGATCATTTCCCATGCGTGAAATCTAGAGATGACCGGTTAAAATCAAAGAGCTGTCAAAGTTATTTAATTCTAACAACCCTTTGCTGGTTAGAACCAGCTTACATGTTCCAGTGAATCAGTTGTTTTTTTTCTTTTTAATTATTATTATTATTATTATTATTATTATTTTGGTCAGGATAAGAGGCCGAGTCACCCAGGTGCTGACTGTTGTCTAAAAGCATACAAACTTAAAACGGTTAAGAAAGCTACCTGCCTCGTGTGTAGGTACTGTATTTGTGCAAAATCAACATGATCGTCCCACGTGCTGTGTGCCACTTTTCCCCTCAGTGCAACGGACATAGAAACAGTTGCGGGGAGGCTTTTGTGACAACCAGGTGAACCGACTCTTCAGAATCTGTCATGGGGGTGGGAGATGGAAAGAGTGTTTGTGTAGCGAAAGCTAGGCTCTCTCCGGCAAGCCCCCTTCACTTATCTGATATGATTTGCGCTGTTTAAAAAGCTCTTGACCTTTTCTGCAAAATGACAAACAGTGATTGCATCACCAGCCTGTGACCCATTTTGCCATCTCCTCTCTCTGTTCCTCGCACACCTATCCGTCTCTCTCTCTCTGCTGCACTCTTTCTCCCTTTTGCTCTCTCTCTCTCTTTCTCACTCTCTCTCACTCTCTTTCTACTTCTTATCTGTTCTGTAGCATCCATCAGACTGTGACTGGTTTGAGCGAGAAAGATATTTCAGGGGAAAATGAACAAAACCCAGACAGACGAAGGGAAGGGCTGTGGTGGGGAATATCAGACCAGTAATCAAAAGGGGTTTATACAAAAGAGAACTGGCCTGAATACTGTGAATGCTTTACTCGAGAGCTGGGAACCTATTCATGTCTGTTCCTCCCTCCCTTGCCAGACCAGTCTCAGTGTGGGCTCTTCAGTCCATTGTCTGTGCCATCCTTCAACTCATTGTGCACCACCTGCAGGACGCAGAATGATTTCACCCCCCCCACACACCCCACCACACACACACACACACACACCACCACCACCCCAAATTAAAATCACAACTCTCCACTGCATTTGCTTCATAGTCCTTGCTCTTTTGCTCTTTCTCTTGCTGTATGTTTACACAAAACTCTATGGTATGTATAGTAACGGCACAGTGTGCTGGATTCACATAGTAAAGCACAGCCAACATGAAAGGGTAAGCAGGGTTGGATGTTTGCTTGGTGTGATTGTATTGTCATTCATTGTCCAAAAATGAAATGCCGTTTTTTTTTTTATTATTATTTGGTTAATTGGTTGTCTTCAAGCATCAGCTCAAATGTGAGAATTGTCTGTGCATTAAAATGAACGAGCATTTGGTTATGTTTTACAGGAATACATTCAGCAGAAGTTTTCCTTTGACAAAAGTGATTATTTTTTTTGTCTGTTACAGTGGGTGGGTAGAAGTGTGATTTATTTTTGTCATTTCATGTTTTGTTTTTTGTTTTTTTCCTGTTTTGTTTTGTTGTGCTTTTTTTGTCAGAGTGGAGCCCATACTCTTGTTTGAAGGTAACGCCCTGGGGCTGTGGGGCTGACTAAAGCATTACTGTGTGAGCGTGTGTGTCCCGAGGCTGAGCAATGCACAATGCCTAGAAAGCAACTCATGAGTCAGAGGATTCGAGATGATGCAGGATGCCATGTGAACCCTGCATATCTCGAAACACTCCAACTCCATTTCAAACACACACACACACACACACACACACACACACACACACACACCACCTTCATCCCTGTGTCTCAGTTTATAACACCCATCCACTCCTCCCCTGAACACACACACGTGCACTCACCTCACTGCCCACCTAAAGGTTATGTACCTTGGCCAGCACTATGACCTCAAACCAGAGTGATGTGCTCCAGGGTTTCTACTAGAGACACAATGACACAATACTTCTGTGCATTTTTTCCTTGTTTGGATTGTTTATTTGTTTTTTTGATGATTTTTTTTGTGTTGTTGTTGTTATTCACCTCTGTTCTGAAATATTGTGAACACCGCTTAAATGCTGCGCTGACTGGGGTGTTGTGAATGACATGGGTGAATGTGAGCACTTAGTGGGTGATGTTTGCATTGAGTGTGTGTGTGTTTTGCGCATAAGCTAGTGTTAAAACACTTTAGGTACTGGTTTATCTATACTCATTTTGATTCCTCCTTTTTAAAATAAAACTACTTGAATTATCAAGTCTTTGTTTTATTCTTGTGCAAGAAGGGTAAAAAAAACTCCACATTGGTGAGGACAAACCCACAACACCTAAGATTTGAACATTTTCTTGGATAGGTCTTCACAGATTATGCTCTATTCAAATGTTGTCAGGTCAAGAATGTTGGGTGCATAGGCTGAGAGATTTTTCTCAGGGTTGAAGACATGCCTCAATCAATCCACTTCATAGCTGTTGTTAGTAACTGTGAGCCATGGGAATTGGACAGACTACATGAAGGAACATACTAAAAATGAATAATAAGAGCAGTGGGGACAGTCAGACTTGTCAGGGAGGTAATTGTATCATTTCATGTAGCTGAAAGAACCCCATACTCATTCTACATGATTGCACTTCACTGTGGCTGGCCATCTTGGGGGGCATGTGTTGGTGCAGTTGACTGGGTAGGCTATAGGATGATGACTGGCCTAACAATGCACAGGATTTACAGTTGTGGATACACTTATAGCCTTCAGAATATTTTGACCAGCCTATATTATCTTCTGAAAGCCACTAACAATTTTAGGCAAGAATAGAGGAGTTTCCAATGATAGGCATGGTGCCTGAGCTCCCTCTACTGTTTTAATTGTAATTTAAGGTAATGTTTGAAGACAACAGCTACGAAACATTGAGCCTGATTGCAATTTTATTTCTTTTAGACTGACTCTGTAGGCAAGCTCAGCTGACAGGTTTTCTGTCAATCTTCCATAGCAGGTTGGTATTTGTTATTAGCCAGTTTCTGTAGTTTGTGTACTAGCCTATGTGAGGATAGTATACACGGTCAACAACACATAACCAGGTGCCTTGATAATATCAGAGACATTTTGATCATATACAACACGCGTAGGCTATAGACAGTAGAAGGGCAGAATAACAATTTATTCGCGCAGAGAGCGTTCGCTTTAAGGGGTGCGGCGACGCCGATGCTCGGTTGGCGAGGAAGTGCGTTCTATTACATGCAGAAGGACCGTGGCAGAGGACGGATGGGAATGATGTAGCTAGATCCGATTGTGAAAACGTAACTGTTACTGACCACAGGCTTGCTACCGGATAAACAACTACTAACCCTCAAAGAGCTGTGAAGGCGGAGACCTGTAGTTGGTCCACAGAGGTGCGTAATATGTTAGTCAGAAAGCTATATTGCTAGCTGTCATCAAGTAGCAAACTAGCAGGCTAACTTGTTCTCCTCGATTAGCTAGCTGGTTGCTATCGATACTGATTTTGGTTGCTAACTTAGCTATGATCAAGCTTGCTTGCTTGCTTGCTAGTGTCTTCACACATCCAAGGTTTAATGCATAACTTTGCTGTCAGCTATCTTATGCAGCTGTCGTTGATGATACAAGTTGAAGACATCGTTAGCTTCAGTGACACCTTAAAACATTTCATTTGCCTGCTTAACCTGACGTGCTGTAAAGGTAGAATCTAGTGTAACCAGAGAATCTTACAGCACTACAGTGACACTAACGTTAGCTGCTGTCAGCTAGCGTTTACTATGAACGCCTGCTAAACTGCTAACGTTAACGTTGATGGTATTTGACGAGATAGATTTGTGTGTGGCACTTTACTAGTGGATTGTTTACTGAAACCGTATAGTTTTCCTTTTGGATTTCTCTCCTCCATAAGTGCTGACATTAAATTATATTTTAGAGAATTACATTTCATTGTCGTTAAATCAATGGGCACCAAAGTTAGCTGTGTGAAACCAACTGTGCGTCGGGTTCTGGTTGTGGTTAACGTTAGATATCAAAATGAAGATATCTATGATATGGCTGGAATTGATGGATAACAGTACGTTAAGCATTTAGATGTCTTGTCCTTTGGTTCTCTTGTGTGTTGATGTCGGCTTGATGACTAACATAATTTAACCTCAACCATCGTTATCTTTGCAGTAATTTATAAACAGCTAATGTTAGCATGAGTCATTTTTGTCATGCTCAGTCACTTTTTAGTCTGTAATCAATGTTATCTCATGAATTTACACTTGTAACCATATTAATAGATAATAGAGGGTTGTGGTGCAGATGCAGTAGCACGTTGGTTATGTTTAGTCACATTATATCGATGTGAGACGTGGATGTTGCCACAGCTGAGTGGTGTTATGAATGGTCGATTGTATGAAACAGCCTGATCTTTTGCCTGCGTGGCTGTTACCTCGAGGGTCACTGTGACAGCCCAGTTTGAAACGAGGCAAACAGGAACTTCAAGCAGGCAGTTAACTTGGGGCATGTCAGGTTGGTCAGATAAGCGTCGTCATACATTGCTCCTTTGGTTGTAACGCCAATAGACACCCAAGCGAAATGCTCGTTTGTTACCACACCCTATAGGCTACAGCATTAGAGTTTTGTAATTAGTTTCTTTCACTCTAGGGTCATTAGAAAATAATGATTAGAAAAAAATGATTTAGCCTACTATAAGTAAATACAATGAAAAGCATTACAGATTTATGCTGAAGGCTCTACGTCACTTTGGCGTGTCTGGATTTGGGATGAATGACACATGAGTGGGGCCGAGGGCAAAGCATGTGAATGGAAGGCAATCGAATGCAACGAGGAGTTCAATAGTTAAGCCACCTGGCGGAAACCTTTCACGGTCATCCACGTACTGTGCGTGGACTAGTCTGATCAAGCCTCCAGTGATGACCACACGGTCACATACAGGTCAACGTGCATTGGACACTCGAATGACAAACAATTTGCTTTTTTAATTGAGCCATCTCTGTAGGCCATTATAATGGTCCATTTTACGTTGTAACCCAAATTGATTTTGACTGATTTTTTTTATTTTTGTTTTTTACTCAAATCAGCTGATAAAGGTGGCAGTTGGACATTTTCATGCTACAGCATTAAAATAACTCCTCTGTTGTCCAAACAGGGAAATTCAGCATTTGCCAGTTTAGGTTACATGCTCAGCCAGGTCAGCAGCATGAAAGAAAAAGAAAAACACTCA
This sequence comes from Sardinella longiceps, assembly GCA_027497455.2. Lineage (NCBI taxonomy): Eukaryota > Metazoa > Chordata > Actinopteri > Clupeiformes > Clupeidae > Sardinella > Sardinella longiceps. The sequence continues at coordinate 9,028,384 of JAODXP020000022.1, read as the reverse complement.
TATACATGCACAGGTTATACTGAATAAGCTGATTGTATTTGTAGGCTGTATTGTAAACATTGAAGTGTCAAAAAGTCTTAGGTTTAGACTGTCCCCCATCTTTCTGTGTGGATCGAATGTCACCGTGGTGCTGCTGCATACAGCCGAGCCCATGTTCTTTTGCAGTAGCCTATAGCTGCAAGGATGAGGCTTGCACTCTCTCATGCTGCGAGATGCAGGAGGGAACTGGATCCTGGAAGCACTGGAAGCAGGAGGGAAGGAACCTGCTGTAAGATAAGGTGTCCGAAGCTAGCAGAGGGTGGAGTAGGAAAGGCCCCAGAGAAGGCATGCATTCTGTTTTCTTTGTGCAGACAGCCTTTTTTTAATCTTGGCTCATGTCCATTTTCCACATTTTCTAACAGAAGCTTAGCCCCCAAACACACACACACGCATACACACCAACTCCACCCACCCATGCATTAGCCTGTGTATTGTTGTTGCTTTTTGCTTTTTACATGTTGGTATTTCACTCTCTTTCTCCCTCCGTCTGTTTCTGTGTCTGTTTCTTTTTGCCTTGTTGGGTGAAATGACAGATTAGCACAGTAATCCCTCAGTAGAGAATTTTGCTGTTTGTTTTTGTTGTTCTTGTAGTGGGGGATTGGTATTTATGAGTGTGAGTTTGTCATAAAGCTTGTGTGTTGGTGTGTGTCTGTGTCTGTGTGTGTGTGTGTGTGTGTGTGTGTGTGTGTGTGTGTGTGTGTGTGTGTGTGTGCTTGCTATTTGCAGTTGCTCCTCAGAGATGTGTGTGGTTTAGTGCTGCTGCCCACCCCCACCCCCTTCTGTCCACTTGGCTATATCCATTCCCATCCGTATCCGTATGCTGCACTCTTTGTAATTCCCCTCAGGGGACCTGTGGATCTCTAAGTTCACATCAGCGGTGTGTGTTTGTCTGTCTGTGTGTGTCTGTGTCTATGTATGTGTCTTTGCTGTGTTGTGTCTCTTTCTGTATTTGTGAGTCTGAAAACCAGGCTCCAGAATGTAGCCTAGCTCTTTTGTTTTGGTATTTTCTGTGCACCTGTAATGAGGTAGGAAGGGAGGGAGGGAGGGAGTGTATACAGTATAGACTTTATTCTGATTATTTTACGGCAGTGGTGATATAAATACTCCCACGTCGGGAGGGTTTCCATATGTTGGGATTTACCACACATGGGTGTTACCCCCCAGAGTAATATCCAGTATGCATTTGTTTGTTGCTCTGCTTTTTATTTCTCCGTGGAACTCTACAGCAGTGGGACTGCATTGCTCCTTTGTCATACCTGTGTTTTGAAGGCTGAATGAGTATGAGAGAGAGAGGGAGAGAAGCAGAGAGGCAATCCAGCACTGTGAGATTGACCCAGTGCATTAGTCATCTATCTCTTCATCATGCCGAAGGAGGCAAACAGCCACAGGTGCTTTTGTGGAGATGTGTTGCAGAGGTATTCACTAGGTCTATGTTTCAGTTGTGTGTGCAACTGTGAAGGGGGGTGTGTGTGGGTGTGGTGTGTGGGTGTGTGTGTGTGTGTGTGTGTGTGTGTGTGCCTGTATGCGTGTGGTGGAAGTCTGCCAAGGCTGTACGCTTGGAATAATTATTGCAGTCGAAACTCCCAAAGTTTTAAATAGACCGTAGATAATGGCTGGCGATTTCAAACAGATTAAGGGGCTCAGCAGCGTTGTCTGTGTGTGTGTGTGTGTAAACTCACATTATGATGTGTCCGTCATAACTTGCTCTCAGCAGCTGTTCATTGTGTGGCCTGTGAGCAAGGATCCATCCTCATATTATGTTTTTTGCTCATAGTAACATGATAGTATAGGCCTAGGCTACACACCCAAAAAAAAACAGAACAGAAAAGGACGGTGATCAGTTTACATGGGTTCCATGTGGCACCAAAAGCAGGCCAGCATATGAAACCTCAAGTCCATTTGTAAAGACTGAGGTCATTTTATATCAAATCTCAGGAGGGAAAAAGCAGCACAAATGTGCAGACGTTTTATATAAGAAAACATGTAGGCTATTACCCATACAGCTTTGCAACATTTACAGTAACCAGATTTAGGCTACATACAAAGCTATTACTGATTGATTGCTATTATTAAGCTGTCTGGTCTGGAAGTGGACCTAAGATATAGAAGATATAGGTTATCTGATTTGTTCAAAATTATGCAGAAAGTTTTCAAAACTCTAAAAGCCATAGGCTTTCAGATGTACTGTACCATGAGTATTGGAAGCTTGCCTACATTTAGGCCTAAAAGGCTCGAACAGCAAATTGCATTTTATTCAGATAGACTTCTGTGATGATATGTTGAAGTATTTTTATCTTTTATATTTTCCACCCCACTGTTTGTGGTGGTCAGGCTTAGGTTTTGCTCTCTCTGCTCCCTACGTGTCACTCCTTTGGACTGCACAGAGTGTTCTCAACTGGTTCTTACTCTGCCCATCTCACTGCTCTCGTGTTGTTCTGTGTGTGTGTGTATCCGTACACACATGCTGTATTCCATTAGCTTGGGCATATTTCCCCAGGCGCTCTGTGCTGCTGAACCCAGCCTGTGATATTCTCCCCCAGGCTGTGAGGTATGATGAGGGCTGGGGGTCCAGGCCACTGCACGAGGGCTGCCATCTCGGAGTCAGTGCCGAAATGAAAAGCTATTAAACGCACCAGGCTCCTTTTGACAGCCCACATCTCTCCATCCCCTGCCAGGCACGCCTTCTTACCTCGGAGGTGCCTGTGTTGCTGCCGTGGTGGGTGGAGGTGTAGACACAACCATAAGCTGCCCGCTGTTGCGTGTTTTATTTTTATTTCATTTTTTTATGTTGTGTTAACACAGTGGGAGTTATTGGAATGATGAATGACCTTGCACGAGTATCTCTTAGTAATTAAGCTTGTGAAAATGCCTCTATCGATCGTTGGCCTTTTCCGCAGCCCCTATCTCTTCAGGAGGACCTGGTAGCCTCCTAAAACTAATAGCTGCCGTCTCGCACCTAATGTACGATAAAAAGATTTTACAATAACGCTAATTAAGCAATAAATCAGCGATACTGAGACTTACACTTAGACAGTAGTTTTCCATCTTGTTTTCTCTTCCCTTCTCTTTCTATTTCATGTTCTCTCTCTCTCTCTCTCTCTCTCTCTCTCTCTCTCTCTCTCTCTCTCTCTCTCGCTCTCATTCTGTCTGTCAGATACAGATCAGGTTTTGTTGGCATCACTGTAACATGATTGCTAAAATATTGCAATATTACAAAAGCTAAAAAAATAATTAATTTTGCATGAATATGCCTACACCCATATCTTTGTATTTACACATTCTTTGTAGATTGCAAAGAAATCTCTCTCTCTCTCTCTCTCTCTCTCTCTCTCTCTCTCTCTCTCTCTCTCTGTCTGTCTGTCTCTCTCTCTCTCTCTCTCTCTCTCTCTCTCTCTCTCTCTCTCTCTCTCTCTCTCTCTCTCTCTCTCTCTCTCTCTCTCTCTCTCTCTCTCTCTCTCTCTCTCCCTCTCTCTCTCTCTCCAATTGTTCCCCAGGGGAAGTGTACTGGGCACTACACCCATATCTTCGTATTTACACTTTCTTTGTAGATTGTAAAGTAATCAGTCTCTCTCTCTCCCCCTCTCTCCCTCTCTCTCTCTCTCTCTCCAGTTGTTCCCCTGGGGAAGTGCACTGGGCATCAACAGCGGAGTGCAGTACGGCACTTCGGCCGAGGAGAAGCGGGTGCAGGTGCAGTCCGGCGTTGGGCACCATGCTCGGGGTGTAGGCGCGGCGGCGGCTGCAGTGGCAGTGGCGGCGGCGGTAGCAGTGGCGAGAGGAGAGGCCATCGGACGCGGCGCCCTGTGGGAGGCGAGGGGGGCCACCAGGCGACAGCAGCGGCAGCCATGAAGCTCAAACAGCGCGTGGTGCTACTCTGTGCCGTGCTGCTCCTGCTGGGCCTGGCCAAGGTACAGTAACATCTCTTCAGGAGACATTCATGTGTCCCTGGAGCTCTCATGCTAAATTAGGAAGCAACAGACACAACGTAATGTATAATGCAATAATAATGTAATAATCAGGAAAACAAACCGATTAGGGAAGGGAAACTTTAAAATTTTCATTTTAATGTTTAAATGAAATGTGTCAATAAATGCATGTGCAAACAAGGCTGGAGGATTCTACCGTATTCATGCAACACAACACACAGCTTGGATAATTCAGAGCCCAGCGTTACAATATCAGATCCTTTGCAGTGATGGGGCAGATTGCGTGTTTTCTCTTGGGTAGTGAAAGAGATGAGATGCTGAGTACAGAACATGCACACTTCAAGTAACCAACATCAAGGAAATAGTCTTGCAAAATACAAACCACATTTTGTCCTGCCACCACAGCAACATAGTTCAGTTACTGCAAGCTAAATCACGCGTCTAGCCTATTTCACAAAAGTATAGTTTGTATAGTGTTGGTTACAATGCAATTTCCCATTGCCAACTTACTAATTGCAACTAAGTTTGGGAAACGGGACACCTGTTCAGTTAACAACCATAATAAACAAACACACTAATAACCCGATTTACCTGCTAGTGGGAGTGAGTGCAAAATCAAAGATGATTGAAATTGTGCATATGCGATTGCTTGCTTAAGCATAGTGCAGCCCGTAGGTTGTTTTATACCGCAAAGCACTTTTAATAGGCACCTCAATGACTGAATTTTTTGCAACGCAGACCTAGATGGCGAAATGCCGAATCAATTAGGTTTCGTTTTGACATGCCTCAGTCAGTTAGCGTTAGCTGCTGTTTTGCAAACTGGTTCATTATAAGTCAACCTTGCACGAAATACAATGATTTTGGTGGCTATCAATAGCGCTTAACACTATAAACCAGCAGGGATACGTGTTGATTCACTCCGGATAATACCTTTAACTCTCTGCGTTTCAGCCTGCACTGAGCACTTTTTTTTGGACTTGACTTAAGGAGCCACCATCATGGAAATCAAAAGATCACCTGTGGGTGTGCGTAAAATAAACCACAAGTCCACGGGAAATAACTGGGAAATAACTCGGAATAGTGTTCATTGTACTCATCAATCACAATTCAATGCATGTAAGGACATATCCTGGAAAACGTAGAAGTCCGTGGAAAATAACTGAATTCACTGTATTCACTCAATCATAACTCAAATATGAATACATCAGGGTTCCCACGGGTCAGGGAATTTCTGGAATATTAGGGAATTTCAATAAAGGCTGTTCCAGACAGGGAATGTCATATGCGTCACCAAGCATCCTTTTCTCTTGTTTCTCAATATTTTTCTAGGTCTATTTAACTTGAATGAATTTACACTCTTATTTGCTGATTCATGCCATTGATCAAAGTGTTATGAAGGGAGTACAGAGGACTAGTTTGGCCATTTTAAATGGCCATTTCTGCTCCGTGCCCAATCTTTTCTTTTAGTGGAGGTCATGGAAATTCCGCCTTTTGGTCAGGGAAGGTCGTGGAAAAATGTCATATGCGTCACCAAGCATCCTTCTCTATTGTTTCTCAATATTTTCCTAGATCTATTTAACTTGAATGAATTTACACTCTTATTTGCTGGTTCATGCCATTGATCAAAGTGTTATGAAGGGAGTACAGAGGACTAGTTTGGCCATTTTAAATGGCCATTTCTGCTCCGTGCCCAATCTTTTCTTTTACTGGAGGTCATGGAAATTCCGCCTTTTGGTCAGGGAAGGTCATGGAAAAATCAAGAAATTTTAAGTCTGTTCTAGAGTGGGAACCCTGATACATATAAGGCCATATCCTGGAAAAGTTTGTTATCACAGAAAATAACGGAATAGTTTTTTCACTCAATTATAATTCAAATATTGGAATACATGTAAGGACATATCCTGGAAAACTACCAAGAATTCTAGAGAGCAGTTTTCCAAACAGAAGGTACCTAGAAATGTATCATTGTTGCCCTGGAAATTATCCTGGTAAATTTGCATCCCCTCATTAATTTATTATTAGTTTGCACTTTAGGTTAGACATTATGAGTGGTGGCCATATAGTCTTTTTTTGTGGACAATCAAAGCTGGATGACAGAGACTTGAGTTTTATGTACAGTAGGTTCAAAATAGGCACACAAAGGAAAAACCTCATATCTGTTTCATAGTGTAGTCAAGGGATTCAACAACAAATTCAACAACGTCTTCTGTTTCGGCAAGGGGGAGGAGACCATAGTAGAGCTGTCGTATGCTGATACCAAAAATAAGTTTACATTGTAACGCTCCAACGTTTGCAGAGCTAAACTATACATGTTTGTTCCCACTGTAACATATACCGTTGCTTAATCCTGGTCTGTTATCAATGTTTGCTTTCACTGAAGAGCTTAAATCACACTTGTTGCCAGCATACATCCAGAACACAAGAAACTAACCCTGTGGTTTTCCTAATGACATCTCTCAAAATCTTGGGCACCATCATCTCTTATAAGTGAACCAATAGCTGTATACAGTAATTGAATTGAACAATGTCTTGGTGTTACTTATTGGAATTCTCTGGAATTCACTGGAACATTCTACTCAGTTGATGTCAGTGTTGTTTTCCCCCCTTTCCCTCTTCCTTAGGTGTTCCTGCTGGACGGCGGCGAGGGTTCAGCGGCCAGCCGTCGCGACCTGCGCGCTTTCCGCAAGATGGAGGCTAGCCTGGCGCTAGCGCGGGGTGCCCGACTCACGCATACCCTCCAGTCACCCTGGGAGGTGGCTGCGCAGTGGGTGGGGCCTCGAGAAGTCTACCCAGACGAGACGCCCGAGCTGGCAGCGGTTCTCAACGCAATGGCCACAGCTCGTCTGGAGCGGGCCGATGTGGGCTACAAGGGCACTCAGCTTAAGGCCTTGCTGGTACTGGAAGGCGGACAGAAGGTGGTCTTCAAGCCTAAGAGGTAGGTGGTCGAGATGTGCATTGATACAACAGCAGTACTCTCTCTTTCTGTGTGTGTGTGTGTGTGTGTGTGTCTGTCTGTGTCTGTCTGTCTGTCTGTCTGTGGGTATGGGTGTGTAAGTGAGCAAATGAGAGAGAGAGAGAGAGAGAGAGATGTGTGTGTATGCTCCACTGGACCGTATTTTGTTAGACCCGTAATGGACCTTTTTTGTCAGACTTGCATGAGTATTTGTATTTTCTATCTTCGCGTGCACATTATATGCTTGTTCTGCTGGATGGATACAATGGGTGCATAAGTAGGCACTGCATGACTCAGTGAAAGAAACCGGTTGATATCTCACGCATGCATCTCTAGATATACCTCTATGGTTGTGGTACGCACAGGGAGATTAGTATGAGTTTGGTTTTGGGGAGTTAATGCGTGACTCACAAACAGAAACCTAATGGCCCGGGACTCTAGAAATGGATGCCTTTCAAAAGCTTGCACCAAGAGTGAAATCGGCAGGTGTGTGCATGTTTGTAGGTGGCTGAGGGGAGACGGTCAGACACTGACACTGACATTCACACATGCACTCACACATAGCCACCTGCCTTCTTTGAAGTTAAATGGTGTTCGAGATTTTGGAGATAAGAGGTCGTAGTACGACATCGGAAAAACCCCAACACACACACGTCTTCTCCAAGTCAGTCATTTGCAGGGGATGTGGTGATGGTTTGTACGTAAACCAAAAACTTAACCCAACTCTAAACTGGTCCATAGATTTCCATAACACAGTATGTTCTTTCTCTGACCGCTGAAATGGTGATTTAAAGCTGTAACATTCATTCTGATGCTGCTGCGTGAGTTGTGGTCAAAACTTGTGCAACAGATACTTGATTGTCAGCATCATTATCCCGTGTCACTTTCCCCTCCAGTGGCTATATGACCTACCCTGTATATTCGTTTTTGATCCAAGGTCATTTCTCAGTTCTCCTCTCCAACTCTCTGACACTCATTTCTTATCTTTCCTCTGCTGCCCTTACTCTAAAGGACTGACAATCTTGTCAATAAATATTTCAGAAAAAAAGCGGGACGGAAATAACACATTAATAACAGTGTAATAATTATTGTTGGTTGCAGTCCTATTTAAATCCTTTTACATGTACATCCTCGTAGATCAGATGGAGATCTGTATATCCAGTGGTTTTTTTTTCATCCCTTCTCCCGACATCTTTTTCTTTTCGAGAGGAAGACTTCTCCCTCTGATTCTTATCGGCTTTAGGGCCTCAGGTAGACTCGCCCAACTAGCTGGGCAGGTAGGCAACTCGTGTTCCTGTGTTGATGAGGGTCCCCGAAGAGCCATCAGACCCAGTCATCAGTGCAGTGTTGGACAGTCTGCGTGCAGTCAGGGACGAGGATTACCTCATCCATCAATCTGTCCGTCTCTCGTCACCCAGACATGGCCACTTCTCTCAAGGACAAAACAAACTTAAGTGCAGGCCATGCTAGAATCATGATTTGTTCAGCAAGACTGAACTTTTTTAAGGATTGTAAACCCAAACAATGACGAAAGAAGTCGAAAGATGAGCTTTTCAAATGTGAATCATCTGCGGGGTGTGTAAACATGTTCAGACAAATGTCTGTCATTGCCACCGCAAAGAAAGTCAAGGCCTCCCTATCACAGGGTTTTCCCCCCACCTCTACCCCCATCCCCTAGCCACCGCAGGCTCTTACGGCTATGTCGCAGCTACCACAAAAACACACCAGTCTACTTTCGCTTCTGTCACCTGTTGAGCAAAGTCAGATGTGGTGCAGATGTTTGCTCTCCAAATCACATGACATAAGACAGGAGTGTTTGTGCCTTCTATATGACGCCTGCGTTTTAGTTCGCAGGTGGCACGACAGCATTTTGGGCATGAAAGAGTTTGAAGTTTATGAATCTACTGTATTTAAATTTTCTTTTTTTTCTTGTTGCTTTGATTGCCATCGATAGTCAATTGCCCTCTCTTTCTCTCTCTTTCTCTCTCTTTCCCTCTCCCCTACCTCCCCTCTGTATTTCTCTGTATTCCTCACTCAGATACAGCAGAGATTATGTGGTGGAAGGAGAACCTTACGCTGGCTATGATAGACATAACGCAGAAGTGGCTGCCTTTCACCTGGATAGGTAACACACACACACACACACACACCCACACACACACACACACTCACACACACACACACACACACACACACACACTCAAACGGAGGAGGAAAGAGAAAGATCGACAGACATACACAAAGTCAATCAGTGTCTGCTGATATCTGCATTAAAGCTGTTTTCGACAACTCTTTCAAAGTCAGATTTCATCACGTTATTCTGGAAGTAGTACATGAAAAAGGCTATTTTGGAAAAAATCCGAATTCTCTAGATCCATCTAAACCCTATAATCGTGGTTGCAAAAACCCAGCGCTCACTGTAGCCTTCCACCAATCAGGTTCAGAGGGAGGGATAGCTGACTGTCGGATCACAGCTGTGAGCAAGCAGCTGGGGAGGGGTTTGGCAGGCTGCTGAGGAGCAGAGTAGAGACTGGGGGAGGGACCAGAAAGGTGTATCGTATTTTATTTTTCCCCAAAGTCTCGGAATTACGTAGACTTGCCGAATACAGCTTTAAAGTGTTTAAGAGGAGAATACTAATGCTAAAAAATAGTGTTTTGCTTCTCCTTGTTATAGTTGTGTGATCTTTTCACAGGATCCTGGGATTCAGAAGAGCGCCCCTGGTGGTGGGGAGGTTTGTGAACCTGCGCACAGAGATCAAACCTGTTGCAACCGACCAGCTCCTCAGCACCTTCCTCATGCAAGGTCTGTCAGACACACACACACACACACACACACACACACACACACACACACGCACACACACACACTCTTTCCTTCCACTCTCCTTTAGCCATTGCTCCTTCAAATATGATGATCACAAATATGCATCAACCATTTCGGTGCCCGCTCTTTCTTTGTGTTGCCTGCCCTCTATCGGTCTTCTTTCACGTGGGTATATCCCATGGTCATCACTGGCTTAGTGCCAGGGATTTTTATTCTATTCCGATGAAGTCATGGAATGTCAGGGAATTTTGAATGTAGCATTGTCAGATTGTAGATTCTGTTTTACCAGCTCAAAAATGCTTTTTTTTTTTTGTTTCAAAATTGATGTAAATGCATGTTAGATGATGTCAATTCTGCTATTTACGTCCTTTGAAGTTTGGGAAAATGTCGGAACCCTGAAAGTTTGAAAAGGACCGTCACCTCTATCGCTGGCACGTGTGTCCTTTCCTGACCGAATTGTTGGCTTGTTTGTTGTTGTGCTCTCCACCTTTCCTTGCACAGAATCATGGACATTTACTGGAAGTGGGATTGAGGGAGAGGGCGGGGAGTGTTGTGCGGGCCAGTGGAGGCCATTGCAGAAACTTTCCTACGCCCCACACCAAAGGGCAACCGAAAGTCCATTCTCAGGGTGCTGAGTCACATCTGGGAGAGGGCAAAACAAACACGTGGAAGCCAACAGCCTGCTATCATGGCATTTACCGCTCATTTGCTGCCTTGGATTTGAGCACTATCTAACTGTTGAAAAATAGTGCTCTGTCTCACTGTGTGTGTGTGTGTGTGTGTGTGTGTGTGTGTGTGTGTGTGTGTGTGTGTGTGAGATGTGTTTACATAACTTTGACTCTTTTGTGGAATCCTGGGGGGGAAGAGTCTATCTCAGATTTAAGTACACCGTTGCTTGTGTGCTACATTTGCTACTACTTAGCATTCAGTCTTGTGGCCACGGTGGCAGTCTCTTAATCTCCTTCCTGATCAAGTCTGTTCAGGTGGAGTGACTGTTTACGCATAGAAACCACACCCCAGATAAAGCTGAAGAGAAACACATGTAGAGTACACACACACACTTACTCACAGACACCTGCAATATATTAAATTGACGGATAAGGTTTTGAATTCTGTGCATAGCTCCACCCTTTTTCGATCAGATACTGTATTTGTAAAACTAAAACATCCGAGCACGCACACACACACACACACACACACACACACACACACACACACACACACACACACACTCACACACACACACACACACACACACACACACTCACACTCACACACACACAAACACACACACACACACACACACACACACACACACACACACACACACACACACACACACGGCACACACACACTTGTACAACGAAAAGGTGTGGGAGAGAGAAACTTTGTTTGTGCTTGTATGAGTTGCTCAGAGGGATTTCACCCTGCCCTGCTCCGCCACCTGTTCCCTTCCCAGTGGTTTAGAGCTCAGTTCCCTCCTCACACACAGCCAGTCGGGAGACTGTGTTGTTGTTGTTGTTATCATTATCATACTCCCGGGCCACCCCCCTGTACTTTAGATATGTGATAGCTGTGCTGAGTGTGGATGTTTCGTTTTAGTCCAGGGCTGCAGTAGTATTGTGGAGATCCTGGAAAAGTTCTGGAATTCCAAAATACTTTTCTCCGGGCATGGAAAAGCCTTATATTCAGTTTTGTTGTTGTTGCTGCTGCTACTGTCTGTGGGTTAGATGAAATTACTTATTTTGCAAATTCTTGCAGTGGAGTGCACTTTCCGCTGGTATACTTCCGTAACTCTGTTTTGAATACTTGTGGGTTCCGAAAGGTCATGGAAACTAAAGGTCAAAATTGAGCAAAAGTTGAAGTGATTTCAGTTTTTTTTTTTTTTTTTTTTTCTGTATTTCTGTCACATTTCACACCTGGCATGTACTGTACCTGATTCACTGTCTCTTTCCACATTAAAGGATATGTTGATGGTTTTGAAAAAAAAATAAAATAAAATAAAAAAAAGATCAAGATGCCCTTACCCTTAAACCCTGAAGCAGCAATAAAAAGTCTCATCAGAATTATTCTGATGTGTATCTCTTCTGTCTCTCTGTCCCACTGTACCCCCTCCACTCCATGCAGGGAATAACACATGCTTCTATGGGAAGTGTTACTACTGCCGGGAGAGCGAGCCGGCCTGCGCAGAGGCTGAGGTGATGGAGGGCTCTGTGACGCTTTGGCTCCCGGACGTGTGGCCTTTGCAGAAGCACCGCCACCCCTGGGGCCGCACCTACCGCGAGGGCAAGCTGGCCAGGTCTGAACCAAGGCAGCGGTACCACCGGGCCGAACCAAGCTCTCTTTTCACAGCTGTTTCTGCAGCCACATCCGCTCATGATCACACTTTGCACCTATGAGTTGCACCCGCCTCGCTTTTTTTTTCGCTTCTTCAGTTATATGTGAATCTGTCCCTCTATCTCTCTCGCTCTCGGATCTCGGATCTTAAGCGGTCTCTATCTAGGTGCTGCTGCATCTAATTTCACGTCTTGTTTAATCTGGCTTACTGTTGCTTTCACTGTTTCGCTCTCTCTTTCAGTCTATCGTTCTCAATCATACACGCACACACACACACACACACTCTCACTTACTCTCTCTATTTCTGTCGCCCAGCCAACCCTGTTCAAACTAGCCAATTTAACTTCCACTTGTGCTGTTAGCAGCTGTACAGCAGGGCCTCATTAGACTAGTATAGCTCCTTCATATATAATGAGGCTATGAGGCCACTCCATGCATGTGTGTAACCCACCTTCATTTGTCTATTTTTAAACTGCTGCTATACATGATGGGTTTTAGTGAGGCAGAGACAGTTGCAATAGGTTGCAGAATATACGCAGAGCAGTCTTATCCATCTTGTTAGTTTTAGGACTGTTGCCTCAGATTTGTTTAAAGGTGAGCAATCATAGCAGCAGCGGACAACCTTTTTTGAATTTTTTTTAGGCCTATATGTAATCCTCAGTACATTCCGTTGATTTTCCTGTGTTCAAGGATCAGATAAATCTGTATAGGGGCGGTATAGACCATCATTCTAAAATGGATTGTTTCGGTCTTTGATTATGATTACGATTATGATTAGTTCATTGATAGTTTCAGGGCTTCAGATTCACTTCATCCTCATATCATGCTGTGGTTGGTCCATTCACTGTTATGTAAGGAAACTTCATTGAAAGCGAAAGTTGAGACGGTTGATGAGCCGTGTTCTAAAGAATGTTTCAGGTTTAGTTTGTGTGGTAAACTGTTGTGAAAGACAAATTAGTGTTTAGTCAACAGATTGTGGTCATTAGCCTTTTCTCCATGTGACTGTGTAGCAAGTGAGACTATGTATTTTCATTGCCCATATCAGAAGATAAGTCCCTTTGGGACGAGCAACACCCCTCCATTCGTGTCAGTATCTGGTTTGTCCCCTCGGGACTCCATTTCCACTGTTGACCTTAAAGTGCACTTTGAGTGAGTCGGAGAATCAAAATGATCAATTGTTAGGTGGTAGCAGTACTATGTCCCACCATGTCCTTGGATTTATTTTGTAATTAAGCATTAATGCAATCAGGCCCAGTAATCATTTAATTATTTAAAAAAATATATTTTGAAAAATGTTTTGTTATTATTATTCTTTTCTAGATGGGAGTACGATGAGAGCTACTGTGAAGCAGTGAAGAAGATGCCCCCATACGACGCTGGCCCACGTCTCTTGGACGTCATTGACACAGCCATTTTCGACTACCTGATAGGCAACGCTGACCGTCACCACTACGAAAGTTTCCAAGACGATGGCGGTGCCAGCATGCTCATTTTGCTGGACAACGCTAAGAGGTGAGAGGGCAGAACACAGACTAGAGAAGCAACAGGGAGCCAATTCAGACTTCTGCTCATTTTTTGTTCGGCTGAGAAGCAACAGAAGGGGGAAAAGCAAGGGATAGAGAAGACAGTGAAAAAGAGAGTAAAATGGATGAAGCACAGGAAATAAAGAGGCTGAAATTAACAGACAAGTAGGAATAGAGAGAGAGAGAGAGAGAGAGAGAGAGAGAGAGATGAGACCTAGTAGGCCAGACATTGGGAGAGATTCAGGAGAGAAAAAGGAGAACAAGTGTTGCTGTACCTAGGAGGTGAAGAGAGAGACAGGCTCATAGCCTCTGTAGGTATAGAGAGAGACAGGTTCATAGGCCCAGTAAGTGAAGATAAGATAAGATAAGATATCCCTTTATTAGTCTCACAATGGAGAAATTTACATTGTTACAGCATCCAAGACAGACAGAGGCAGCCATCAAACTTCACATCGTCAGACAAGGATAGGGATATATATAGGGATAGAGCCCTCAGAACCTCTGGTGAAGAGGAGAGACAGACCGCTGCAGGAGGAAACAAGATGCAGATTGTAATGGTGGTAGCCATGGCAGCCTTGAGAGCTTGCACCGAGCTCTCAATATCACCTAATGGAATGGGGATATGGATCTGACTTGGACCCCAGGGTGCTTTCTCAACCCCCTAACCCTCTCTATTCTAGGCTAATTCCTATCCATCTACAGTAGCCTGGATCTCTGAACCATCTCTCTTTATTTCTCTCTTTCTCTCTCTCTCTCTCTTTCTCTCTCTCTCTCTCTCTCTCTCTCTCTCTCTCTCTCTCTCTGCTGTATACCTCTCTCTGTCCATTTGGTTTGTTTGCCTCTCGCTTTTTTCAATACCATTTCTCTCTCACTCTTTCTCTCAATCACTTCTAAACAGCAGGCGGTAGTATTATACCCCCACACTACCATCACCCCAGTATTATCCTCATCACACCCTCGTCTCGTCTTCAGCCTTGTGCCTGGCCTCATGCTGCTTATCACTCATTTGCCCACTCTTTCATTCTCTCACACACTTTCTCTCGTACTCTCCGCTGGTCATCATCTCAATCTTTCCATCCATCATTTCTACTCGACGCCTTCTCATTCAGGCTCCCACCTACAGACCCTTTTGCTTTCCCACACCCCTGTATTACTTTCTCTTTTTCTTTTCCTTTTCTTATTACTCTGTTTTTCTTTTTCTTTTTATTCCCCCTATGATCACGTTCTTTGTAGGAAGAGTTCCTGCACTGTTGACCTACCGTAGGGCTGGTGGAGGTGACTGAAACTATCTGTGTTGGGTTTTTTTTTTATTATTATTATTTTTATTTTGTTTTGTTTTTTTGTTCTTGTCGTTTTGCAGTTTTGGGAATGCTGCCATGGACGAGAGAAGCATCCTAGCCCCACTGTATCAGTGCTGCATGTAAGTATCCCTAACCCCCTCACTGCTCTCGCTTTTCTTTTCACACAAACATACAGTATGTATCAACACCACCCACACACAGACATCTTTTTATAGCCTAGGGTAATGTCATCATTCTTTAAACGCAAGTGGGATTATCTGAGGCCTTTTTTACAGTCTGCCCAGAGGCAGACCCCACCCCCACCCCACCAAACTTCCCCTTTCTTCCACTGGGAGAAGAGTAGTATTTAGTAGTCAAGAACAGATTCGCTTTTGTGTGTCGACATGGAAAAAAAAAAAAGCCTGATCGTTTGTTCCAACAAGCCTCTGGTGTGATGTAGATGTTTAACTGATCAAAAATTCCACGCACAGCTAATAAAAGTGTTGTTGTCAAGCAGGCTCTGCAGCAAGTAGCTTTTTATTTTCGCCACGCATGTGAAAGACCAGAAGGCACTTGTCACCATAGATGTAATCTTTATCATTCTGTGCTTGTCACACAATAAAAAAGGATACTATTATTTAAGTGTTCTAAAGTGTTTAGCCCCCCCAAAAAAAGAAAGAAAAGAACTGAAAATAGAATTTGTAGACAAAGTAAAAGCACATAATGTTGATAGAAGGAGCATTCAAGTGTGTGGGAGGTGTCTAACTGATACCAGGAGATGTAAGTGTTAGTGTAAGTGTATATCCCCCGTCACCATCTAAAGGGTCAGGAAAAAACTATAAAGGGCAATTGCTTTACTGCTAATGAACTTTAAAGTGATAAGGGAAAAAGCTCTCTACCACATCATCTTCAGGATATCTCCATTTTCTACTAAGATGTCTGCGTCATAGGAAGATCATAGTGTCTTATCGGGCCTCGATGATGTTGAACACGTAACTGAGTTTAGTCCCGTCATGGTAGCATAGATGAGGTCACCTCTCACCACTTATGCTCAGGCATGGCACAGCATGTTTCAGTGTAGCCTACACCTTGATATAAAAATAGACCACATCCAACTGGATACCTACATATATCAATCATCTAGTTAGTCACGCAAGGTCTTCTTCAGGTAAGAACTAAGTTTAGAATCCTACATCAGATCTAGGCTCCTCCTTATTGGACAGGATGACCGTTACTCTGCAGGGAATTTCCCTTGTACACTAATAGTGTCTGTGCAGGGGTGCGTGTCTGTGCGTGCGTGTGTGTGTGCGTGTGTGTGCGTGTGTGTGTGTGTGTGTGTGTGTGTGTGTGTGTGTGTGTGTGTGTGGTGAGGGGTGGGCGGTGTTGAGCTGAACTTGCTTGGACAGTGGAAAACAAAAGTGCAGTTGCTATTTTTCTCTACTGGAGTGATCTGAACTGTATACTTGTCATTCACATATTTTGATCACACTCTGACATACCAAAAACACCCTCCAGGTTTGTCAGGGTGTGTCAAACAGCAGGTTTTCCAGTCCTCTTAGGGAACATCCCTTTTGAGATTAATATTTACACCTATTTCTGTGGCATAATGTTATTTATTATAATAGCCCTTTTTTTATCACCAGTGATACTGGTGAGGTCTCAGTTCACAATGTTTGAACAGGTCTGGAAATGTATGTGTATTTTGTTTCCCCTTTGTTTCCCAAGTCTGGAAGTTTGAAAATGTGAGTGAAAGTATTTGTATTTATTAATACATGCACAAAATGTTTGTGCACAAAAATGCAAGGTGATGAGCTTTAACTTTTCCTTGGTATGTTTCAGATTTTCTTTTTTTTTCTCCTTATTCTTCTTTTTTCAAATTAGTTCAAGCAGACTTTATTGTTGATTTCATTGGCACACTCAAATAAAAATCTTTTCTCAGGAGTAGTTATGATACAGGAAAATTTGCCACCAAGCAATAAAAGATTAGCAGTGTACCCAAATTCATAACCTAATTAAGGAACTAATCACTAATGCCGCCATAGGGTATCCTGCCCACCAGCTGGGTCCGCTTGTAAATGGCTCGTTTTTCAACTGGCATCTCTAGTGATTACTTAGGACGAGTTCTCCTGTAGGTCACACCTCTGCCTCTTAAAGGAAAAATCAGGGGTGATCTTCCTGGCACAAAGGAAATAAAAGATAACAAATGAATAAGTTATCTAATAAATGTTATCAAAACACAGTGTAAACTGTGAATCTAATGAATGCTTAAGACTATTGACTAAGTCATTGAAGTTCTAAAGGAGCACACACACACACACACACACTCTGAGCAAATTGACACTGTAGCCCAGTTTTGAGTCATAGCCCACAACATCGCTTTAGTGAAGGCTGTTTGTTTTATGTGGCTGATTTTTAAAACAACATGAATGGTAAACTTACACCTCCAAATCTCTATTCAGCATCAGCAACCTCCTGGAACTCCTCTGTGTGTGTGTGTGTGTGTGTGTGTGTGTGTGTGTGTGTGTGTGTGTGTGTGTGTGTGTGTGTGTGTGTGTGTGAGTGTGAGAGAGAGAAAATGTGTGATGAAGAGTGTGTGAGGGATGCTCTCTGAACTCCACCCCTCTAAGCAGTTTAATTATCACTGTAATGAGGTATTGACTTGGCTCATGCACTGGCTTAGTGCAGCGATTCCAAAGTTCCCAAGTTCCCCATACTTCCCCTCTGTACTCCCTTTTCTGCCTATCAGCGTTATTCCATCACGGAATGTGCTCTTTTTTTGCCACGAGTCAGCAAATGACCCGAATCCCTGAGCGCTCTTACAATAAGCACAGAAGAGGGAAATCATTTGGCGAACTTCAGTGTCAAGGTTGTTATTCTGAATCACAGTTAGATCTAAAATGCCTTGGTGTCTCTTTCTCATCTGCCGGTTTCTCTCTCATTCTCTCGCTCTCACTTTTGCTCACTTCTCTCTCTCCCTCCCCCCCTCTCTTTCTCGCTGTGTCTCTGTCTATCTTCCCAGGGTGCGGGTGTCCACATGGAACCGACTGAACCTGCTGCAGGGTGGAGCCTTGAGCGCAGCCATGCGCCAAGCCACGGCGCACGACCCCATCGCTCCCGTGCTGGCCGAGCCCCACCTGGCTGCCCTGGACCGCCGCCTGGGGGCCGTCATCGCCACCGTGCGCCAGTGCATGGAGACCCAAGGCCCCGACAATACGCTCATAGAGGACCGTATGAACCTGCCACACCCTTAGAGAGAGAGAGAGAGAGTTGGGAGAAGATGGGGTGGCAGTAGGTGATTTTTTAGGACCAAAGGGACTGGTTGAGTGACACTGGTGACCAGCATTGAACTTTATGGAAACACAGCAGCAGTATGACGGCAGTCTTTCTGACCGCAGGAGACATGCTCACAGGACTCCAAACGCACAGGGAACGATCTCGCTCCCTTTTGCGTTGCCATGGAGATCCGCCATGCCACCCAACGGACAGTGGAAAGGAACACCACACTAGATGTTTTGCTGGTGCCAGGGCAATGCTGCTGTGGATTCTGCTTACCAGTCATCCTCCTGTTCTGGTGCCAAACGATATAGTGGGGATTCTCGAGAATGGAGTCGTCTCATGGCCATAAGATAACACTAAGACTCAGGACATTTGTTAAACCGAGGGGTGTGTGTGTCTGTCTGTGTGTTTGTGTGTGTGTGTGTGTGTGTGTGTGTGTGTGTGTGTGTGTGTGTGTGTGTGTGTGTGTGTGTGTGTGTGTGTGTGTCTGTACAGCGGTACATCTCAAACAGAACAAAGGTCAACTTAGGACCTCTGACCAGTGGCGACCCCAGTGCAAAGACACTCCTGAGATGTGGCCCCAACAAAAGAATCACTGGGAGAGCGAGGGAAAATCCTCTCTCTCTCTCTCCTTGGTCATACTCAGACAGACTATTGTACATATACAAAAACTACTTGTTGAGAGAGAAGATAATAATGACAACATTGATTTAATGCTATTATTAAACTAAGGACTATACATGGATTATAATATTTAAAAGAAGAGAAAAATCCCTGATCTAGCTGTGAGGTGTATATGCTGAGCTGTATATATTGGGATTTTAAGGGTGGATTGTTTGGCAGGTGAGTATGCTACTGATGTTTTGGGGAAGGGTGGGGGTTGGGATCAAGGCTGGGGCGATTTGAGAGGCATAAGGGCTGGACAGACCTTTTCATCTTTCACAAACACAAATAAAAAAATATTTAAATACAATCTTGTCTTCCGTCAATGGCAAACAGGTGTGACTCCCCGCTAACAGATCTCAAGCCCACAAGGTGGGTTATTCCATGACACTGCACTTCTGCGAAATTCATTGAACTTTGATGGTATTAAAGGGCAGGCAACCAACAATTTCTTCATTTGGTCATTTAGGCTGCAGCAAGGCTTTTATTTAGGTTAAAAATATACAGAGGTGAATCAGCTTCGACCTGGTCAGTCTTCTCAAAATGATTGTGCGTTGGTCGTCTCTGATAAGCTGTATGCGCACCCCGCATCAAATCGTGTCGAAGCTTAGTGAGTAGTGACAGATGTAGCCTCCACTAGAGGGTGCTTATCATCTTATCTGATGAGCAAATGTGACTGCTTGCTAGCTGTCCACGCACTGATGTGTAGCCTATTTTCAACATTTGCATCACCTCGAACACTAAAACACTACAGATGCTCTTGATTTATTCGCAATACGCTCTGAATAGAGATCGTTGTCTACATCACGTCGATGACTGTAAATCAATTTATGAAGAGGCGTTTATTTCTCCCCTGCCTTCAGCTATGGTATCCGAGTGCCCCTGCAACGAGTCATGACAGACACTTTATACATTTGTGGAAATTCCACTTTCCCTTTTGATGACACAGCATGCATGAGGTCACCCTCTGGTCCCCTCGCGTTCTCAGCTGCGAGCGTCCACCATCCATCGCTTAAACCACAGCTCCACTCTCTCCCACCCCCCATTTCGAAAAGACTGCTGCCCTAGATGATTGATGGCATGCCTGAGACCACTCATCTTGATACCTGGTTTGAACTCTTCTCTCGCTTATATATTTTTTTTTTTTGTTTTGAGGTTTAGTTAGTTTCAGAGCTTCTGTGTACATTCCCTTGTGGTCTCTGATGTGTTTGCAGAGTCGCGATAAACTATCAGTGAGTGCCCTGATTTCATATCCAAATGCATTCCAGAATTTAACGATTGTTGATACAAACAGCTCACCATCTTTCCCCGTTACTAATCCAAACCGCCCTGTCCCAAACTTGGTTTACCGGTATGTTCAAATTGCTTGACTGTTCCTTCCCGTGTTCTGGTATGCCCTGCCAATTAAAAAATACTTTTAAACTGTAACCAGCCCGCTTTCCCTCCCTAAAACCACACCTAAAACACTCTTATCACAGAGTAGTCTAAGCGAATTAGCCCAAAAAAGGGTCAAAGGTGGAAGTAAATATAGCCAAAGCATATTTTGTATCATTTGAAGCAGAATTTTCTGTAGATTAAGAATTTGGGGTGCCTACAGCACCAATTTGTACCGGGAAAAAATTATAGGGCTTTGAATAGGCCATGGTATAATGATTATTATATAGGTCTGAATAGGGCTATTTTTTTCCTTTGGTCCTATCAAAATAAAACTTTATATAATGAAAGTACCCATGTAAAGTAGCATTTTTTGTATTACAAGTTTTCCTGAAAAATAATTTTAATATGCTAATGAGCTATACGCTAGTCAAATTAGCCCCAAATGCACCCTTATACATGGATAGTGAAGAGATTAAGAGGCTGGGACCTGTCTCAATTCACTTTAAATGACACACTGTGCATGTAAGCTTTCAGAAAAGGTATAGCATAAGGGGTAGAATAGCTTTCTCTCAACGCCTCAGCTCCAAATACATTGGCTATACACCAAAATCACCAATACCCGCTGACCTATAAATGGGTATCAAGGGGAGGAAGGAGGTGGAACCTGTTTAAATTTATGTTTACTGAGATCCTAAAGCTCCCTGCTTTCAAGAAAAGTATTACTTGTCAAGGTTTATTACTTTCTAATATATTCCATAGGCACTTTTGTCCAAGAAATGCCAATATGTTTTAATATTCCACCAAAATAGGCATAAGCTTTAAAATAATAAAGGGGGTAGGATGTGGAAAAGATTTTGCAGGTGGAATCCAGGGCATATAAGCTTAAAGAAAATATATAGTTTATGGGGTCTAATATGTTTCCCCTACATGCCACTGGCCTAAATGTCACCAAAAATGGCCAATTTTTCAAATGCCAAATTTCTAATTTTGGGATTTATTGTAATGAGTAGGGTGGAGCATACCTCAATGGCAAACATATCATGCTATGTAATATCCTGAAGGTGTTTGCTTTCAGAAAATGTATAGGATGTATGGTGAAATTAGTCCTCCCTTCATGCTTCAGGCCAAAATGTAGTAGTAGTACAAAATCCACCCAAATCCCATTCATTTGGACTAATGGTCCACTCAAAGCTCAATAACTTTTTTCTGGAAAAACTTGGCTCTGCAGGCACCTGATATCCTAAATCTACATAAAATTGCGGTTCAATTGATACCAAATATGCTTTGGCTATATTTACTTCCACCTTCAACCCTAATTCGCTCAGACTAGAGGGTTCTCTAATGGTTAACTGAAGGAAACATGCAATTATTGCGTTGTGGGTGACAGATCCCTCTCATGGCACCCCTGTCATTTGAAGATGATCATTAGATACCAGAAAGCCAGGTGGAAAATATGGCTTTGTATTGGTTTGAGCTGTGTGTGTTAGGCTACCACTTTTTTGCATGTGGAGGGGCCATATTGAATAGGCTTAGGGTCAACATGTCAACTGAACGTGCTTTAACCACAGATAGTACACAGGGGTTATAACTAATAGGCCTAGATAAATTTCCCTTTTGTAAGTTATGATAATGTTAACTGTGAGCCCCATGTTTAGCCTTTACAGGCTGTACACCTTATATTTCATTATAGAGCCTGGCTTTGGCTGTTGAATTTGGTTGATTTTTATGGCACAGCCCAAACTGAATCAGCTCTCCATGGTTCATTTATAACATCAGGGGTGGCCAAACTCTCTGCTCCCTTTGGCCCGCCATGAAATAAAAAAATTAAATGTAATGTAATGTGGCACATAATCAAATTAATCTGATACAGTAGCCTATGTTCATCACAGTTTTAGTACTGGTGTGATGTATGTTGATAGTAGGCCTATCATTCAAGAATATAACATTAGAGGGCCTGTAGGTTTTCTCATCTAAAATGCAGTCACTTTTTCAACTGAAACTGGTTAAAAACTTTGCGGTTAGTATTATATTGGCCCTTGGCCGCTTTGGTTTTCAGTAGCCTATGTGGCCGGCAAACAGAAAAGTTTAGCCACCCCTGATCAATAGGTTATGCCAGGAGAACAAGACTATGTAGCCTACTGTGTGAATGGTATGGATGATAAGTGTAGGCCTATAATATTGATTGATTTAATTTAGTTATTTAGTAATTTAAGTTTAGTCTATGAGTTGAAATGAAAATGGAATGTTACCATGCATTAATTAAGAAGCATTTAGGGCTACTTTATTTTTTTTAGTTATTTATTGCAAATTATTGCATTCTCTGGCATCTGGATATCAGCTGAATAAACATTTTCCAAATGACATTTCCTGTCATTCAGATCAAATAGCTAGAATTAGTTATTCAAAATGATCAGGGGCAGGTGTGTAATAATAGGACATGGTGTAGACCAGGGGTGGCCAACCTGTGGCTCGGGAGCCGCATGTGGCTCTTTGCCCAGAGTCATGCGGCTCTTACATTCATGTCCAAGTGTGTGTGTGTGTGTGTGTGTGTGTGTGTGTGTGTGTCAGAAGGATGGGTAATGTAGTAGTAGTGGTTCATGTTCAGGTTCATGTCCCCATGTGCCGATGTGGCTCTTTGCTGTGACATAGTCAGATATGTGGCTCTTGGTCTCCGACTGGTTGGCCACCCCTGGTGTAGACACATGTAGCCTAGTCCTGGGTACAGTTCAGAAGCCATCTGGGGAAAAGCATTGGCCTAATGCTTATGTGGCATGTGATGACAATGAGTATGACACCCTTACTCATGACTTCCACCCATTATAGCAGAAGACACTAGCTATTATTCAGTGTGAAAACGACTACATTATAGGGTCATTCCATACCAACTCACCCAATTTTCCCAGTTCAAGTCATAGATTTTTTTTTTTATGTATTAAAACTCACATTTATACTCCTGTCTAAGTAATGTAACCATTATATCTCAGAGCTCTACTCCAAATATTTGAAATAGCCTATATCTATTAAAGGCAAATTTGGCCTATTGATATTGCAACATTCAATATTGGGTGTTTCCATGCTTTGAGATTCTTTGGATATTTGTAACACATATGGCACAATAATATACTTAATCACACAAACCAAACACTTTCTGTGAAATCTGTTGAGGTCTTTCATCTGGTGTGGTGTTGGTTGGAGTAAATTCTTCTGAAGTGAGTCAGAGAAGGCTGAACAGCAATCACATAACAGCCCGTCCGGGAAGAGACTTTGAGGAAGAATGCATATTGGATGGGTTTACATCCTTATATCATGCTATTTTTAATGACTAATTGTGTAATTTTATGTGACTGATTGTGTAATTGTCCTGTGACTGGAGGGGTGATTTGCCAGACTGTCTGGCCTTGTTGTAGTGTTCTTGAGCATGACGCCCCAAACTGTGCCTGTAATGTATAGTTGCCTTGCATGCCTTGCTGTTTACATGTTGGGCGACATGTTACATAACTACAGAGAGAGAGCGAGATGATGAAGGTTAAAATTGATGAAGGTTAAAAAGTTTTTGACAATCAAAGTGGATTGCAAACTTTTAAAAATTTCTGTAACATCTCATGTCTATTGACTTGATAGTGATAGATAGTGGAACGATACCATGAGGTAATTTGTGGAAATGGTTGCATAAACTCTACAAGAATTTATGACTGGTTACGGTTTAGTAGCATAAAAAGTTTTTGACAATCAAAGTGGATTGCAAACTTTTAAAAATTTCTGTAACATATCATGTCTATTGACTTGATAGTGATAGATAGTGGAAAGATACCATGAGGTAATTTGTGGAAATGGTTGCATAAACTCTACAAGAATTTATGACTGGTTACGGTTTAGTCACATATATCGCAGTTCATTCAGTTCAAATTGTTTTCCATAATTTATCTCACAATTTAGATCTGTTACAATTGCAAGTGGTTGAATGCCATTTGAGAGTAATGAATGCCTGCTTTAATTTAGCCCATGCTCATTGTAATTACAGTAGTTTCCTCTGACACACTGTGTTAAAGGTGAAAAGGTTGCTTCTCTGTGATCAAAGGAACTTATTCCGAAATAAATGTGGATGAGCCCCTAGTTGCCAGTCTCATCCTTAAATTATTTTTTTTTACCTCTTGTCCACCTGTTCCCTCATCTTAAACAGGTCGGCTACAGCCAATATGACCTTGTTTTCCTTTTGTCACTTTTACATTCATTCAGATTTACATTCATTTGTTTGTTTGTTTTTTTATCATTTCATATGCTCTAAACAGTAGGCTACAGAAACTCTTGCATGCGTGAAATTTCGTTAGAACCGAACCTGTTTGAGTTCCAGCCCAATATTCTACATTTTCATTTCACAATCATTTACCTGAATACGCGTCCACAAGACACCAAAACGGTAACGTTGTGCTGTGGCAACGATTTTGTTCCACCCTGGCAGGCGTTGTGAAAAAATATTGGATCAGCCCACCCAGAACGCCGTTGCCATGTGGATAGAAGGCCCAAACGATACAAAAATACCGGATTTCGTTGCCGTGTGGACAGGGTGGACTGGTTTATTTTCTCTCAAATATTTCTTTATTTGAGGATGTCGGTCAGTCACCATCCCCCATAGTCACACCAGATGGCTTAAGAAGACAAACCAATAGGCAATCTTTTCTCCATTCTATGACACCAACTTTGCTGCTCTGTTGAAACAATTAGAAATACATTAAGATATTAAAGCAGTAATGAATACAGCAACTCCTTTTATAAATGTCAGTACTTCAGTAGGCCTACATCAGTACCTGTACCAGTTGAATATCAACAACATTTCCATTGAGGACGTCCATCATTGTGTAGGACACATATTTTGCGAAATGTCCAGGGGGGTTTGCATGTCACCTCCAATAGGGAGTTAATTTTTTTTTTTGCTTTTTGCAAAAATTCTCAGACCACACTCTTTTTTAAACCAGTGGATCTCTCACTGAACACACAGTGAAAACTTCTGCAAAATCCGTCGCGGTTTGACCATCTGTGATATGACTCAGTTACGAGGATATCCTCTCTGAGAGAATCTCTTCTGGACACATCGTTTACGACGGATACATTGCAGACAACAGAAGATATTCTGAGGAAATCTGCATCACCTTTTCATTGTTCAGGGTGCAGGTGTCCATTCTAAGTCATTTTCATCTTTAGTCAATATTTTAGTGGAAATGGTCATTTCCCCCCAAAAAAAGACAGCATGGGGAGGGGTTGGGGAGGTGGATGATGGATTTTGCTGAAATTTTTACTGTATGATCTGTTCATGTGGGAGATTCACTGGTTTAAAGAGGAGCGTGATCTTTTGCAAAAAATGAAACGTCCTAACCAATTATGACACCACCCCTCTGGTTTAGACTCTGGACAGAATTGGCCTGCAATTGTCTCTAGGTCAAAACCACACATGACTCCATGCTTGGTCAAAATCAGTGCTTTTGGCAATGGTCAGACATTGAGAGCTGACAAAATCTAGTACATAAAGTAGATTGCAGTAAATAGTTTGTTGTGAAATAACATGAGATTAAGAGATTAACTATGTGCCAATGTGAGATGATATTGTTATTACCTAGTTCACATGATTAAAACTTCAACTCGTGAAGTGCACTGCTGCAGAGAGGTGGATGTTTCCTGCCGGGATGTTACCAATTTATCGGTTAGCTGTTCCATTTACGAGCATATTCTCAAAAGTGACTTTTCTGGTAGATGGACAGAATGGTTCCCTGCGACAAATTTGGTGATCTCGTATGACGGGCCACAAGTGAGACATTCACGGAGTGTTAGCAGACAGTCCTCCTCATACACTAGGTACTTGTCTTGTGTTGGTGTCACAGGGCTAGCACTATATAAAGCTAGACAAAGAGATTGTGTAAAGGATGCCAATAGCCTGGGCAAGGTGGTGGCAGTACGTGTAAATTCTCACAACCCTAGCTTTAAAGAACACCTCTAACCGCTGTGTTGGAAGCCAGGGCTTTTCAGCTTTTCAGTGGTTAGGATGTTTGACTCCAGGGGTGGACTGGCAATATGGCACACAGGGCAAATGCCCTGTGGGCCGACACACTATTTGGGCCGACGGCCCTGACATTCTTACTGTAACTGTAATCATAGGCTTATTTTCTAATGGTTTGACCAGTATGGTGGGCTGGTTTTGTTCGAAATGCCAGGGCCGATTTTTTGTCCCAGTCCACCCCTGTTTGACTCCCATGCCATGGTTTTGTTGTAGTTGAAGGGGTGGCAGGTTCAAGACGCGAGTGGGGTGATAATAGCCCCGGCTACAATAATATTTCTTATATAGCCTATTAAAATGTTGTCTGAGACTCTGGACATAGTCTCTGACAGGCATTGCAAAAAGCTTTAACTGAAACAGTTAATGCATCTGTTTGTAGACCTCAAATAAAATATAGGCTATAAATAAATAAATAAATAAAGCCCCATTAGGATGCAAAACACCAATCCACATTTAATATAAATATTGCAGCAAAATATAATGTTAACTTGTCCTAAAGAACTTTAGTAGGCAGCCTGTCAGGGACATATAGAGCATAAACACTAGCAAAATGCAAAAGAAGCTTTTCATCAGTTTGTTTTAGACATTTAACACAACATTACACACACCACCGCACACCACTGTCTCTCACACACACACACACACACACACACACACACACACACACACACAAAAGGCCACCATCCATTCAAAAGTCAGTCAGGGTAAAATCAACTGCACAAGAGTGCCAAAGTACACCTCACATAACTAAACAATTTAGTTTACAAGTGGAAAGGGTTTACTTGCATATAATTCTAAATCCATCCAACCACTGGCTATTCCTGTCAATCAGCAAAATATGATGTGAATGAATGAATGTTTCACTTAGGCCCAGTCCCATTACTCTTCCTTAACACTAGCACTTGTTTTCGAGTGCCCTCCAAAATGAGACACCCCTCGATTGTGTAGTGAGAAGTGCAGTTTTTTCCACTATGAAAACGCTTTGCGTAAAATTGCCTTTACCTGTTTTACGATAAGACTGAACCTGGGTAAACTGTTCAAAAGCCAGCTTCCATAATTTATCATTGAGAGAATCACCCACATGAGATGCTCTTGTAATTCTGGTGAAAGATTTGCTCACTTTGAAAAATATTGATTTTTTTACACACCAGTGCGGAATTCAACTGAATTTACATCAAAGATATCCCGACGTTAAACAACATGCTTAATTGCAATAGTAGCTTTATTTTTGAAGTTCTTATCCAGAGCTGAAAGAACGGGGACACAGCTGGTGCATTCGGACACAGATCGGGTACCGACGCGCAATCTCTTTGTTTAGTTGATTGAGTATGCAAAGAGTCGTGGGTAATTTCATCTTCACTTCAAATTCACTTCCTTCAAAGTCTGCACCCGACCTCCCTCCATTTGAAGGGGCTATTTGAAGGGCTGAAAGCCACTAGCCCTCGGTCTGGAAAGTATTGGGACACACTACACTTACCCGTGAACGCACAAAAAACGAGTGTTAGGGCTACAATCGAGGGGAAGTGATAGAAATGAGACAGGGCATTAGACAGGGAAGCTCATTACAGTAGCCCCGTTTACATGGACACTTCTAATCTGATTATTTAACCCAATATTCCATTTTAGATTGCATTTATGAATGTATCTCCTTGGATACTGTTCTATAGAATGCACATGGAATCTTTCTAATCAGATTAGAAGTGTCCATGTAAACTTGCCTAGTGTCCACTATTGCCTCACACCATCCTCACATTTACACACTTCCTACTTAAAATCACTTTCACTTCCCAACAACTTTTCCTTCCCAAACAAGTCAACACATGCAGTTATTCCTTTTACGTTTATTTCAACAACTTTTCCTTCCCAAACAAGTAAACACGTGCAGTTATTCCTTTTACGTTTATTTCAACAACTTTCCCTTCCCAAAGAAGTCAACACATGCAATTATTCATTTTGCATTTATTTCTAAACTTCAAAAGAGAATTGATTATTCATTCTCTCTTCCACATCATTATTTCCTGGATTATTCACCAGTCACACCACACTTGTAATCAAAGTAAAACAATACATGTATGATGGCAGGATTATCAGATTAGATACTACAATATTTTGTAGTATTGTAAGGGTTTGTTGGGATGGGAGGTAGGATTGGGGGGTGGGTTCAGGGGTTCAGTGTCACAAGCACCCCCCATCTGAGCAGCTTTCTCTCTGCGCTGAAATCAAAGAGGGGGATACAAAAACAAAAAAACAGTTTCATTTCTCCTGGAAAACATCTTGTTGTCCTCCAGAAGCCCCTGGGTCCTGTCAGCATTCTTTCCCTGCCCTATCCTTCCTTGACATCCGGAAACGACCCGGGGTCAGCCTCAAAAGCGGGTCCCCGGATCCACGTCACGTCATACCAGCCATACTGAGCCTCGGTGCCCCATACAACAATACATTTAATACAATATGTTCACCTACCCCCTGGGCTCATCAGGTCCTTCTTTATCTTGTTCACAACAAGCATTGCATTGGCATCTTAAGCACTGCTAGGAAACCCTGCTGTTCTCTACAGAACAAAACCTAGGCCTATTCATCTTCCAGTCTCTTGTGCCACTGTGCCGAGGATGGCCTTTTGCTTCAGCCAAATTCAGCTGTCTGGACTGCATCGCCTGCCCTCCACTTTCTCCCTGTCCTCACCATAATTCCTGCTCCGGACACTTTGGCGTCTCTGGATCCAGAGTACTAAATTAAGTACAGAGTACTAAATTAAAGATTTTTTTATTAACACATTTGTTGTGTTGCAGCAGTGGGATAAAAAAAAAAAAAAAAAAAAGTTTCCCCATACTCTTCTAGCCTGGCCTTTACCGGACTGTGACTATGATTCTCTCCATCATATATGATGGAGAGAATCATAGTCGCAGTCCAGACAGCTGAATTTGGCTGAAGCAAAAGGCCATCCTCGGCACAGTGGCACAAGAGACTGGTGCAGGAGGAGGTGCGTGCTGCAGTGGAGGAAGAGCGAACCAGTAGTGGCCATGAAGCAGCAAGGAGCCTAGATGAAGTAGGAGCAGCAGGTGATGGAGCAGCACATCACCTGTAAGGACATCTGGTGGTGGAATCCCCAGAGGATCAAGTTCCTGATCCAAGGGGTGTATGATGTCCTCCCCAGCCCAGCTAACCTATATACCTGGGGCAAAATGGAGACACCTGCATGCACCCTATATTCCAAGATGGGGACCTTGGAACACATCTTGAGCAGCTGCCCCAAGGCGCTGAGTGAGGTTCGCTATCGATGGAGGCACGACCAGGTCCTCAAATCCATAGCTGAAGCAATCAGCAAGGGAATTAAGGACAGCAGAGGCACTCAAGCTACAGCCAAGGCCATCCAATTTGTGAAGGCAAGACAGAAGCCAGAGAGAACACCAAAGAGCTGCTCGGCTGGGTTGCACTCTACGACCCGAGACTGGATGATGACAGTTGACCTGGAGAGGCAGCTGAAAATACCACCACACATCACCCAGACCAAATTGAGACCAGACATCATCCTGGTCTCTGAGGCTACAAAGCAACTGGTCATCCTAAAGTTAACAGTTCTGTGGGAGGATAGGATGGAGGAGGCGCAGGAGAGGAAAAGGGAGAAGTACCAGGAGCTGGTGGAAGACTGTCGCAGGAACGGCTGGAGGACCAGACGCATGCCAGTGGAGGTGGGGAGCCGGGGATTCGCCGGCCACTCCCTGAACAAGGTCTACGGCACACTAGGCATAACAGGAGCCAATCGAAAGAGAGCCATGCAGAGGCTGCAGAGAAAGTGTCTAGATGGCTCTGGCTGAAGAGGCGAGAGAGGTGGGGGGAATAGAATGCCACTTGGACACAGGCTGGGGTCTGATCAACCCCGGTCGGGTCGCCTGGACGAGGATGTCTGTTGTGAGACCCGAAACACCCAGTGACTCCAGGAAACAACACTGATGATGTGTCCAAGTCATTGCATCAGGGGAATTAATGTTTGCAGAACTATGCTCTCTAATAGAAAGGAAAAAGACCAGACAGATTAACTCACCATTGTTTTTGACCATCTACAGCAGGGGTGTCAAATTCATTTTTGTCGAGGGCCACATGAACAATGGGATTTTCCTCAGAGGGCCGACCTGCCAAAATGACATGCACGATCACAAACATGGGAGAAAAAAAATAGTGTTGCAAAGAGTGCATTGTCAGAACTGTTTTATAAAAAGGCAACATACAATTCTTTTCAAGCTTTTTAGGCGGGCCACATGAAATGATTGAAAGGGACGCATCTGTTTGACACCCCTGATCTACTGTAACAATGTATGAAACAGGCCTGCCCTCATCTGAACCTTCAAGCTGGTAGTGAAGTTGTTGCATACCTGCAACATGCAGTAGTGCTATGGAAACTGTGAATAGGTTTCATACAGTAGTTCTCTGGATGAAACACCTGTTGTCACATTAGTCAGCAGCATGTTTACTCCCAGCAAGCGGGTGCACTGTAACCTCTTGTGCTATGTATTGTACTCCGATACGGTATGTGTGTGGGAGGGGGTGTGTTTGCGTTTGTGAGATGTTTGTAATTGTCTCCTGTCACAGTGGTTTTGTGCCACCATTATGGGTTCCAGATTTTAATGACGTGTATGTCATGTGAGTTGTAAGGTAGGCTACTTTTTGCTCATGCGGCATTTGCATTACATTGCAGTAAACAAAAAAAAGAACAACTGTAGCCTATAGTCATTACATGCCTGTAGTTATTATATACCTCTAGTCTACATGTGCCAATGCAGAGTGGCCTACATTTTACTTGTCTTGTTTACTTGTGTAACAGTTTCATCAGCCTTTTATGGCATTGTACTGGTGCTCTGATGCTGTTTGCATGAAAAAACTGCATGCAATGCATACAAAAGAAATGCTATCTGTAATATGAATGCTCTGACTCTGTGCTAACAAATGCACTGTTCTTTGCATAGAGTTTTGGACTCCCTGAATCTCCACAGATGACCTTTAGTGAACTGCATGCTCACTGGGGATTTTTTGCTCTTAACTGTCTCACTTATGTGAAGACTCAAAGACCAACAGAATAGTGTGCACAGTAATTGTTTGGTGTCAGCAAAACATACTGTATGCCTTTCACATGGAAGGTTTTGCCTTTTTCAGGGAAAACTCCTAGTCTTTTCTTTCAGTACACTTACTTTTCACAGAAGACCACTAAATTAGCTTCTTTTTTCAGCGCTGCTCTCGCCCACAGCAGATCTGGAGAGGGAGTCGGCGAATGAATTGTCAGAGAATTCGTCGCAAATTGAGTCAGCATGCCTTTCCTGTATGAGTTGGTGCTCTTGCTTTTAGTTATTGTGAGAATACGTGCCCCTTTTTTGTTTGTATTCAGATCACTGGTGCACATTCTGATTGCTCGCTTCTGTAAGTGTTGTTTTTATCTTTTATTGCATCTTGTTTATGATCTGGTGAAGGTGTGATGGCTTACCAAAAATCCCCTTAATAGTAGGTGCCGTCCCACTGATCCTATTGTCAAACGCTGAATATTGGAATGATTAGAATAGCCTCATTAAATAAATAGAAATAACCTATAGTCTCTACATGGCTGGTTGTAGAGATATGCATGGCTAACACGATTGCTAGTGGCAAAAAAGCTCCACTGAGAGCTTCCATTCCACTGTCCAACATTCGAATTTCAGTGCCCCAGGACAGCTTCGTTTAGGCCACATATAGAATATAGAAACGGCAGGGGGGAAATGATGCAGGCTGTAGGAACCAGGAGGAAAGCATAGGGCCTGACTCCCTGCAAGAGGTGTAAAATAAAGTAGCCTAGGTCTATTTCATGCCCTGGAAGTAGGCTACAGGTTGTTGTAGGCTAAGGCAACATCAGGAGAGATAACACAAATCGGCTCACGTTTGTAATAGACATTTGTAGACCTTTACTCCATAAACCAGCTGTTCGAATGTCCATGTTTATAGCACCTTACTTCAGTGCGAAACCAAGAGCAGGTGTTTTTACGCATGACAAGGTTTAGGATGACAGTGACCACCATGAACGAGCATGTAAAACAGGGTCTAAAAACTGTCCAATATATAGCCTACCTTTTGCGACTGGTGCTCGCAAGATTTAAAAAAAAAAAAAAAAAAAATGTAGGCTGTGGTTTATCCCAAAGATCT
Source organism: Sardinella longiceps (assembly GCA_027497455.2). Lineage (NCBI taxonomy): Eukaryota > Metazoa > Chordata > Actinopteri > Clupeiformes > Clupeidae > Sardinella > Sardinella longiceps. The sequence goes on along the minus strand of JAODXP020000022.1, from coordinate 8,995,984 downwards.
CCTCACTTAAAATCTCCACAACAGTTAAGTCTTGAACCTCTGTAAAAGGCATACATGAGAATTACATGCTAAATCAGGGAGTATAGTATGTCAATTCAGATTCCGTCAACTTACAAATGACTCGAACGCCCTGCTAAATAGGACTATGATGTGATTACAGTAGGTGTGCTTTTGGGAAGGCTTACATTTAATTGCACCCAGTATGTCTGTGGTGTTGTGCAGTGGTGCAATGATTGATATGGTTAAATTTGACATTTATTTATTTATTTATTCATTCATTCATTCATTTTTGTAAAGACAAGTGACAGCGTTTTGAATCGAGTCTCGGCTATCCCAAAATGCGTAATGGTGAAATAAAATAACTGACTGCAATACCTGCTATAAGGTTTGTCTGCTTCTGTAGAGCAGTAGCCTATACAATATTGTATTTTGCAGAAGACTAACAACGTGCATAGTTGTGGCCAACTGTGTCACTAACATTGTCGTCTGTTTGAGCGAGCCTCAACATCAGATGGGTATTTTTTCTGTCTTTCGATCCACCCCCATCTTTGATCGGAAGAGTAGGCCTATATAAGTGCGTTCTCTCAATCTGAAGTCACTACTACAAGATGGGCAGTCACAGAGAGGACGTTGAGAATGAGGGTGGTGGGGCGATTGGGAAACCTAACAGGTGGAGTTGCGGTACTTTGATGGTGTTGACAGTACACACCTTCCTGATTGCGACATGTCTTACACTGTTCTTCGCCGGCTACAGTATCGGCCCTCAGGTAGGTTATCTCCTCATACATTGATAAATGGATACATTTGTCGTTTGGCACAAATGTTTGATAAAACTTGTAAGCTATACAACTTCATATTTAGCCTTCTTCACGCATTAGCATATCACCAAGGCTGAGGCTATGTTAGTTGCCACAGGTACTCTTTCACAAAAAAAAAAAAAAAACGTTTTTTTTTGTATGTGTGTTATTGATCTAGTTTACAAACACATTTTCAAACTTGCTTTGTGTAAGTAGGCCAGCAATGCAGTCATTCTTGAATTTCCGATGCATAAGTGTAGTTAGACTTCAAACTGATCTGACCTGGACATCCCCTCATGGTAAAAAAAAAAATGTTTACCGTGTTGCTTACAAGATCCCGTTTAAATGTGCGTGGGAGTTCTGGAAAGATTATTCTAGTTTTGCGCCAGAGGGCGATGTAGGCCTCGATGGTGTATTTTGCCCTCAGACATCTTCCAGACAGCACTGTCTAAAAGTCACCACCTTAACCCTAACGTAACCTTAATTAATTTAACCCTCACCCCTAACCCTAAATGTAGGGATTAGCATAGTGCTTTGAAGGCAGTGCTGCATGGAGGGCAACTTTGAGGGCAAAACTTATCAAAGACTTTCTTTGACGTTCTTGAGATGCTCTTTATCATCTTCAGACATAGAAATTAACATTCCGCTCACAGCTCCTTCATAAAGATGTAGTTCATACCTGTTTTAGAGAGTTTGTTGCATAAGCGGGGAAACAGTCTGCATCCATTGTAGTCTTGTTGTAGGCCTATACTTCACACTCTTAGTAACCTACACCCTCTCTATGTCCTTATGCCTAATGCCTTGTTCTCAAGTTTACAAAAGCATTCAGCTTACACATTTATTTAATGCACAATCAGAATACAAACTGGTTTGCTATTTGATTTGATCATTAGAGTAGCTTCATTCACTTTTTTTGCTGATCGCCTCACCATTCAAGTCCTTAGCATTTACTCCACAGAGATTTAAAAGTTATTTTCACATGTAAGCTGCTGCCCTGGTACATCACAAACAAGTCTAACACAAAAGCTTTTAAAAAAAAAAAAAACTTGCATAACTTCATCCAGGGCCTAATGGGGAATGTGGGTTGAATGACTGAACAGCTCTCTTCCGATTACAATGTCTACAGCATTAAACCCACACATACACATCAAACCCACACCTACTGTCTTGATGCAAAAGCAATAGATGCCTCCTGCTTTGACCCTGTGTGTCTCTACCCTCCCAAACTGTGTGAGTGAGTGTGAAATAAAGATAAAAAAAAATATCTGTGAATGACGCTGGCTATTAAAACAACTAGTGTATGAAGTTCAATTATTGTGTAAAGAATACTGCATTTTACTATTATTTCCCACAGGAGAGAACAGAGCGAAAGGAATCATCTAACACTAATTTTGGTCTACTACTCAAACTGAATGACAGTGGAAGTAAGTTGTATCTCCCTATTTCCCATTGAAAATGATTTCTTGCCATAGAAGTGTATGTATTTTCAATGGTAGTTGTCGTCAAATTTAAATTCATAGTGATCTTCATAATTCTGACTTTTTTTAGCATTCTTTATATGTGCAAGATTTCTTTAAATCACAAGAATTTCATAGCATGAGATGGCTGACATATTTCCTTTATAAGCCTTTATTGGCCAGCTGAGATTTTGACTAGCTTGTTGGGATGAACTTGTAAAATGTACCTCAATGTAATTTCAATCAATGAGCTAATCACTATTCTCCTCCTTTGTGAACAGAAAGCAAACCAGTCAGTGTCGGGTGGAGTGGTGACAAACAACGTCTACTGAATTTCAACTATTTGAAAAATGAGATCGACATCATCAAAGTCAACAACAGTGACATCTGGCTTGGCTGTCAGGGACCATATATTGTTTACCCATACATTGAATTCAGCAGTTATGAAGAGGCCTTTAACATCACAGTGGTCAACGGAGAGAGAATTATAGGTTCAATGCCTTTTAATCCCAAAGACATTACCACTTGGAAACACATGATCCTCGACCTGAATAAAAATGACCACATATCTGTTTTTGTCAACTGTGCTGACACCTGCCCGTATCTTGGACACTTCTGTCTGGCACTTAACTTTTTGCTTGGAAGTGCTTGTGCACATTGACTGAGCCAGAGTTCTTGAACCAGGTCAGCTCCACAATGTTGTGGAGAGGAAGAGGATGAAGAAGATTCACTAGCAAATAAGGAGACACTTTTGTGAATTCCAAAGAGCAAGAATGAACTCCCAAGTGGTATTATTTTAATGAAGGTTTCTGCTCAAGTCTTTCCACTGGTGTTCAGGTCAGTGCTAGCCTACTATTGGATATGCCAGTGAAAAGAAGACCTGATGCTGATTACTACTGAAAATATTTCTCAGTCTTTTTCCTCTGGTGTGCAGTTTGTTGCAGTGGTTAAGATGTGAACAACCATACTGCATCATGGAACTCTTTAGGGATGCTTTAACACTCCATGCTATATGGGTGTAACATATTTCTTCAAGTCCAGCTGGAATGTTTGAAAAGTACTGTGTAGAAACTGACAATAACAAATGCAGGAGATCTTACACTGTTATCCTGATACACAGTGTCCTCTTTCACAGAATATAAAGGGTTAATGAAAAAATGAAGAATGTATTGTTAATGAATGTTAAAGTACTTTAAGTACTAAGAATATACTTTTGTACTAATGAATGTCCATTATAAAGTGAAGATGACTAAGGAGATGAAGAAGAAAAAATACTAAACTCACAGCATTTTTGCCAATGCTTGATGCTATCATTTTTTACATTTATTTTGACATTTTACCATTTGTACCTTTTGTACATCTAGCTTGTAACCACAGAACTCAGATGTATTTATTTCCTCAGGGCAACTGAACAATGTTTTCACATAGAAATAATGGCTCTTGTTCTGCTGTGTTGCATTGTGTTTACTTGTTAACTTGTTTACTATTATACATAAATAATATATGTTCTGTATATATATTTTTTATCAAAACAATTTATTTATAACCTCTGTATGCATTTTGAAATATTTGTAAAAGATAATAAACATTTTGACTACTGCTGAAGTACACTCTTGTCTTGGTACCAATTTGAACCATTTGCCAGTTGCCATAAGACAGTGTTAAGAACATGTTCTCTATGTACAGTCTTTGGAAGAACAGAAGTCCTATCCCTTAAAGTCTTTGTTTTTCTCTCTTCTGCAGTCCCTGCACTTTGTCCTGTCACTGGGTCTCACTCTCACTCCTCACTCTCTCTTTTTTATTGTTCCAGCTCTTGTACTTTATCCTTCCTCTTTCTCATTCTCTCTTTACACCATGTCTCCCTCCCACTCACTTTCACAGGTCACTGCAAATTTCTTTGTAATAACCGGCTACTAAAGCACAAATCAGGGTAGTACAGTAGAGGTGCTCAACTCTAAAGCAATGTTCAAAAGTAACTGAATTAAAGAAAAATAGATTACATTATCATTACATTATCAAGTACTATTTCTTGTGTATTTTAAATCTGATAACATGTTCAAGACAGACGTGTCTCAGCAACAAGCTGTCCTCAGGGTCTTGTTCGACTTGTTGCAGAAATACGTCTGTGAGATGATTACAATATACAGGAAATAGTACTTGACAGTATGTTTATTTTTCTTTGATTATGTCACTTAAGCTTACCTCCTCAATGAATAAGTAGCCTACGCAGCGTGAAAACTCTCCTTGTACTTTTTCTCACTTTTTACAGCTCCGTTGCTCTCCCTCCCGCTATCGTCTCACTGTAGTTTTCCCTCCCTCCTTCACCCTCTCTCTCTCTCTCTCTCTCTCTCTCTCTCCATATCTCTTAATCTTTCACTTACTTCCTCGCTCTGTGTTTCCCGCCCACTCATTCACACTCATTGACTTGGCCTACCTATTTGTCAAGGCTGAAGAGGATCTCAGGAGAAAATGAAAGTGTATTCAGGTTGTTGTGATACGTCATGAAGTACTTTGAGGAAGGATTTAAGCCGACGTGCTTCTGGGACTACAGTAGGCCTTGTCAGTGCCCACACAAATTATCACATTAATCATTATGTGTTGCTTCATACAACTGACACTTCTGAACTACTTACACTATATTTATCTAACTCTAATACAGTTTTTTTACATGGTAGTGCTGTCACACAAAGCCTGAAAATAGACATTGTAGCATAAATAGCACTCAAATGATTAATCACTGAAATTAGCTCTTGATACACTCTTGATGTTAAACAAGAGCATAAGTCTTTATTTTTCACGTTACTTCCCAAACTCAACCTGCTTATAACCCATCACATTAAAGGATATTTAATGAGTAATAAAACGGTGTGGCTTTGGATTTTTAATTTTTCTTGGGAAGACTAGGACTGAAAGTTTTGTATTGAAAGTTCAAGATTCATAGCCTACATATGAGCTAAACCCTTGCCGCCAAAGAGCACCTGTTTTGGTTAACACAGCAATGAGTCTGCACTCCTTCCTGACACTTTTTTGCTGAAACTCAGTTAAACCTGCTTTTATTTGGACTCACTCACATCTGAAGATGCTTCACACATGATTGGATATGTCATCTGTACTGACATGTTACTTCAACCACTCACATCAAATCCAACCACTGATGCTGGGTGAGAGCGTGGCAGGGAAAACCGGAAACTACTGATCTACTGGAGACCAAAGCAGAGTAGCGGTCCTGATTGGTTTGTCCATTTCAAGTCTGTCTTGATCCCTCCCAATGGTATTAGATTCAGATGGATGCATGCAGGGTATGCATCATCTGACGTGAGTGAGGTTATGAGTACAGTGGCTTAATATGAAATTCACTGCCACAAAAATGAGAGAGTGTGCACTTTCTTTCTCTGGAGTGTGTTGGTATGTCACAGAATGCCTTAGGGATGCCTATTGACCCCTTTCTACCTGTGGTGCCTAATGACCCCTTTCTACCTGTGGTGCCTAATGACCCCTTTCTACCTGTGGTGTAATACAGGGTCAGTGCGCAATCATTAATCACCTCCAAACACAGTGCATGGGCATATAACATCTAAAAATACATCGATATTCTATAATTGTGGCATTTTGCAACGTTGATACACTAGCTTCGGAATAGACAAGACAAATATGTAATGATGTGGTGGCACACAAATTGCTCAATGTTTGAAAAAGGCAGTAAGTTACTGACACCATAAAACATCCTTGAACGTAAGACGCTCATAAAAGTCCGCATGACAAGAACACCGGACTTCACTGAAGAGAAACATCCAAAACTTCTCAGTGCTACTGTCACATAAGACGTGATGTTTGTTATACTGTATATGTCAAGATAATCAACCAACCACCATAAAACAATATGAATTTTGAACCTGATTAAAAAGAGGAAGGAGTCATCACTTCTTTTCATCTTCCTGTACCAGGCCCGGGGCCCACAAGCTGTTTTATCCGGCCCGTGGAGACTTCCCAAAATAGAATAATTTAGCCAAGGTGATAGTAGTGGTTATAGGCCTGATTTATCAAATTTGTTGTATTCATGAAATACAAATCCCCCTTTTGACCCTGCAAGTTAACATGTCCTCTGAATTAAGTGGGGCTACTGGTTTGAGACTTGACAATTTTTGGACTTCAGCCAAAATAATTGCCCACCCCCCCTTCATTATACCATGTTGGTATTTGTTCGTATCCTTCCACCATCTTCTAACCCTCACAAAAATATAATAGAATAAATCTGTTTTAGCCACAAATCCATTTTAACTTTCATAGGTTGTGAATGGGAAAGAGGTTTGGGCAAAACAAAGGTGATTCATGTGACTTAAATGCATCATGTGTCCTGCCTTTGGGGCATTTTTGCAATATGAAGCCTCTAAAGCGTTGTGCAATGAAGACATCTAAACAAAACCAGACATGCTCCGATTCTTTAGGCTAGCTTTTTATATATATATATATATAGGGCAATTCCAGCGTTATGGACGTGACATTTTCGTGCATTATTGATGAACAAAAGGCCACATAACCTCCGCAAACCAAGCAGTATTTCACAATTTTTTTCATATTCTTCTGCAAACTCCATGGCTGAATACAGGCAAACAGAAAAAATTAATATCATGATTTGCATCATAAGAATATGAGCCTTTCAATTTGCGTTATGGACGTGACGAAAAACGGACAAACTTTTGAGAGAGCGTAGTTTTTGCTGTGAAGTGTGTGAAATTTCTAGAGAAATGTAAATATTACTACATTCATACCAAACAGGACACCTCAGTAAAGACAGAGATAGACTTAATTTCAAATGTAAATGTAAAAAAAGTTGGTTTTCATTAGGAGACATGGCGTTATGGATGTGACGTTATGGACGTGACGTCTGGAAAAACCCTCCAAAACGATACAAAACAATTGTGAACGGTGGATTTTAACCTGTAACAAGATAAATAGTAATATAACAATGAAAAATAACTGATAGTATTGCAGCTTTGTGTGTGTTATCACCCACTTATGCCCATTATAAGCCCCTCCATAGACTTACATTATAGCTGAATAGGGTAAAAATTTTAACAAACAGATATCCTTTCGAAACTTGCTCAGTTGAATATTTACATCGAGACAATACTTTTTTGTATTGGAAGTTTTCTGAAAGAATTTGTATGTCCATGTAGGTGAGACTTAAAGTTTTAAGGTGAGGTTTACTTTTTCGTGGAATTGCCCATATATATATATATATATATATATAATGATAAGTCACTGTATGTGGCATCTGATCTGATGTCAGAATGTTGAACAGTTTTCAATACATAGCATATTGGTTAAAATATACAGTATTATTATAGGCCTATTATACTATTAATATGATATATTGTTATAATATGTATATCAGGGCTTCTCAACCTTTTGCAAGCTGGGCCCCCCTAAAGCGGCTTCATTGGACCTGGGGCCCCCCTATCCCCTCCCGGTCCCAACCCTTCTACCGGTACACTACCTCGGATGGAAGGATGGTAGATAGAATTGGATAAAACTTAATTTTGTGTTTTAAACAGCAATACAGTTTGTTATGCATCATGAAAGGCCACATAAAATTACATAGCCATTGGTTACTATTCCTGACATAAAAGGTTACTTGTACCCCATCTCCTTTATTCTAAAACTTCTGTTGGATCAATACTCAAAAACCTTGGCTTCCTGGCATCTAAACTCAATAAGTGTATGTCATCTAACATTGTAAAAATTTGGCTTGCACAATTTTAACTTATTTGTGAAACATAGGCCTACATAGGCTGTATCACATGAATCAAGAACTTAATCAAAGCTATTTGTCCTTACTTTTAGATTTTTAAAAAAGTAAAAAATGATTATAGGCCTATCTACTGAAATAAATCACTTAAGAATACAGAATAAGCCATACGTGCAGGAAGGGGAGGCAGAGAGAGAGAGAGAGAACGCGTGTGCGCGCGCCTGTGGGGGAGAGAGCGATAATGAGTGACAGTGTTGGTGCGTCTCCTCTCTTAATTCTCCTAAATATCATAGGCCTACGTGGGCATTATCAGGACTTAAAAATAATTGTAAATACCATAACTAGCGCTAGTGTTGATATTAACGGTATTAAACAAATCAGTTAGCACATGATTCTAAGCAATTTTGAGACGCTTGGTGAACTGCAGTTGCCTGCGGTTAGGGGCGGATATTCTCGGCACAATTTGACAATATTGGCCGCGTCCATACACTTTGTTCTCTTTACCTAACATTTAAGCCTATCTTTTGATCGGTCCTATCTTTACGAACGCGAATCTCGGTTTTCCGATCGCTTGGCTACCTAAGAAATGTAAGAAATCACGCAGTTTGTATTTTTGAATGGGCTTCAATCACTTCATGTGGAAAAGTGATGTACCCTACACTGTTAGACTTTTCTAAGGTTTTTTACAGTAACTCACTGGCAACACTGTTGCCAGTGAGTTACTGTAATTCAGAGAGCCAGTATACTACTGTATTTCATTTTACAGTAACAATACCGCACAATTCAAAGTAAACCAGTATAGTACTGTAACCCTTTTCAGCCTTTTACCCCTTTTAAAATGTATTATTGATTTATTTATTATTATTTATTAATGTATTATATTATTATAATATTACCACTACTAGCCTATTGGTGTTATTATAATCATAGTTTAATAATAATGACAAATACGTTTTTCAAGTTACCACAATGTTTATTTTTTTAATTTTGTACAAAACGAATATTTTCAAGGCTTTTCCAAAAGAAAGGCCACCTTCTTCTCAGCGCTGTCCATCCACTTTGTTGCAGTCAGCAATGTAGTACCTGCAGTATGAAAAAGTACACCATATTAACGTCTAGAAAACAACCACAGTCTCACCCAATGCCAGCAGAGTTAACTGCTAAGATGCTAACGTTAGCTGCTAATGTTAGCTATTACTGGCTAATTGAATTCAAAATTATTTTGGTAGCCTACAAGTACTTACATCTGTAAAATTCTGTCGAAGTGTCTTATATTCAGGAATCTTTCACAAAGGCACCAACGTTTCTTGCCTTCAGAAGTGTATTCCCTGCAATATGAAAAAGCACAGTATTAAAACACACTGTAGAAACCAACTGACATACAGTAGCTACCACATAATTAGACTACCAGTGCTAATGTGGGTATCCACACTAACATTGGATGTCAGCTCCGAATGCTGAATGTTGAAATTAAATTAAAATGATTTGGGTACTTACATCTGTAAAGTTGTCCATTTTAGAAGTGCTTTGTCTTCAGGAGGCTATTCCAATTCGATGAGTTTTCACATTGGCACAGTTGACAGTCCGATGTGGAGAAAACTTCAGCCTCTCAGGCGCTAACGTTAGCCACACTGCACTTCTTTAGGCTACTGACTTAGATAGACTACATAGAAATATACACGGGTAGACTAGGTTTCGGTGAGCAGTAATATGACAGAATTTTTAATTTTAGATTCCTTGTAATGTAAGGTTACCCGAAAATCCTCCTTGCTGCTGCAGCCAAAGCAACTCTACTCTACACTAGGCTACTACAGTTTTGTGATTTCCAACTACGGAGAGACAGGAGTGCCAAAAAGCATTAAAAAGTGGTGCCTTACTGTAATTTCTTTTAAAAACTAATGAAACTCAGTGACTTACTGTAAATTCAAAAAATGAACATAACGGTCAACCAAAAATTCCCAGAATGCAATGGCAATTACAGTAATTTACCACAAAACTAATTTAAAGTATCTTACTGTTTGATATGTAGTAAAATACTGTAGAAATTACAGAAAAGTCTAACAGTGTACGCAAAACTTGAGGTTAATTTGTTTCTGTGTTGTAGTAAATCAACCACTTACATTTCCAACACGGGGATTTATTATTTATACATTTGTCAATTATTTGTCATATGTTCAGGTTAGGGCTGTAACTATATTGTATCTAACCGAGAAATCGTGATACTCAGAGTCACCATACTGTATCTTGATACCAGAGGGCATTGTCGTGATATGCCCTTTCAAAGTTCTGTAATCCTTCAGTCCAGAAAGCAACCACATGATATGATGTGATGGTGCTTCCAAGCTTCAAAACAATATCATATTTTTAAACTTTAAAAAATATATATTATTAGTCTCTTGCAACCTATTCTAGCCATAAACGATTATCAAAAAGATATATTTTAAAAATCGTGGAGTGTATCGAACCGTAGGTCAAAAATCGTGATACAAACCGAATCGTGAGTTGGGTGTATCGTTACAGCCCTAGTTCAGGTAGATGCTAACAGATACTGTATGTCCGTCAATGCATGTATGTACAAACTGTAGCCTATGGCATATGGACCCCAGTCTTTATTGCTTGACTAATAGGCTATGCAGAAATTTGCTGTATTTCTTGTTGGATCAGACTACTAAATTGCATCTGAATTCACAATATCTTCTCCTACCCAATTTTGAACAGGTTCATGTGTTGAGTTTGTTAAGTAGCCTATTGCAACAAAAATGGACACAGGCATAGTTACAGAATGTAGGCCTTTTAAGAGGTTTAATGTACGTGTGAACCGTTTTCGTGTGAACCGTTTATCAGTGTCTACTATCAAAGGTAAGATTGTGCAGTTCATGTGATATGCGAATGGCATCTTTCTGATGGAAACTCTATGAGCAATGTTACCGAGATGAATAGATGCAAATTTCCATGCACACAGGCCAGCGTTAGGGAGGCTGTAAGCATTGGGGAGGTTAAGGCTGTAAGGCAGATACGCATTAGTGTTTTTTAATGTGCCTGGACCTGAAATATTTTTCCTTTCTGATGTTTATTTAAAATTCCCTTCTAAGAGCACCATTTTGTTTAGGGAAACCAGCAGTGCTCCACCAAACTTTTTTCATTCCACATGGTATTTCTTTGTTTTTGTTTGTTGTTTTTGTTTTGCTTTTGAGAAACAGGAGGGAAAAAAAGAATTTACAGTAAAAAGAAATGTGTAGATGTGTGTAGTTTACCCTGGCTCCTGAAAATTGGTAATAACAATAGCAATGCTAACTTTCATAGCTTTTGATGTAGTAAAAGTCTTTAAGTGTCAAGGCCATCAACATCACATGTCTGTCATGTCTGCTTTATGGCTGGCAGCTTGACAAGTTTCCTTGCTAACTTGTGGCCATTGTAAACCTGCTAGGTGTGCACTCTTGCTTACAAAAAAAGAACAAACAAGTCTGTGAGAATCTGTGCAAGACAGGATATGTATCTTCTTTGTTCCTCCCTCTCATAGGTGGCACAGGTATTTGCTCAACCTGATAGACGAGGAAAATCACAGTGAGACAAACAGCATTAAGATAAAAAAGACCGAAACACAGAGCTTTAACTTCACATGGTGTGTTTGTATGCTGACACAAATGATAGGATTGTTGTTGTTTTTCAAGATATTTTCAGATGGCCAGACATGACAAGATGAAACCAGGGCCAGCACGCCACCCACAAACAAAAGACACTAATGGGAAAAGTAGTTTGTGCTAACCTGTATCAGTTACTGATTATTCTTAAGGAGAGTTATCATCCAAATATTGGGCTGTTCATTCCTGTAGTCCTATGGCTAGAAGTAAAAGAATATATTTGTGCCCTTTGACATAGGCAGTGCATCAAATACACAACCTTATCTACACAAGCTTATCTGACCCAAAGCCTAATTTACCTCAGAAGCTATAATCAAACAGCACAGAAAAACGTCAGGTCACGTTTGGTGTTCATAAGTTTTTTTCTTTTCTTTCTTTCTTTTTTTTTAAAAAATAAATTTCACACAGACAGTTCTCTTCCACAGAAGCCAACGTTAACATGATCTCTGAGGAATGAGCTCCCACCAGAGTTTTTACTGGAATGTTGGAGCAGAGTGTAAATCTAACTAACTGATGTTGCAATAAATGACTCTAAATTGAGAGCATATTACATTCACCTGGGAAGCCAGATCATGTCAAAACTCCTGTGTACTCAAACAAGCCGTGTCAGAGATCAAGGAAGATCAGTTGGAGGAAGACGGGGAAGACCCAATGTGGGTGTTGGGCAGGGCCAAGGAGAGGTGTGTGAGGCATTCCTTGGGAAAAGCCAGGAAAGGCAGCACCTTGAAATGGAACCTCTAATGATGCCCTTTTCAAGAATTTTCCATCCGGGCACAAATGCAGTAAAACCATTACAAGCTCATTTTAATACTTCTTTATCCCCAGTGAGTCATTAGTGTGGTTTGTAGTATAAATTGCTATTTTCAGAAATACATATTAGTGACACCGAATTACATTCTGGTATTCATGTTTGAATCTGCATTCTTGACCCCAACACCTCACACCTGCCTCCTTGCCGCCCTCTCGTTTCCTTTTCCTCTTCACTGTTCTTTCTGAATAAAAACAAAAAATAGTCCCACATTATTTGCTGTTACTGTACAATTAGCAACAGAAAACAAACATTTGGCATTACATGGTTTATTTGGAGGCAAATGCCGACTTTGCAAATATTGTTGCAACACTATTCCGGAACGTTGCTACACTTCAAAACATGTGGTTGATCTGTGATGAGTGTGCGAATAATATTTTGTGACGCTCACAACCTCGTGAGATGATTGCGTATATCCATAGTAAGCAAGCGCCACAAGCAAGTGCATGCAAGCGCCACCACAATATTGAGTAGGGACAGAGGACAGGAAGGGTAGACCAACTGTGACTGAGAAAGGATTTTGACAGCTCTGATTATCAGCATCTTCCATCAGCTTCCCAGCTCATCTCCAGCCTTTACATGTGTAGTCTACATGGACTTCCCAACGACAATGCCCCAAATATATCAAAGAGAAATGTGTTTATTAAGCGTGCGTAAAACAGTGGGATGAAGAGCAAGAGCGCGCACTTCAGCTCATTAATAAACTTGCCAGTTAAAGAATAGGCTACTCTTTTATTTTTCTGTTATGTCTCTGGCTCCGGCTACGTCTGGAGCGTATTTGCGTATGCCTCGTATGGTCAGCTAGACCTTTTCTGCTGCAAACTTTCCTTCCGGGTAAACGGAAAGGTCAGTCAAATGAATTTCAATAAATGAATAAACAAATACCACACATTGAAAAACGATCAAAAATGTTGTAATTTCTCCCATTACTATTATGGTATGAGACAACACATGCAGAAAACCAAATACAGCCATTTCTGCGTGTATGGCTTTAAACAAGACAAGAAGTTGCACCCTTTTTTCATTTTCATCTTTCATTCCAAAATAGAATAATGAATGAACGAAAAAGTACACGGACCGTCCTGGATAAATAAGCCCTGAAATCTGAGATGCCATTAGACTAAAAAGATGAGTCAGATTCCACTACACTCCAACTACTCTTGTACTTTTCCACTCTGGTCCTTGTCTTTTCCCACTAGATACTGTAACTTACATAGAAACACCATCTCACTTTACTTCCCCTAACTCCCCTTTTACCTGTCATACACTTTACACCATCTTTAATAGTTTACCGTCTTACTGTAATAAGTTACAGATTCACATTCCAATGTCCACAATATAAAGAGGACACAACATTTGTTGTAGCCAAACTATAGCTTTATGAAATTTATAAAGGTTATTTTTGTTTCAAATAGAAGCATTCTCTTGATCTTGTCCTACAAAACTGATCGGCAGCCTGATCTTTAAAATGCATGTTAACAGTCTTCCTTATTTTTTATGTTTACCCTCCAGCATTTACTAAGTCTGAGGCAAGAGAAAGAGGCTTAAAAATAGTGTGGAAAATAGTCACAAGGTGTGTGCAGGTGAATGTGTGTGTGTTTGCATGTGTTTAAAAATGTGTGTGTATGTGTCTCTGGCACTGGTCCAGTGAGGGAATCCCTGTGTGAGAGTGTGTGTGGGCGTGTGTCTATCTCTCTCTCTCTGTGTGTGTGTGTGTGTGTGTTTCTCTCTCTCTCTCTCTCTCTGTCTCTCTCTCTCTGTCTGTCTGTGTGTGTGCGTGGGTGTTTGGGGGCAGGACTAGAGCGTGATGCAATCAAAAACAGAGAGCGTTTCACTGATGATGCAACTGCCCCTGCCTGCCAGTGAGAATTTCCCTATTAAACTGCGGTTCCTCTGTCTTGCTCTCTATTACAGCTTATCAGCCACTCTCAGCCAAGCATCAGAAACTGTTTGTGTTTCAGTTACATTTAGCTTGCTGTGCACATGTCAGTTCAGGTGTTTGCAGACCCATATAATAATAAACACTACAAATTTATAGAATTGAATGGAAGGAAGAGGGGAAATTGCAGTGTATTTGGTATTCTACAAATAAAATAGGATTCAATTGAATATAACTTTTGGCAAAGAGTATGGGGCTAGCTCACATTATCAGAGGGCTCCTCTGTGGCATTGCAATGCAGGATTTGGAGTGAAAATACTATAGTTGCACAATATGTCGCCGTTCAGTTTTCATAATGACTGAACGGTTGTAAATGCAAAGGCAGGCAATCATTTTCTTATTACGTGACTTAGTCAACACATTAAAAGTCTCATATCAGAAATGTTCCCTTATAATATTTGATATGTTCTCCTAATATTTACTATTGTTCACGCTGTGATAGCACATGGAAGTCTGTGTGTTGGAGATAAGTCCAAAGTCCGGTTGCATGCGGTGACCTATAACAGGAGAAAGTTATGACTTGTACAAGAATGATAAGAAAATGTTGCTGTTTCTATCATAGACTCATAAAAATATCATTTACTAGCAGTTACTAGTGTTGCTACTAGGATTTGACAAGATTAACTGTGAAAAGAGCTGCACGATATCAAATAGTGATGACCATATCTATACTAATGCAGACTGAATCATTCCCTTGGCCTGTCTTTGTAATATGACAAGTTCACAGTAAATTGTATGCAGAAGTCATGCCTTACGAAAAAAAAAAACCCATGCCAGCTCCACTCTAAGTGCTTGGCATGCAATAACATGCTCTATGTCTTGAGTACAGCGTAAATTCTTGACTTCCCCTATCTGCCTGGCTGTCTTCGTTGGCTCCAGTCCAGCAGCACCTTGGTTTCAACTGTGGGGGCAGAGATAGGCCAGCCTTCTAACGCGTCTATAAAGGGTTTCCCCTGTGCTAGTGCTGTGCATACCAGACTGAACTGAGCAGGATGGAGACTCAGGTGTTCATTGGAGACACTGTGGATGCTGCCAAACACCCTCAGACACTACATCCATCTGACAGGTCTTCTTTAAGCAGATACCCTGGCCAGTGCTTTTGCAGGTGGGCCCTTGCCATCGGAGCAACTATGGCAGTGGCGGCGGCGGTGACGGTGTTGACAGTGGTTCTACTGACTGGTATGCGCGACTCTTGTTCACAGGTAATGATCATACATAAAGAGAGAGTGTATGGATGGCTGGGTTGAGCTATTTGAATTGGTAGCAGCCAATGTTTGCACAAATATATTGAAATTAGTGTGTGGTTTGCATTACAGTTTGATATTTTTTCCTTAGGTCAATTTACCAACAGCAGGTATCTGCAAAGGGGTTAATACCACTGCTACCTTACAAAATGGTAACGATAATATTTATTTAATCATTTTTGTTATTCTTATTAATTGGTCGATTGATTGACATAACAAGCATTGTAAAAGTTCTGAAGTTTCTGTTTATTCATTGTCCCATAGCACGGACCAGTCTGTATACTGTCTTCAATGCATCAAAAGACGGAAAGTATCTCCTTTATGGTGAAGTGCAAATTAAAGGGGGACAACAGAGGAACAGTGAAGACAGGCATGTCCAGTTCTTCTCTAAACTTTGTAAGAATTTGGATTGCGATCCCGATTTTATAACAAATAAATCAATAGATTGTACTACGCTCTTCTTTTTTGTGGATCAAGCACAACTTTATAATGGCTCATCAGTCTATTTGCAGTTCAACGGACAAGAAACGATTGAAAAATCCTCATTTACGATTTACGAAGTTTGCACATGAGAGTAGAAGAATGTGAAAGGTTTAAAAACTACAGGGATTATTTGAAACACCTATGACATATCTCATAAGTGTGGTGTCTCGTTAAATACATTCTAAATGCACACAGGTCATCTAGGCTAGTTGTCATTGGTGGCACCAGTAGCTGGATGTGTGTGCCTCCATTAATATGTACCCACAGTGTGTGGACTAAATATTATATTCAAGGCCATGCTTTGTGGTTGCAGTTATTGTGTAACTCGAGTGGTGGGTTTATTTAGATGTTTTTTTTTTCGTCTGGTTTAATGATGGAGAAGATGCTTTGTGATTGCTATGCAGTCTCAAAGTTATGTACCTTTTTAAATTAAGTGCACTATGTCAAATGTAGGCTATGACAACTGAATGACAAATGTAATGAAATCTGTAACAGAATCAGTTCTTTCTGTCTTTATCTGATGGAATGCTGGTATTGTGTGACATGATTAGAGATATTATATTTGCTACAATTTTATGCTTTTAAGCCTAGTTGATGTTGAATGTATCACACTGTATATATTTTGTTAATGTAATCAATGTCTTCATTTTGATTGCTCATGTTTCATCCCATATTTCGTTACTGTATTCAATTATGGCAACACTGTGTAGGCCTAGGCATATTTTACTGTGTGATGCTTGTTCCTTTCATGTAACGTAGGACCTACACCTGACGAAGACCAGATTGGTCGAAACGTTGTGTTCAATAAACGTGGAGCAGCAGTGTGCGGACAGTGTGCTTTTTCTATCTAATCTTTTATAGATTGTTTTTCCACATCAAAATTTACCTTTTTTTCTGTGAAATATAATTTTGTTTAAAAGTTATTTTACTGTGGACCCTGTGTAACAAAGTAGTAAAAAGTGATAAAAGCTTAAAATGAAAAATAAGGTATTTTATTGCTTCTGTTTTTCATCATTTTTTTTCCAGTTCTGTTCTGTTATTTCCACCTACATGTTAGGCTACCATGCACCTGCCTTTCTGTATAGATAGCTTATTTGGGGTTGTGTAGCCTACTCTTATCTCATGGTCCACAAAAATTTCCCAAACGGCCCATGAATACATCAGGCAATTTAAGATCTTCCATATTAATAGTCCAACTTCACTATAAAACAATTAGTTCAAAGCCGCAGACCACTTTAAAAGGCCTAATAAACAATAATGCATCTGCAATTGGGATACAGTATTCTGAACAACAAAAGAGGGTCTTACAGCCAGAGGTGAAAGTAAGCCTGTACGCACCTATACTAAGTATAGGTATAAGATTAACAGGTGGTACGTAGTAGTGGTAAGAGAAGAGGGTTTCTGCCAACCAAAAAGCCATATTAAAAATAAGTCACATGCACTGATTAAGTAAAAACACATCTACCAACAATATGGTGATACTCTGCTCACTGAACGCCGGCCTAAGTCAAGCCGAAATTTACTTTGCAACAATTTTTATTGCATCTTCCCACTCACCCCGTCGAGTTTTGGCAGGTTGGATGTCTGGGGAATGGAGCCTGCTGCTAACCATGCTACATCCTAAGATAACACATAAGCCCACAATTTTTTATTATTTATTTATTTATTTATTGAAAGAGTGTCGATAAAGTTGTAGTACCAGTAAGAAATTGAAACTACTTTCACCCCTGCTTACAGCCCATGAATTATTGGATAGGAAGTAGGTAAGAATGGTTTCAAGGAAAATGGAAGTATCAAGGGATAAATTAAAGAGTAGTTACTAGCAAATTATGCTGGAATAACAGAAACATCATGAAAATACAGTATTTTGAAATGTAATAAACCGCTCACAAAAAGTAAGGAAACTTGACTTTGGCCCATTATATCTCCCCTTTAATAATACCAACCCCTAAAGTGTTTTATATCATTTTTGTCGTTGATTTGTCACCTTTACAATGAGGTATAGCTTGTAAGCATCGGGCAATCATTGTATGCGCAACACAGCCAAACGTGTGAGTAGTGCCAACCAAAAATGTGCCAAAATGGCCAGTAATAGGGTTCTGCTGCATCTGGTTTTGGGCTTCAAGTGCTGCCAGATGAGTGCAAGTCACTGGTGTGCCTAAATAAGCACCTGAGCATGGGTTCTGCAACTTGTTGGGTTTGTGGTTTCTCCTAGCAGCAACACCACTGGAAAGATGCCACATTTGTTCCTTCAGGATAGGGCCTGTGCAATAGGGCAACCTGAGGCTGGTGTCCCAGCATGTAGTGGCGGCATCATTGGTGTCAGTCCTGGTACCATTTCCAAACTTAGGACCAAGTTCCATGAGACTGTAGAAGCCAAAGACAGACCAACACGTGGCCGTCTCAAGAAGACAACACCCCAAGAAGAACAGTTCCTCACTTTTGCTGCACTAAGGAACCATAGCTTCACTGCCAGAGACTTACAAGATTTATTCAACGGCTCAAATCTTCAAATCAAGACCTAAACAAACAGTTTACAGTGTATGGACTTAGACACAGGACTCTTGGCATCTTACCACTTGAAGGGCGTATGTTCTACACAACTACCAGCTGCACAACCACAACACCTGCATCTGCACCTGCATCTGCTGCATCTACCCCCTGCTGCACATCAACAAGACTAAAGCTACTGCTGAAATATTCATACCTTTTTACATGGCACAGCCTGTGGTCCAGTGGATGGCATTTAATAAAAAGTTTTCATGACAAATGTGTTATGGTTTACTTAATGATTTGAATATTCAGGAGGCTATTGTAATGTCTGCAATGGAAATTAGCAAGTTAAACTATATATTATGAAATTAGCCCATGCTTTTTGTCACCATCTTGTCCAAGACATAGTGTTTTTATTTTTGGAAACAGCTATTTGCCCTTGTAAGTTTAAAGACTTTTATTATTTGTGTTGATATTTTCGCTGTTTGAAATGAATCCAATTCAAAGTCTCCTTCGATAAATGTTTCAAGACGGGCAAAAGCGAAAGTAAAAATGCAATGAAATCTAAACAATTTAAATGGGATAAAAGCAAAGTATTAGGGTAATTTAATCTTCGGAAAAGTAGCTTAAATATCAATATTTTACAGGGAGGGTAGCCTGCGTGCTCTCACTCGGGGTGCCGGCAGCGGGCCGAGTGCATTTTCCCCCCTGGCTTGACGCCCATACCACAAGCGGGCCGATTAATTAACATTCGGCGTTCTGTACTCGGGCCGTTAAAGCGCCGAGCGCTCGGGAGTGAAATCGGACCTAGATTCAATCCCGAGTCTCGGCCGAGTGTTCATGCCGCAATCGAGCCGCTTTCGGGCCGCGGATTTTTTGCTACTTGGGCGTGCTGCAATTTAATGTAATAACTCTATATTAAAAATAAAATATAAACCTAAAAAAAAAAAAAAACCTAATTTAAGGTGTTTTGCGCACCTGGGCCCATTTAAATACGTCATTAAAAAAATTCAATAATTATCGATATCGACCAATATACTGAGCCTATATCGTGATAGAGATTTCAGCCATATCGCCCAGCCCTACTAGTCAGAAACATTCAGTTCAGTTCAGTTCAGTTCAGGTTTATTTGTCACATACATAATCATGGCAGTGCACAATTTGTAGTGAAATGTGGTAATGAAAAGACAGAGAAAGGCTCAAAGAAGAGAGGAGTAAAGAGAGAGATTGTCCAAGATAGAATAAATAAAACAATAAAAATCGAAAATAATAAATAAAAGTTAAAAAGAACAATTAGGCTAAACCAAAGAAGTCCATGTTGTCCTCAGGATCTTCCTACAGAAAGGGATCCATAGACGTGGAGGGGGAGAGGGATCACTGCAGCTTAACAGGAGGGAGGAGAGATCACGTGCACAGAGATCTTATCGATCCAGGCAGTTGGGGTTGTTCACTCTCATGTGGCAACACAGCCCACCAGTGTCCATTGTATGGTCCCGCAACAGATCACAGCCAATCGACTCACGGTAGGAATGCAGTCAGCGCAGCGCAGACTTCACACAACCGAAGACGTCAGGGTCGCATGGGCTACCTCACAACTCGTCCATTTCCCCACTCTGCATCTGAATTGCCTGGCCTAGGCTCTGCTGGATAGCTGCATCCCGCTGCCTTGATCCTCACCTCCGTCACAGCCCATCGGAGACGTTTCGGTCGAAAACGCTCTCAGGCTCCGCAGTTTTGTCAGTCGGAGGAGTGCATTTTTCAAAATGCAAGCGCACGTATATGGCATAGCCTAATTAAACTTTTCAAACTAAACCAAAAAGAGAAAAGGTAAACAAAAGTAAACGAAAAACTGACGGAAAACTAAGTGCCGCCATCTACCAAAAAATAATCACAAAAAGTTTAGAAAATAAAAGAAAATAGCGGAAAAATAGGGGAGCTACGACGTAGGCTGCCTACTCAGCGGCGCCATCACCATAGCAATCCCGCTGAAGGGATATACCTCCTAATGAAATTGGAATGTTAAGTAGCCAGATAGCAAGTCTTTGGTTTTACAGTCCACCACTTATGTCAAGCGAAAGCTAAAATTGTGGTTTCCAGACTAGGAAAACACATGCACTGAGACCAAAATGCTTTTATATGTAAATCCGGGTAAATAGTGCCCAAAACTGCCCAGATTTTCCCAAAACTTTTAGTATTGTAGTATTGTAGGCCTGTCCAACCTTGTCTGGCCTGAAGAAACATGTGCTGCTTCATTTCCGCTCGATAGTGATTTTCGCCCTCATCGGCACCTTCCAGGCAGCACATCCTAAAAACCTTAACCCTTACCGAAAACCTTACCGCCTCAATTCTCATCCTAACCCTGGGGTGAGTAATGCCTTGAGGGCAGCGCTGCCTGGAAGACACCATTGAAGAATACCTGATTAATAGCTGTATTGGTGACTTGTGAAGCATGTGTTATGCAATCACTTCTTAGGCATGAATTGATGCTGCTTAACACATGCCTAACATGTCACAAATACAGCCATTAATCAGGTGTTAGTGGCTTACATGTGTTTTGTAAAAGAATGTGTTACTCACCCGTTAGGATGAGAATTGAGGGGGTAAGGTTTTCAGTAAGGGTTAAGGTTTTTAGGATGTGCTGCCTGGAAGGTGCCGATGAGGAAGCATGATTCCACACACGTCATCATTTGCTATGCATAGGATAGGATAGGATAGGATAGGATGGCCATCATTAGGAAATGTTGCCTGATGATGGTCATTTGACTGAAACGTTGCACATTAAACCCATTGCTTCGAAAATGATGACAATGTGCAGGATCCTGCTTTTCTTTTTTTTTTTTACATGTACGTGATCTGGTGGACCTTCTCTAACGCACCTGTCTAAAAGGAGGTGTGCAAAAGTGTCTAACACTCTCAGAGAGAGAGAGAGAGAGAGAGAGAGAGAGAATATGTCTTTTAGCTGTATTTACTATTTTCAGCTGGTTCCATTGACATTAATGTATTTGAGACATCAACACAGAGATTTTCCCACTACAGAGTTTAATACGTTCTTTCAGTTCAATTCAGGAAGTATTAGGTACTTCCAACAGTCTTCAACATATGCTACTTCAGTATTAGTACTTGAAGCATGCCTCCTCCTCAGAGACCCAAAAATAAGTTTAATCTATACCGCACTTTAATTTCCATTCTGATGTGGTTTATACGTGTCTGTCACACATCATGAGTCACAGGATGTTCATTTTCCATAAGAGCAAATTGTATGAATTAAAGTCAATATTAAAAAAAAATCTCCTTCATGCTAAGATATGGGTCTTCTCAAAGACAAAACATATCTTGGCATCTTTGCCCAGATTATCCAGTCCCAAACCAAAAGCTCTTTTCTTGCTGCTATGACGGCTAGTCCTATCTGTGTTTTTGATCGAAGCTTAGCAACCCAAGGCCTACCTTAACTTCATCCCACCACAAAGGTCAGCTGATATCCTGACACAAACCTTAAAGAGTTCCTGTTTTGGTCAAGGGTAGGTGTGTCAGGTGAAAGGGCAGACAAAAATGTCACCAATGACAGAAAACGTTTGACTGGAAGGTTTGCATGTGTCAGAGCTAATCAAACACTTAATGCAGTAGATTGGTAATACATTTTACAAAACACACAAATAAGCTGACTACATATGATTAATTCATTTACCTCCAGGATAACCTAATGTTATGGCATGGCACAGAAAGCGTTTGGTTACGGTAAATAAATGGCAGTTTATTGATATGATAAATGGTAGCATAAATGTAAGATTAAGTATGCAATGTTATATGAAAGCTGACGCAGGGGACCTCAAACACAGCTCCCAAACACCTTGAGTGTTGGCTCCGATCCATGTCATTGACCACTCCCATTATGTACATTAATTCTATCAGAAAGCCTCAGAGAAAGAATATGATTCAACAATTTAATAGAAACATGGATCGACCAAAAAATATGATTGAAACCTTGACAAAGGACACGGCCGAAACGTTGGTCAAAATAAACTTAAGAAAAAAGAAGATATGAGTGTGCGCTAAATTCTGTTTACAGTCAACCAATAAACATCTTATCGAGTAAAGGTCTTTGGTGAAGGCCCCCATTGGTCCAGGCCTTGAAACATCTATTGGGCGGATCTACTGAATTAGCGGATTAGCGCTAAAACTTTAATTTCCACAAACTTGGTCATCTTGAGGTTCTCATGTAAGAGAAAAAGTTTAAACCAATGGTCAAAGGATACTTTGATCAGGCCTTCAGTGCCTGATTGGTTTACAGTGGGCCTCAGGAACCTTCGTGGATGACCAAAGGTTGATTTGATGCTAAGAATAATGCAATAGATGATCGTTTTCAAAATGGATCACCCTTACACAGGTTTATTTCTTTTTCCCAGTTGGCCTACAGCTCAAAACACTGCATGTGTTTTAAATACACTGCAGGTTCATGAAAATTGCAGGTTCCAAAGCTTCCATAACTTTGTTGCTGGATCTCTGGAGATTGTGAATCAATGATGTCTTCTTAGCAATAATTTCCTCAAGGTTTGCAGTAACAGAATTGGAATAGAATCAATCTTTAGGTAATGATTTTGTTTACGGCTCTGTTTAATTAACAGATTTCAGAAGAACAACCTTACCAGTACATGTGCACCTTTAATTTCATAGGCGGTAAGCATAAATGGCGTAAGTGACATTTCACCAATTTTATAGAGAGCCAAAACAAAAATGACTACAGTTTACTTTTATGCAGCTTTCTGTACTGATTCCACCTATTTAAAGGAGAAATCTGGTGTGATATGGACCCAAAGTATATTGCAACATCATTAAAAGTTGGAACGTTTGCCGGGGAGCAGAATTTTGAGACGTTTGTGCAGGCCGGAGAAAACCACTTGATAGTTGTAGCTTCCGGGGGCATCCAGTTCAGTTGTAGGTAGTTATAGTTTTAAATGTTGGAACTATCATTATACTATAAACAAAGTGTGGGGCTATTTTGAGCATTTCTATGGATTAAAACAGCGATTTGGCTACTAACACCTAGATGCCCCTGGAAGCTACAACTAGCAAGTCGATTTCTCCAGCCTGCAAGAACATATCAAAATTCTGCTCCCAGCAAGTGTTCCAACTTTTTATGAGGTTACAATATACTTTGGGTCAGTATCACACCAAACTTCTCCTTTAAAGCACATTTATTGACATAGATGGTTGACACAATATTTAATGAACAATAACATATTTTTAGTTAAAATACAGTTATGCCCTTCTGGCTCTAACTGCTGAGTTTTACTGTTAAGACCCTGTGATATTCTATTTCTGTAATTTTGTCAGTGGGAAGAGCTCCTCAGGTGCTATATATAAATCAATTTTGACCAAAATGTCATTTACGCCCTCAATGTTCTCAGCCCTCGATTTGCATCATGTGTCAAAACCAAGCATGGAGATGGAATGATAAAGTACTCTCAATATGTGTTGTGTACACAAGTTTGAGGATCTGTAAAACAGCTCAGTTTTTTTTTAATTATTTAAACGCTATGAGCATTTCTTAAAAATATGGTCTTGTGTATTCAAAGACAGTCAAAAAGTGGGCCAAAATATTTAAAAGTTTGTACAGTTTCAACACGTACAGTATGTCATTGAGTGAGATACTGTCAGGGTCTTGCTTTTTTACAAAAAAGCTGCTTCAAATTTATCTCTAGCTGGCCATCACAACTCTATAAAA
Organism: Sardinella longiceps; assembly: GCA_027497455.2. NCBI lineage: Eukaryota > Metazoa > Chordata > Actinopteri > Clupeiformes > Clupeidae > Sardinella > Sardinella longiceps. Next base: position 8,971,651 of record JAODXP020000022.1, on the reverse strand, counting down.
ACTTCAAGGGCTTTCACATAAGCAAGATAGCAAGCCTCACTGGAGGTAAACATTTGTTTTTTATTAATAACTCTAGATTCTATATTGATATTTTACTTCTACAATTTTGTCAGTGGGTAGAGCACATTTCAGGTGCTAAACATAACTCAATTTTGACCAAAATTTCACTTACGCCCCTGAGGTTCTCATATTTGTATTAGGTGAAAGCATGGGCGGAAGCAGGGAGATGAAGTGATAAAATACTCTCAGTATGTGTGTACACACACAGGTTCGAGGATCTGTATCACTGCTCAGTTAACATATTTCTGTAAAAGGTCAAAGCATTGTCATACGCAGAGAAAATCAAATTTAAGGTGTCATTACTGATAGCAAATTCATTTGTGAACTAGAAAAGCCCTGTGGGAGCACAGACCTCCGCCAAGGCAATATGGTCACAGATACAATATCAATTGCACCATGGTGGTCAGGAGGATTATCACTGAAACTTGGTGTTCTGGATCACCCATCACTTCCAAAATGTAATAATCTGTTATTTGTCCCAATACACAAATTTCATCCAGATCTGTGCAGTAGGCCTACTTTTTTTTTGTACACAGACAGACGCTGGCGAAAACATAACCTCTTTGGCGGAGGTAATAATAAGGAAGATAACAAAGGTTTTAAAACACTACCTTGTGGGCAGACTTTGCTAAGACCTTGTGATCAAATTTATATTTTGCTTCACTTCAATACAACCATAGAAGGCACAGCATATGGTATACTGTAATACAAGTCAAAAGAAGTACCACAAAATAACACATAAGAAACAAGAAACAAAACCAAACAAAAAAGAGAAAGGAAACAAAAAAGACCTTTTACATACAAAAAAACACTACAGACATATTATCAACACACAGTACGCACAGACAGAAACATAGACATAGACAAAACACAAAACACAGGGGACTAAACAACATAGCAGAATATTATGACGGGAAGAGCATAAATATCTCTTAATATCTTAAATCATATCTTTCAGAGATTCAGAGAGAGAGTTCCAAAAATCCAATGTCTTATCAGAGGCACCATTAATCCATGCAAGCACCAAGTACCCTTGAATTAGACTCAAGTCAACATCAAGATTGGCCTGCCGTTTTAAGAGTATTATGTAACATTATATTCACTCCTGTTACCAAACTGGGTGAAACTCCAGTTCAGGTTAAAATAATTGAGCGCGAAATCAAGCTGCTGCCATGGCCATTAACTCAACTCTGTGGTTAATGGTTTGCACTAAAGAGCGGAATGGAAATGAAAGATTTGGTAGTAGTTGACTTGCCTGGCCATTGTCTTCCTACGCAATTTCGGTCGATTCTCATATCCCTTCAGGGCTGTCCGGAATTCTGGCGTTCGGGCTAGATTACACAGGACGCATCACAACTTTGCAGATGCAGAATGAGAATATGATAGGCTATTAGTCTAGGGCTGATCCAGTCATTTTGAATTTAAACACCTCCAGCATATTGTTTCGGTTCGATTATGACCAAGCTGGAGTTGAATATACCACCTAAGACACCACCCCAGGTGGTATAGTCAAGTCAACTCTACAACCACACACACACACACACACACACAGGGGACTATGCTTGTAAACAATACACTGAGGGTAACCTTGCAACCACTTCAAGTCAGAGAAGAAGACATACTGTATAATACTGTACTATATATAGATTTGACTCATATATCAAATACGGGTCTGAGATGGCAGTCCAGTAGATTCACTTAAATGTTACATACCTTCAAAAAATGTGGGGGTGTACTTTAACCATCACCATATTCCAAGAAGTGTGTGATGACTTCATGAACACAGTCAAGTCAGGGATAAATGCAACTAGCCTTGTTTTATGAACATTGGACAGCATCAGCAAACATGTTCTGCATCTGCATTTCTTGAGAGTAACACTGTATTTCTCCTGTAAATATTGTATGTTATTATATACTGAATCTAGTATTACAGAAATGTGATATAGATTTTAGATGGGAGTAAACGAGTTCTGGTTAGACGGGAGAACATTGAAGGAGCAGTATGTAAGAAATGATTGTAATAATCTAAAAATGCCCTTAATGTATCATTAGGGGATGATAAGGAGTCACATTTTATTAAAATATTATCTACACAGATACAGCCTGCAAACCATTTGCATTAGCCTTGGTTTTGTTTTGGATCGTTGTGCTACCTACCAATCACATGGCAAAGAAAAAAGGGGCAAATACACAAGCGCCTGGAATGAATGGTAGCCACTGAGGCTGAGTTTTCTTATTATTAGTCAATCAAAATTATAAAAAGACAGACAAAGTGCTACCAAGTGCACCGATGAAATGAAAAATGAAACGTTTTCATCTCACCTCACTTGGTAGCACTTTTTGAGGACAGATTGTGATCAATGATAAGACCAAGATATTTGTACTCTGTCACCATCTCTATCTCGTCCCCCCTAATCAGAGATGGAGTTGGTGAAGGAGCATCATGTCTGAAATCAAAGACCAGCTCTTTCGTCTTAGATTTATTCAACTGCAACTGGGAGGCTTCACACCAATCAACAAAATCCTGCAACACTGGACACTTAATTCCAGTCCATGCAGCTCTGGAATTCCCCTCTGTCAGGGTACTCTGTACTCTGTCCCTGTACTGACACCTGGCCTTGTAGATCTCCTTGTTGACCTTGCAAGTCTTTTCTACTCTGTAAGCTACCTGAGGCAAATACTCTCTTTTTCTCATTAAATACATCCTCTAGTTCCTTTGTCACCCAGGGTTTATTGTTTGGGTACTCTTTTATGATCTTAGTTGGGATGACTGCACTCACACAAAAGTCCTCAAAGACAATCCAAGTAGTGCTCTCCAGGCATCCTTTCAACTTCTCAACACTTTTATCATCCCACACCTGGATTTGTTTGTTTTTTTTCCACAGGTTTCACCCTTTTTAAAACTTGTTAATAGGTTGGTCTCAGTCTCAGAAGGACTGTCTTGTGATCTGAGCCACCCAGAGGTCGCGGCACCTGCATGGCTCTTGTAGATTAGTCATTTCTTCATCTTCTTCACGGTGGATACATCAGCAAGTTAAGCAATTGTACCACTTAGTAAATAATTACAGCTAAAGCACATGAATTAGTTTCAATTGTTTATTTTAGTTTAGCAAATATCACTCACACACAACTGTCAATAAAACACAGTCAGTGTTTGTACTCCCCACCTGACCAACACACCTATTCATGATCATGATAACATTCATGATATGACATTCATTCGAAAAACCAGCGGAAGCACAGTTTGTAAAACATTGTCAAACAAGTGGATCAAATCATCAACCAGGGAGATACTGAGAACAATACATCATATCCCAATGAAGCATTTACTTCCCCTGTGAAACTTGTTATAATTGTGTATTGACACATTTTTAAACAGGCCTAAGCAAGTACAGCTGATATGGAGGAATGCTTTGTTTCACAAGGTAGGAGCAGAATAGCCAGGCTAGCTTCACCACTTTGTCAGAGATCTGTTGGCTTAAGGATTTCTACAACTATTCTGATTCTCTGCCTGCACTATTGGCCTGCACCGAGCCCGATCCGACCTTCTCTCAGGTTCTGCCGGCACGGGCTTGTGATCACAATAGTTCCATGACATGTTTCTAAATCTTACTATATATTATGGCAAAGTAACATGGCAAATTATACTGTGATTCATTCATGTTGGATATTTAACAGGTATATTCACTGATGGCATGGTGCTGTATTACTGTATGTCAGTTTCTCTCAGCATTGTTCAGACAGCACATTCCCATGCTCTTACAAACTTAGGGACATTGTTGTGCATTGTTTTAGAATACTGCAGGAGGCCTCAGTCACTATGACATTGCATTCTCAATGTTCGCAGGTCAGTCATTTCTGTAAAATGACCGCAGCGAAAGTACTGTAATGAAACTATAGCAAGGCCTAGCGCGCTGAACACAGCGGCTCTTGGGAATGACCACAACTGTAGACAACCACCCAGAGGAAGTACCAGACCACCGATAGGGAATAAAATACAGCTTTCTTTCATAGAGTTAAAACGGCAAATCATGGGGCGGGGCCGTAGCAATCAGTTCAGTCAGGGATCTCAGAGGCTAAAGGAATACTGTCCCACAAACGTGCAACACAGCAATAAATAGTTATGGCGATATCACACAACACGGCAAGTAAATAGGCAATCACAGCAATATCACGGCACCCATAGTAAAAGAGTTCAATCATATGGCTTAACAGAGCAACCCACTCCAGTGCAAACACAGCAATAAGTTTTCCCCGCCCCTTCCCCAATTACACTATTGCACAGGCCCTGCGGTCATTTAAATAATTAAGGCACACACACCAACACGCGCACAAACACACACACACACACACACACAAGAAACAATGAATGCATGAATGAAGTGCAATTTTGGGAGCACTTCCCAAATATCCCCAAGACCCACGCCTGGGGTGTAGGCTACGTCAGGATGAAACAGGTGACAAAGTCCAAGAGGCAGAGCTCCAATCAAATGAGTCTCAGAGTCAGTTCAGCTCGAGGTTGAGTAAATCCACACAGACACAATATTAGTCCACGGGAAGCCACGACGTACCAGTCCCAGCGGCAGTCCTAACCAAAGTGTGTAAGGAGTCTAATGTTAAATCCCCCCACTAGACTATCTTCACCGATCCTACTGACCGCGACCGGCACAATTCGACCCCACTTAGTCCGGCCGCTTCACCTGGCGTTAGTCCATTCCCGTCTGGCACCCGGCTCCCACAGGTGGTCACCATAATTAAATCAGTGCCACCCATTCATTCACGACAGTACAATGACTAGGACTACAATGATATACCAACCTACAATATGGTTTGTATCACAATTTTTGACCCATGGTTCTATACACCCCACAATTTTCTCAAACTGAAAAAGTATTCATTCAGGGGTCATATTATGGAAAAATCACTTTTAAATGTGTTTTATTAATGTTTTTTAAATAGGTCTAATGTCTCTACACACTAAGTTTGATAAAAAGCCTCAATTGTTAAAATAGCCAATTTACACTGTTAGAAACTGTTCGACTGCTGTGTGCTTAAACCACCTGTTTAGAATTTTCCTAACTACGTATGTCAAGGTAAGGTGGGTGGGGTCCCACAACATTGGGAGCCACTTAAGCAGCTGAGTAGCCTGGCGAATGCCAAACTAAAAATCACAAGTGATATTTAGTCTGGAGACCTACCTATTGCATTTCTTGTAGCGGAAGTATCGTTTACGATTGTCCAGAGCCGTTTAATGGGCGCTATGAATGTCTATCATACCGTCTGTACATAGCTCGGAGCCAATACCAGAGCCACCACGTGACGAAAAATGCAATCGAGGGCTGTGCAAATCCCTTTCCGTTCTGTTATTGGATACCGAAAGCAGGCGAGAAAATCGGCCATGGTCACCATGCTGCTTTGCAGAGTGAAATGAAATAAGCGTGCAAAAGAGCATGGGAATTCCCAGGCTAGCAGCTGAGAGGAAACGGGCGGTTTCCACACAGTGAAAATTTTGCCTACCTCCCATTGAAAATGAATGGGAGGCGAATATCGCCCTGTATTGGGCTAACGGCCGTGATCCACCTTCAAGCATCGCAGTACCCCTATTCATTTCAATGGTACACGACCCTCGCGTCTGCAAAGCATTCTGGTTAAGCGATGCGACTAGGTGGAAGTGAAAAAAGTTCAGCAATGCCCAACTATATGCAAATGAAAGCGACTTTCGCATGCAACTATCCAATGACAGATATGCGATTGGGAGGGCTATCGTGATTCAACCACTCAACAGCAACTGTGTTTGGAAACACACCCACGTCAAACATCTCTGAATATGAGCGATGCGTTGTAATGCGTAGTGAAGTAGTTCGCTTCGCTTGCTGGTGGATCACAACAGTAATTCGCCAAGAGAGGCGAATAAAGTTGAGAAATTTTCGACTTTTGGCGAATATTCTTTTGGCAATAATCGATCAAGTTCATTTAGAATGTTATGTGACAAGACAAAGGGCGGGAGTACAAAATTTTAGCAACATCATGGCCACATCCATGACTTCGTTACTTCAAAAATATTTGACTAGATGTACCGCTTGGCAGTACAAAATATGACCGCCGCTCAGTTCTGCACATTCTCTGCATATATATGATGCTTGTCAACTTGTCAACTATCTCTCTCATGTTATAAATGTGTGTCTGCATGAGTGAGTTTGCTTTTGTGTACAAGTATAAGAGTGTGTGTGTGTGTGTGTTTATGTGTGTGTGTGTGTGTGTGTGTGTGTGTGTGTGTGTACCCGTGCGCATGTGTGCTTATGTGTACAGTATGTAGTGTGTGTGTGTGTGTGTGTGTGTGTACCCGTGCGCATGTGTGCTTGTGTGTATGTAGTTATATATGAGCACTATGGCAAGCCGTTCAGGAAAAAAACCTTGAATATATTGAATTAAGTCCTGAATATATTTAATGAAACTCCGGATATATTGAATGACAGAAAACCTTGAATATATTGAATGAAACTCCTAATATATTGAATGAAGTCCCGAATATATTGAGTGAAGTCCCAAATATATTGAATGAAACTCCGAATATATTGAATGAAAGTCCGAATATATTGAATGAAACTCAGAATATATTGAATGAAAGTCCAGAAATTTCTGTGGAATTCTTGGATTCTCTCATAGACTTCAATGTTACAGAATGAGCTTCTCCACTGCATAAATTCGAGCACCGCCCAGAACTACCTTATTTGGCATTAGCCTCATGACTCCAGGAAGTGGGTGCTCATGATTTATCTCCGTAAAGAAGGATCTCTGGTACCGCTTGGGTGGAGTGAATGAGTAAATGAGGCAAAAATATTAAATAAATTATAGTTTTATTAATAATTTCATTGATTGCAGCAGCAAGGTAAAATAGTTTAGTTAAGTCACAGTCAGTTATTTTGGCCGAGTAGTAATCCAGCTGCGTTACCACCTGTACAGCACAGGAAGCGGCGACGATCCCACTGAAGGTTGGCGTAGCAGCTAGCTAGCGGCGACGATCCCACTGAAGCAGCGACGATCCCACTGAAGGTTAGCGTAGCAGCTAGCTAGCGGCGACGATCCCACTGAAGGTTGGCGTAGCAGCTAGCTTCAGTGGGATCGTTGCCGCTTCCTGTGCTGTTCACTAGTGGTGGTAACGCGGCTGGATTAATTACTACTCGGCCAAAATAACTGACTGTGACTTAACTAAACTATTTTACCTTGCAGTTGCAATCAATGAAATTATTAATAAAACTGTAATTTATTTAATATTTTTGCTTCATTTACTCATTCATTGCCAACCACTCCACCCAAGCGGTACTGACTGGTCACAGGCATTTCCATACTTGTGACACACATAAGATGGCCGCTGGCACTGACCTCGGATGAGGCAAGTTTCATTCAATATATTCGGAGTTTCATTCAATATATTCGGGACTTCATTCAATATATTCGGGGTTTCATTCAATATATTCGGAGTTTCATTCAATATATTCAGAGTTTCATTCAATATATTCGGGACTTCATTCAATATAGCCTATTCGGAGTTTCATTCAATATATTCGGAGTTTCATTCAATATATTTGGGACTTCATTCAATATATTCGGAGTTTCATTCAATATATTCGGGACTTCATTCAATATATTCAAAGTTTTCTTCATTCAATATATTCAGAGTTTCATTCAATATATTCAGGACTTCAGTCAATATATTCAAAGTTTTCTTTCATTCAATATATTCGGAGTTTCATTCAATATATTCAAGGTTTTTTACCTGAACGGCTTATATAGAGCACATATGATGTAAATGATTATTTGAATTTTGTAACCCAGTAACCATTCACTTAATAGCACCATCTACTGGTCAATAGTTGTACAGTCATTAAATGTACATATAAATTCATTTATTTTATAGCCCCCCATGGATGAAATCCCACAAAATTTGACATATTCCCACAAGATGTCAGGTTCATCATACACATTAAATTTGGTGCAGTTCTTAGCATCTGATCCAAAGATAGGGGCAATTAAAGCAGTATAATATTGGATTTTAAGTTTTTACCATGGGGGTGCAAATCACAAATGACTGGTTATAAGCTAAGTTGATGTGGGCTCTTGAGACCAACATTCCATAAACATTTCATCATCCTAAATGTCACGGGTCAGGTAGTTTTTTTAGGAAAAACTGCATTTTTGGGGTTTCACGGGGGGGCCACGCAAAGATGGAGTGGCCCCTGGGGACCAAACGAAAATTTTCCTTAAAAGTCTACAGGGGCTACATGCCCACCAAGTTTCATGTGCCCCGGTGTTACGGTGTCCCGGGAATCGTTGACCAAAAATTCAGGAAGTAGATGACGGGAGAAAAAAAAAAAAAAAAACTTTGACAATCATTATATGACCGCTACGCTTGCTACGCAGCGGCGGTCATAATTAAAGTTTCCTTGGGACATAGATTCTGTCTACATCGTCTCAGATTGTGTTTAATATTGTATACTAGTGGTATCATTTCTGGTAGAACACTGTAGGTTTACAAATGAGCTTATTAACTTGAGTTAGCTCAATGCTAACAACTAGCTAATGATTAGCTGATATCAGTCAATTTTGACTTGTGGGACACAAATTACCGTTGACAATAAAATAATACCAAAGCTAATATTTGTGTATGTTACACGAACATGATGGGGGTAAATAAATCACTGTAAATCCCAATTCCAAGTCCTGGTAAAGTTTAGCTGCTAGGGTTAATGTGAGCAACCCGGCCCAACCGACCCAGACACCTTGCTATGACCAGAGAGTGCTCTGCTTGGTACACGTCCCGCGGCGAAGATTCGCCTAGGCCTATCTAGTTACCTGGTGTAAGCCCCTGTGAGAAACAGCCTGTTATGTACATTACAGCTTAAAAAGTTGACAAAAGCAAAATATGACCCCTTCAAACAACATGTACTTAACAATTGACTTAACATTTAATAATATTTACAGGAAAAGTTCAGTTCAGATCCTGCCACTATGTTGTTTGCCACGACAAGTCAAAGTAGATTCAATTCAATGTTTAGGAGACATGCGCAGAACGTCCACACAATTTAGTAGTCTGAAAATTTCGGATTGATGTGTAGGCCTATGCTTACGATTTTTTCACCAAATGGGTCAGGCAAGAGGCAACAGAGTGGTTGGCTGTAGTGCCTGGGCAGGCTGCAAACCCTTTTAAGGACATTATCAGACATGCACATGGCAAGCTATAAGCAGACAGGGGATTCTAAATGAGCCAAATAGTCGAGACAGGACTGATCGTAAGGACTCATTTCAAGATGTTTCGGGAAACGTGTTTTAGCGATTGTGCAAACTGTTGTAAAAGTGTATAAACACAGATGTTTTGCCAAACATCATACACAGTCACTCCTTGAGGCAGCAATCAGAGAATGCACTGAACTTATTGTGTAAATCATTTGGTCCGACTTTCATGGCCTTGAAATTGGGTGGTCTGTCCTGTGGTTTTAAATAGGCCTAGTTGGCTCACTGACTCACTCCTCATTGACAAAAATTTAATTAATTCACTTTGTCTCTATTGTTGCAGGGGTGAATGATACTTTCCTTCTTACTTCCTTTTGCTTGTACCAATCATGGCCGCATCCATGACTTCGTTACTTCAAAAATATATTATTTGATTAAAGTTTCCTTGGGCCATAGATTCTGTCTACATCGTCTCAGATTGTGTTTAATATTGTATACTAGTGGTATCGTTTCTGGTAGAACACTGTAGGTTTACAAATGAGCTTATTAACTTGAGTTAGCTCAATGCTAACAACTAGCTAATGATTAGCTGATATCAGTCAATATTGACTTGTGGGACACAAATTACCGTTGACAATAAAATAATACCAAAATTAATATTTGTGTATGTTACACGAACATGATGGGGGTAAATAAATCACTGTAAATCCCAATTCCAAGTCCTGGTTAAGTGTAGCTGCTAGGGTTAATGTGAGCAACCCGGCCCAACCGACCCAGACACCTTGCTATGACCAGAGAGTGCTCTGCTTGGTACACGTCCCGCAGCGAAGATTCGCCTAGGCCTATCTAGTTACCTGGTGTAAGCCCCTGTGAGAAACAGCCTGTTATGTACATTACAGCTTAAAAAGTTGACAAAAGCAAAATATGACCCCTTCAAACAACATGTACTTAACAACTGACTTAACATTTAATAATATTTACAGGAAAAGTTCAGTTCAGATCCTGCCACTATGTTGTTTGCCACGACAAGTCAAAGTAGATTCAATTCAATGTTTAGGAGACATGCGCAGAACGTCCACACAATTTAGTAGTCTGAAAATTTCGGATTGATGTGTAGGCCTATGCTTATTTTTTCACCAAATGGGTCAGGCAAGAGGCAACAGAGTTGTTGGCTGTAGTGCCTGGGCAGGCTGCAAACCCTTTTAAGGACATTATCAGACATGCACATAGCAAGCTATAAGCAGACGGGGGATTCTAAATGAGCCAAAAAGTCGAGACAGGACTGATCGCAAGGACTCATTTCAAGATGTTTCGGGAAATGTGTTTTAGCGATTGTGCAAACCGTTGTAAAAGTGTATAAACACAGACGTTTTGGCAAACATCATACACAGTCACTCCATGGGGCAGCAATCAGAGAATGCACTGAACCTATTGTGTAAATAATTTGGTCCGACTTTCATGGCCTTGAAATTGGGTGGTCTGTCCTGTGGCTTTAAATAGGCCTACTTGGCTCACTGACTCACTCCTCATTGACAAAAATGTAATTAATTCACTTTGTCTCTATTGTTGCAGAGGTGAATGATACTTTTCTTCTTTCTTCCTTTTGCTTGTACCAACTCATTTTGTATTTATTCCCCACACACAGGCTATACCCAACTAGTGCTGTAACTTAAGATATGAAACAAAGGATAACAAAAGCTTTCTTAGCTTGTCTGTGGAGCATGTCCTGACAGTGACAGTTTGGACAGCTTTTATAGTAATAGGAAAAGATTCGTCATCAAACCCATCACTTCTGTGGTATAACTGTGTTTTGTGGCTGAAGTCTGACAGATATACAACCCTGATTCCAAAAATGGGTAACACTTTTTTATGACCCATAAGAACGGCATAACAAAAAGTATTAAGCTATAAATTATAGGTATTTACTGTGTAAGTTTGCTGGAATAACATGAACATTTTCTGCTTAATCTGTCCCACATCGCCTTTTTACAATGCATGTATTGCACCTGATGTACCAAGTGTCATTATTGTGTATGTATGCGATATTTATGAGAATTTCATTTGAATTACACAATTAATTCTATATGACCAAGATGACTTTGTATGCAAGAAGCATTCTTTACATGATTCCAGACGTTTTTTTTTTCATCATGTTTATCTTGTTATACTTAAAATATGCAAGATCTCACTGCAAGCCATTTTAGCATTTGATTTCCTTATGATGGAGCCACACTGTTGGAACGTTATGTATACAGTGCAGTTTGTAATATGTAAGGCCTTCCTTCAAAATATCATGTCTGCATGGCATCTACACAATGCAAAACCTGCAGTATACTGTACATTCTGGATTCATTTGAACTCTCCAGATAAGTAAGCAGACCATAACCAAGGCACCCCCATACCAACACAGAAGCTGGCTCTTGAACTGACCACACCACTAAAATAAGTGGGATGATTCATCTCCTCTGTCGGATGCAAGACCTCATGATCTCCAAAAAAAGACAAATCTTCACTTGCGCAACCATAGGTCAGTTTCTCATATCCTTGCAGTCCATCTCAAATGAGCGTGGGTAATACTTCTGGATCATGCACAAATTTTGATAATTCTTTGCATAGTTGAGTTTTTTTAACCTGCTATCTCCGTTGCATTGTCAAAGTACAGTATGTTTATAGACAATAGGCATTTTATGATATCATTAACCCAGACAATGATTTCCATTACAGAATTAGATCTTACATAAATGCAATCTTGGTCATTTAATACTTCTATGTAATTAATGAGTAATGAATGCCACATCTTCACTTATGAGAGGCTCAGTCTGTCGGTGATGGTCTTTTATAATTACATTAATTTTGGCTGTTTTGAACTAGCCTGGCCATGACCATCCCCATGACCATCCCCTTGGTCTACGCTTCGCTTCGTAAAAGGGTCTGGGATCTCAGCCATTGACAAACAATTGCAAGCTGGAGCCGTGAACATTAGAAGTTTGAAACGATTCAATCTGATTTCACCCAATCGCTAACGTTTGGCTGCGACATAGCCAGAAACCCAATGTAATCTCTCAGAACTTCCGCCTTCTGCTTGGGGTGGATGTCTGGGTCCGGTTTGATGCGTGCGATGTGAAAGAGGTCCACCCACAACAATCCACCCGCACCTCCCGCTCCACTCACACCAACCTCCTCCACAACCCCAGAACCAGGCTAAGGACTATGGGTGACAGGGCCTTTGGTGCTGCTGCCCCATGCTTGTGGAATGCCCTTCCTGACTCCTTGAGGGCACCACAATCCATTGACTGTTTTAAAAGGGGCCCAAAGACATTTTTTTTTAACAAATCTTATGGTGGCCACTCTTAAATACTCTTAAATGCTTATTTAGTCATTGTTTTATCATCTGTTTTTAACTAATTGCTTTTATCCCAGATGCTTATTATTCTTTCTATTTATATTCTTTCTTTCCTTTCACTTTTAAACTGTAGCCCTCTGAGATCCCTGAGATGTAAAGGGCATTACAAATAAAATGTATTATTATTGTTATTATTATTATTATTATTATTAATAATAATAATAATAAAATCGAGTGGTACATAGGAAGGCAAGGCCAACTGTTCTTAGTGTTGTTTTTAGTATTATTCAACTTGTACAGTATTCTATCAGATATCATGGAATACATGAATGGAATGCATGGAATACATATGTTATGTAGGCCTATATTATTAGTATTCCCATCAAAACAAAACATTTGCTTGGTTGTCTATGCAGTATTCTCTGTCAAATTTATGGTTTGCATATTTTGAAAATAATATTCTGTTTTTATGCTATTTTACCGACATTCCGGAATTGCGCTTCCAGGAATGGAGGTTGAGGTTTACTGACATCCCGGAATTGAGGTCCCTGTTTGTGACCTATCCTCCTGATGTCCCTGCAGTGATTCATTTGACATGTGACTACAGCATATATGAGCGGTTTTTGATCAGTTCCCAGCTTGTTCCCACTCACATCCTGTCTGCCTACTGCTCTATTAAAATATGGAGAAAAAAGCCAAAAATGTAGAATAGAAAGTGGTGTCTACATAACTTTCAAATCTTTCTCATGACATTTGGTTGGCTGAACTTCCCCCTTCACAGCCTTTTCCACATGACAAGAAACGGCAACTAACAATAAGGGAATGGGGCATTGTAACTTAATTTCACTTTCACTCAGTTGCCATCTATTGATTTGTCATTCAGTCTATGTTGCATCACATTGTCTGGTTCTTCTTTAGCATTCAATGATCTTGACTCAAATAACAGAGTAATTGACTGATTTAGACAAGATTTTTCCTTGATAGGACACTATTCTATCCTTACAATCCTTGTGTATTCCAAATGTGTTTCCCATAGTTGTTATAATGACAGTGCATGCAAAGCGATGCAATGTCTTCTTATCTGCTGGCTTTTTATTATTATCGTATTTTATTCTTCATTAACGTGATAAGCTTGACACTTTTGCTTCATTTTTTTACTAACAAAGTAGCCAGCATCAGCAGCCAAGTTCACTGAACCACTGGGCAATCTGACATGCAGAAGTCCTACTGCATCTTTCTCTTCATTCAGACCTCTCACCGAGAGCGATGTGTCCAGACTCCTTACATGTAGCCATCCTACTACATGTCCACTGGACCCTATTCCAACCAACCTTCTGCAATCCATAGCTCCGACGGTTACAATTGCATTGCTTCACTAACATCAGGAACGTTTCCTACGGCATTTAAACAGGCTCGAGTAACACTGTTACTCAAAAAAAATCTTCTCTTGCTCCAACTCAAGTGCAGAACTACTGGCCGGTCTCTCTCTCCTCCCTTTTCTGTCTATAACAATTCAAACAACTTACAGAATTTCTCTCTCAGTACAACCTCCTTGACTCCAAACAATCAGGTTTTTAAAAGTGGTCACTCCACTGAAACGGCTCTGCTGTCTGTGACTGAAGCCTTAAAAGAAGCTAGGGCGGCAATGAATTCCTCCAAACTTGGGCATCACAGGTAAAGCACATTCCTGGATTGAATCCTAGCTCACAGAGCACTCATTCAAAGTGTCCTGGCTAGGGCAGACATCTGCAACGCACCATCTTGTCACAGGGGTACCCCAAGGATCAGTGCTGGGGCCCCTCCTGTTTGCCATATATACCACCTCATTGGGGCAGATTATCAACTCTCATGGCTTCTCTTATCACTGCTATGCTAAAGATACCCAGCTCTATTTTTCATTTCCAACTGATGACAATACGGTCTCAGCAAGAATTTCAGGCTGTCTCTCAGATATATCTGCATGGATGAAAGACCATCACTTCCAGCTAAACCTCTCAAAAAAGGAACTACTGGTTTTCCCTCCGAAGCCAACCATACATCATAACATTTGCATCAAAACTGACTCCCTAGCTCTTGCTCCTACTAAAGTAGCAAGGAACTTGGGTGTCATAATTGATGATCAGCTGAACTTTAAAGATCATGTCGCCTCCGTAGCCCAGTCTTGCCGCTTTGTACTATTCAGTGTAAGGAGAATTAGACCATATCTGACCCAGCAGGCCACCCAGTTGCTGGTTCAAACCATGGTCATCTCCCGCCTTTACTACTGCAATGCCCTTCTAGCAGGCCTCCCAGCCTGTGTGGTGAAAGCACTACAAATGGTCCAGAATGCAGCAACACGCTTAGTCTTCAATCAGCCCAAAAGGGCACATGTGACGCCTCTACTCATTGAACTACACAGGTTACCCCTGGCTGCACGCATCAAATTCAAATCACTACTGCTGGCCTACAAAGTACTCAATGCATCTGCACCTACCTATCTGAGTACGATGATGAAGGCGAAGGTAACTCTTCGCCAACTCCGGATATCAAAGGAACGCCATCTGGCTGTCCCAGCACCTCGCACAAGACAATCCAGACTCTTTTCTTGTGTCGTTCCATGCTGGTGGAATGAACTACCGAGCACAATCAGAGCAGGGGCGTCCCTCTCTTACCTCACTCACGTCAGATGATGCGCTACGTAACTTTAAGACACTTCCGCGCAACGATCTGATGTTGAAGCCCTTCAGAGCGATTTCAAGCCCAATATTCTCTAACCGAACCAATCAGGGCTGCTGGCTGCTATAGAGGGTGTGACGTAGCGAAGAAGCAACTGTTTTGAATCCAACCAATCCAACAAACGTAACCAGCGTCATAGGTTGGTTTCGATGTGATTGGCTGAAGTGTACGTCAATTAAATTGATGGACAAGCCGTTTGTCCAGTTAGATTCAAGGATTTCTGGCTCTGAAATAACTCGTCTATCGTTGATCATCAGATGTTCGTGCGGTTTAGCGCTACATCTGACGTGAGTGAGGTAAGTCCCTCTCTGTATTCAAGAAACTTGAAATCCCAGCTCTTCAGAGAACACCTCTTGTCCTAGCAGTACCACACTCTAAAGACCCATATGATAATTTCTTTCTAGCACTCTATGTAGCTTGATTGTTAATCCTCTTGTGTAAGTTGCTTTGGATAAAAGCGCCTGCTAAATGCATAAATGTAAATGTAATTGATTAGCTCAATAACCGTTTCATCCAGAAACTTCATTTGAAGTTCATCTCGTAGGTCTCGATTTCTATTGTTATGCTATGACTTTTCTCTTTTCTACTATTTTTGCTTTTTCCACTATCTGCGATAAACAAGCGAAAAAAATGACTTTATTGGCAAATTAATATGGAACTTTGGGACTTCCACGACAGAATTCTATTTCTAATTGTTGCTTCCTACTGTAAAAATTCTATTGTTGCTTCCTTTGCAACTGTAAACATTCCAAAGAACTTTCAGCAGCCAAGTGGAACTTCTAGAATTCTATTTCCACAAACATTTTGTTATCAGCTGTATTAACAAAGATCATGGGCTTGAATCCTCTCTGGTATTAAACTTAAAGGGGAAGTTTGGTTCTCAACATGTTTAGCCCCTTTTCTGGAGTGTCTAGGATGAAATAGAATCATCAACACCAAAATTTTGACAACTGCCCCTGTACCCTTGCAATCAACATACCAACCAACACAGAAGCTAGCACCTTTTTCTTTTTTTTTTTTCCAACTACAACATGATCAAGGTAGCAATATTTTCTTTTTTTCTTTTGTCGCTTTCTAAGTGCACTTTTTTTAAACGTTTGCAAGCACTGTGTAATTCCTTGGAATTGTAAATCTAGTTAATCTTTTGTCATTACATATTCCGTTGTGATATTTGGGAGAAAAAAAAAACAAATCTTCCAATTATTTCAAGTAAAACGATATAAAAATGTCAAGGGGGAGCTTTGACACTTCATTCTGTTGCTGTTAGTAAGCATGGCAGCTTCAGAAACCTCTGCATATATAGCAAGGCATTAGCACGTTCTCTCGTATGTGTGCAGCCTAGCAGGCTGCAGAAGGTCAGTGAATACCCCTTCTTCCCACTGGGTTTCAGATCAGCGCTGAGTGTGTGCAATCTTCATCAGGTTGGGATTGGGGTGTGAAATGAATCACTCCCTAACATTGTTTGGTTCGGATTACACAAAATGTGCTCAGATATGGCTGACATTTATATTAAAATGCAATAAACAAATTGCTCCTTTCTCCGAAGTGATGAGATCGACCTAATTTATGTCCCTTTTTTACAATAAAAGGGCCTCCTCATAAACATGGTTGGCTTTACGGTCATGCAAGATGGGTGAATACTGAGACACACTGACATTTCGTTCTTGCCTGGTTTCGATCCGATGATGCAAATAAAGAAATCAGTCTGACTTTTAACAACACGGAAGTAAGGCAAGTCAATAGAGAAGACCGTCATCAATGCTCCTTGCTTAACACACAGCATTGCTGGTATACTCTACGAATGAGATCACATGTGGAGAGATTGTGTAATATAGATACGAATGCACGTGCGCACACGCACACACACACAGAGACATGTATGTTCACAAATGCTAGCTCACACAACACTCACACACCCACGAAAGGCTCATTTTTGTTTTTCAGTGAGCTTGCAGGTAAGAGATGCTCACAACACTGTCCTCAAATGACCTGTTGTGACTTCCGTCAGTATATGGGCACAGAGGACAGACATCAGAAGAGATGTGTCTCCGGGGGGCGGGGGGACACCCACAGGGTTTCTGGGGGCCTGGATGGCCGGCTTTATCTAGGGCGTTCAGAGGGTGCTTAGTCATATTGCACCTGTCAGACAATGTCGTTGAGGGGAGCACATGGAAAGTATAGCAACAAAACAAACAGGTTCGCTGGAAAGAATTGTGGTACTGTATGCATTGTGAGTGACTCTCTCTCTATCTCTCTCTCTCTGCCATGCTCTCTCTCTCTCTCTCTCTCTCTCTCTCTCTCTCTGTCATAGTTTCTTTCCTGTGTGTGTACATGTGTGTGTATGTCGTCATGTAGGAAGTCAGTTTTGTGGTGAGCCGTGTGTGTATGTATGGCTACTGCCTTGTGTTTTGTTTTGAAGTACACAGGATGCAACTTGCATATGACAACCATGCACGTGTACAGTACATAGGCTACATAAGCATAAGCACACAAACAGCATAGAGATAGACACAGCGAAGCGAGCGACAGAGTCTCACTCCCGCGGGGAAGCCCCCTGAGTTTGGACAGAGGGGGTGTTGTTGGGAACTTGAGTCTCTTTCCAAAAATGAGTGGGACGAACACAGAGTAGATGGACACCTTTCCCCGGGCCTCATGTGGTGGGGGTTTCCCCCTCACGTCGTCAAAGGTCTGCATGTGTCTCTCTGTGTGTGAGTGGTCCCTATCTGCTTTTGGTCAGAGATATGCAAGGCCCTCCTTTCACATTGCGCGCCCTGTGGGACGAGGGTGGCAACTTTCCCCTGCAGTGGGTTTTATACACATCTTGCACATCTTGCACACCACATACATGCATGCATGCACGCACACACACTCACACACACACACACACATACACACACACTGCACCAAAACCTAAGTACGGGATCTGCTGACCATCCATTACCACCTACTGTTATTTTCCACAGCATGCTGGAAATTAAATAACGGTGCTGTTGACAGTCATATGTTGCTGCCTTTTTGGTTGTGGTGCAAGAAAAATAGAACATCTTTCACCAATCTGTGGCTTGCCCCTCTCGCTCCCCCTTTGTGTGAGTGTGTGTGAGTGTGTGTATATGTGTGTGTGATCACACTTTAATAGCAAGGGACTTTTGTGGGTAGAAGACATATATACATGACAAGGGTGTTTTTTTTTATCCAGTCTTTACTTTCTCATCCAGAAACTTTGTTTTGTAGATCATAAATGACTTTTAATACAAAGAAAATGATCAGAAAAGGGGAAAGTGAATGACTCAAAGCTGCAAAGCAAAGTAGATGAACGAGGCCACTGTCATTTAAGACTATGAAGACAACAGATGTTGAAGATAAGACAATGCCCACCATGACATTAAAAATGAAAAATGAAAACTCCATGAAACGATGAAAGAGATGGAACTTTTTGGTCAAGAGTCAGTAGGGGCTTAAATTAGATGCAGAATGAACTTGGCACAGTCATTTCCGACTGATGGTGTAATGACATGCCCAACATCAGTCACAAAATTACCTTTGAGGTCAGAAAAACGGTTTATTTTTTTGCATCTGTTTTTTTTTATTATTTGTTTGTGTGTGTGCGTGCTTATTTTTCTGTGGTAAACCAAAAGTTATACACTTTATGAA
Organism: Sardinella longiceps; assembly: GCA_027497455.2. Taxonomy (NCBI): domain Eukaryota; kingdom Metazoa; phylum Chordata; class Actinopteri; order Clupeiformes; family Clupeidae; genus Sardinella; species Sardinella longiceps. Next base: position 8,952,651 of record JAODXP020000022.1, on the reverse strand, counting down.
CTTTTCCAGCAGAGAAAAGTTTCACGACAAACATTGTGGTTAAATGTGTGTCACAATTTCCCCTCTTTGAACAGGAAAGCAGGACATGTCCAGGCAAGGTAAATTGCCGTCAGGGCAACTTAAAACATGTTTGTATATATTTGGCAGGTGCATTTACCGAGAATGTCCCATATTTGACACTCTAACTTCAGAAAAGTGTGAACCCACCAACCAAGAGTAGCCTAATTGAACACTTTATTTGAACTAAATACATTTAACAATAATGCAAAAATGCAAAGAAATCAGTTTGGAAAATTCACAGTGCGAGTCACTTCCTCTAGTTTTACCACCCGAGCCTCGTTATTGTTCGGAACATGGCGGCCAGGTGAAAAAGGTGAATGGCGATTCCTCTAATGTATAGTTAGCCTCCTCATAAGCAGCCCCTTGGTCTACATTTTTCTTTGTACGAGGGTCAGTGATATGTTCTGCCATAATGCCTCTGATGCAAACCAAGCCAATGATGGGAATCCCAGACAGAGTACTGAAGGGAGATGAAAATATTTAGGAGGGCAATGTCAAATCAAATCAAAAAATCTGTACTCATCTGCCTGGTGTCCAAGAAAGTAGTCCTCCGAAACTGGAAAGAGCTCTCGCCACATCAATTACTGGACAAACCCTATCACAGTAGAACACATTTCAACAGGAAGAAGAGGCATATTACTGACATTCGTAGATACCTGGACACACACACTTCACTATCATTCACTATTCATCACACACACATACACTCTCACTCACACAGATTGAGACATCTGACCAACTTTGCCTTACCTTGCCTTAGCTATCTAGCTGTCACTCTGTCATGTCTTGACCGGTCTTGTCTTGTCCCCCTGTCACATCACATGTCAGTCTGTCTATCTTGTCACCTTTGTCGTCCTGTCTTGTCACCTTTTGCTGTTTTTTCCCTTCTATAAATTGAATCAGGATTGATTTTTTTGTGAATGAAACACTCTGGAGAATATAAAGTTGGATTTCTGTGTTTTGGATGTATTACCTCTGCTATGTCTTCAACTCTTTACTCTGCTCCAACTATATCTCGAGTGTTTACAGTACTGTACCATATCATTGCCGTATCACATCACTGTATTGTTGGGTGACTCATTTTCAAATAAAAATGGTAGTTAATTTTTTGTGAAATGTGATAACGTGTTGATTTGAGATGTAACCAATAACAATTTGTGGTGAGTTGTTGTAATTTTCTACAAAATGACGAGAAGCTGAAGCCTGTTCACCCAACAGCAGGATCTTGGCATTGTGAACCGAAGAATCCATAAAATCAAGTCAAAGCATTTATTACCTTTTCGCCCGCATCTGTGTTTCTGTGTACAAAACAACTCATAAATCACTGCACAGTTTTAGATGAAATTTTTGGACAACATGTGTATGGGGAGTTGGAGACAAGTAATGACCTGATTAAATGTTGGTGGTGATTGGTGATCAAAAACACTGTCTGAAATTTATATTGTGTCTGTGACCACACCTTGGCAGTGGTCTGCATTCTTTGAGTGCTTTTGGCACAGTCACACATTAAAAAAAAAAGTTCACCTGTAAACTAAATTCTTTGTTACCGGCACTAGTAAAAAGAACGCCATGTACAGTGTATTAAATAGCTAAGGTTAAGAATTAAATAACCACTAAGAAACCCCGATGGCTAGCACTAAAACTCTTATGGAAATGTTCACATGCAGCATACTCAATCATGTCATGTCCAAGGGATGGGATAGGGATGGGATAGGGTGAGGGATGGGGGTGGGGGCACAGGCAAACAGTCGGACTGGTTTTATCGGTCCGATGGCCTGTGGATAAAAGTTGTCCTTCAGCCTAGTTGTCTTGCAAGCCACACTATGGTTCCTCCTTCCAAATGGCATCAATTTAAAGAGTCTGTGCTCGGGGTGTGTGGGGTCCTTGATGATGTTACAGGCTCTGCTGCATTGGTAGACATCCTACAATGGTGGGAGAATAGCCTGGGAGTATCCATGCTCCTTTGAGTGCTCCATTTCATTTCACTCTGCAAAGCATGGTGACCATGGCCGATTTTCTCTCCCCTGTTTAAGATATCCAATCACAGAACAAAAAGGGACTATAATGGCGCTCAATTTCATTTTACGTCACCTGGTGCCTCTGGTATTGTCTCTGAGCTACATGTACATACAGATTTTGATAGACATTCGTAGCCAGGGCCATCGCAACAGGACAGGCAAATCAGGCTGAAGGGGGCCCCCAAGATTGACTGTTTAATCATTTTAGTAGTTTAGGTGGTGATGTTTTTCAACAAAAAAAAAATGGAGTTAGACAATTGCACAATACAAATTATTATACTGAAGATGTTTGAAGATTATAATAATGTGGTTCATGTCGGTATTGGGGGGGGGGGGGGGGGGTGAAGGGCCCCCATTTCATGTTTGCTTGGGGCCCCTTAAGTACCTTGAAACGGCCCTGTTCGTAGCGCCCAATTAACGCATCTGGACAATTGTCTTCTGCTACGAGAAAAAGTATAGGTGGGTCTCCAAACTAAATATCACTTGTGATTATTCAGTTTGGTGATGGCCAGGTCCGTGGGAGAGGTGTTCCAATGACCTTTTCAGGAGTTCTCACCACTCATTTCAGCCGTTCAGTAGTGCTTTTCCCATACCACACAATGATACAGTTGGTCAGAATGTAACACACAGCTGGGTTGCTGGGTCATCACTGCTGCTGGCCCAAGCAACAAAGACTGTGACAGCATGAATACTACTGTGGAGGAAACATACGGGTGTTTCCCTGAGTCAGAGTTTTAGGTCACTATACACAGGCTGTCACTACCATCTAGTGGTAGTAGTAGTCATAGCTGAAAAAAAAAAATGCAGTTTGGATCACCTGCAGGCTCATTGCAACAAGGCAGGTTAGCTGAGGGGCCCCCTTGAGATCAGCTGATTATGTACCATTCCTTAAGATAGCCACTGATTTTAACCAAGACCACAAGGAACAATCTTGCACAGAATGATGTATATTGCTTGATCTTAACAACATGTACTCTATGCACTATGGTGATTTTCAAAGTTGATGATTGATACAGAGCATTTTTACCACCGCCAAGGAGGTTATGTTTTGCTTGGTATTTGTGTGTCTGTGTGTGAGTGTGTCTGTGTACAAGATAACTCGAAAACTACTGCACGGATTTGGATGAAATTTTCGGACAATGTTTCTATTGGGACAAGTAAGAACTGATTAGATTTTGATTAGATTTAGATTATCTGTGATCCAGAACACCATCAGTGACCACATTGTCTTGGCGGAGGTCTGCGCTCTCTGAGCGCTTTTCTAGTTATGAATGATTTTTGTTATTTAGTTTAACAACCTCAAGTGCCTGGGAACTACTTCCACAATGATTTGAGAATCAAACTTGATCAACATAGCAATCACTATTTCAGGCCCTAACAAGAGTTGCTATGTTGCTATGTTGATTTTTTTTTTTTTTTTTTTTGTCAGATATCTGTGCCAAAAATGCAAAAAACATTCTGCCAAGAAAGTGCATGTATTGTGTCATTCCCAGGAATTGCAAATCTCTTACCTAGTTATTTATGCTATGTGAGGTGCCCTAGCAGAGAAGGGTTTCAAAACAATTGAGCAATGTGGTTAAACGCGTCACACCTTTCTCTATTTGTGGTAAGACATGTCCAGACACTGCTTGTCCAGAGACTGTACATTTGTCTCCATCAACTGCCTTCAGGCAACAAGCATTCTATGAAATTTAAGAGCCTTTCAGTATCATTTTCGGTGAAATGATTCATCTATACAGAAGTGTCTGCACAATTAAGTTAAACCAGCACACGATGTCTGATACCTCCAGGCCTCCATAGAATTCCAGTATTTTTCCTATTTCAAAGTCGACTTTTTCTAAATCGATAAGACATGTACCTAGTGCACTCATTCTGGCATAATATCAAGTGGAAGCGATAGATCAAATAGTCCAAGGCACTGTTCCTAGATATTTGTGCTGGTACAGTAGTTCTAAAAAGACCCATGAATGGAATGATGATGACCAAAAATGTGATGAATTTACAGAATACAAGAAGTATTCAAATAGAAAAGTCTCTGGCGTAGGCCCCATCTGAGCAGATCCTGCCTGTTTCATAAGCTGGCAGGGGTGGAGCGAGCCTATCTAGAATTTGATGCTCTCTCCCCCAGAAGCAATAGGTTCAGAAGCCACATCCAACAAGGGGCTATTCTGGTTCATATGGCACGCCACTTGCTTACAAAGGACCCCTAAGCAAGACAAGAGCCAATGGATCATGGATGCACTATATTCTGCCATGGAAAAATCAGCCCGGAAAACACCATCCTATTACTGTAACATGCATGCACAATGCAGACTTTATGGTTCACTTTTAGGTAATTACATGTGAAGAAGTAATCAGTTTTATTGCAACATAATTATTTTATTAGCACCCTATTGCTATTTTTTGTACCAACACCAAATGTTCAAAGTGGATGTTTATAATTGTTACATTTCACCTCTTCATGTGTTGTTATCATTAAAACAAATAATTGTGTACACTAAAAAGTGACTATAAAGAAAAAAAAATCTAATTCGAATAATTGGAAATGATGTTGACATTAACATTTTCAGTGACAAGATGATCCTAATTGTCAGGAGTTTTCAACTGGTTCAGTCCAAGAGACCACCTTTCTGACTAAGATAAGTGTGTGTGTGTGTGTGTGTGTGTGTGTGTGTGTGTGTGGGGGGGGTTATAAACAAACAGATTGCAACAAATTACATAGGCTATAAAGAGACATTTAGCCAGCAACAACCACATTTACTCAAATATGGATTTGGAGTTATGTAGATTTTACACATTGAGCACAGTTGTAAAATGATTTCTGCGCTCAAAGCTGTGCTTATTTATAAAAAAGAAAAATAATTCAAAAAACAATTTCAACCACATTAAGCTGTAACTGGACCCTGTATCACAGACCACCTGCAATTCCCTCACGGACCACCAGGGGTCCATGACCAAAGCCAAAGGCTGGCCATATTTGATCATTACACAATTCGTAGCACTATGGCAGACTAGCACCTCTGTGATAATTCATGTCTAGGGACCCACAACCTCTATATAAGTGAAGAATTTCTCTAACGCCAAATTGCGAATAGGTCTTCAAGCCAGGTACTAGACTACTTTGTATAATGCCTTTTAAATATTCTGTGGAAATCTGGGGTGCTGCCATGTACCTCAGTGTTGTGCCCCTTGCGTTGCATAAAAGGGGGATTGTTGGCCCTCCCTCATCTTGGTTCCAAGAAGTGGCTCATCATGAAGTAACCTTCACCTTGCTCTGCTTACCTACCATCACAGGCTATATCACATTTTGGTAGAACACATCAGGTACATAAGCAAAAGCTTAGTTTTCCTCCGTCACCAAACATAGGGACTATGTACTTGGAGGGTGGGCTGAAAGTGATCGCCAATGTCATCACCATCAAACAGTTGTGAATGACTTATGGCATGCCTAGTTCACAGTATCTGCCAACCAGGAAGTTAGGCTAATGTATGCCTATTGAGAACAGACTCTTTTCACAAAGTGAAACAATGTGAAAGAACCTGGTTTACAAAGGAAGAGAAGAGAAACTACAGCACAAAGTAAAAAATAGTGGGAGCAGAAAATGGTAGGAAATCAACCAAAAAAGTGACAGAGTGGAGTTCAGAGAACATGATACATAGACGGCCTACAGCACATGTAATAAAAAACAAAAACACATCCAGTTCAGACAGAGAAAAAAAAGAGAAGAGAGAGAGAGAGAGAGAGAGAGAGAGAGAGAGAGAGAGAGAGAGAGAGAGAGAGAGAGAGAGAGAGAGAAAACTGATGGTCCAAACGAAGGCACTTACAGTAACCTACTCCATACAGGCTCTTCCTTGTGGCACAGGATGCTTGACAGTGAAAGCCAGAAAAACCCAGTATATCCCAGGCATATGAACTCCAGCTTTCTTCAGATCCCTCCTTGTCCAGCTGAAAACATCAACCAAGAGGGCAGACAGATATGTCTCAAACCCATCACTGAATTGGGAGATGAAAGGGCTTTATGTATGGAATGTGGGATGTTTGGATTGGACACAAGGTTTCAGACAGACTGCTGAGGGGTTACTGAATGTGAAGTCATCTTGGTAGGCGTCATTTTGAAAGCGATGACATCGATGTAGGAGGAGAGGAATACATAATGCCACTGTTTGTTGTGAGGAGCAATGATGTAACAACACTGCCATGTCTCTTACCTACCTCAAGTTAAACATGACAAAATGTATATGTCAACCATAGTGCTGTATGAGAACCATAGCAAAAGTGTTTCAAAACATTGCGAATGCTGAACTTGGCCCAGGATGAACTGATTAACATGACTGTGTGGTGCAGACAACAGCCAGCTGATGTTGATGATGGTTCAATAGTGTACAACTAGAATTATTATTGACCTCCGACCAAGGAGGTTATGTTTGCGGTCACGTTGGTTTGACTGTCTGTCTGTCTGTTTGTTTGTTTGTTTGTTTATTTGTCAGCAGGATAGCTCGAAAAGTCCTGCACGGATTTGGATGGCATTTTCGGAAAATGCAAGATCTGATATCACCAAGTATTTAAGAGTCCAGGATCAACATCAAACGTTTGCCCTGGTTCAATGTACCTTAACCCTAACCCTAGTCCTAGACCCATTCATTACCAGGGCAACAAGTTTGACATTTGATCCGCAGGACTCTTAAATTACTTGCGTGGATATCAGATGGCATCCTTCGGACAATATGTATATTGGGACAAGCAAGAACTGATTTGATTTTGGTGGCGATCAGTGATTCAGAACATGGACTGTGTCTGTGACCACATTGCCTTGGCGGCGGTCTGCGCTTTTTGAGCGCTTTTCAAGTGTTTATAATGAAATTAAATTAGACATGGTTCAAGAAAAGTGAAACTACAATAATTCAATTTTTTTTGCTAGCCAGATGATGGCGCAGTTTCACTGCTAGAACAGTATCATCAGAGGACAGCCACCGTAATGAATATAAATATCTGGGGGTAGTCCTGGACAACAAGCTCGAGTGGGATCAATGGATCACATTCAGAAAAAGAGTTTTATTTTCTTAAGAAGTTGATATCATTTGAAGTTGACAGTACAATACATAAAAGATGTTTTATACGCCTACTGTTCTCATTGAGAGTGTCTTAACATGTTGCTTAACATTCGAATATAGGCTATTAAGGTAAATGTAGTTTTTTAAAAGTTTGTCCAGAACAGCTATAGACCGTTTCACCGTTGTCAACAAAAACAATGCACCAACGTTCCATGGCCCTAACTTTATTTCCGGTGGACTTCCGCAAACAATCAAAATCAACGGAGTTCTTCTGATCAATGGTTTATGAATGGTCATACATAATGAATAAAAAGTACATTCCATAAGCTACTTGTTTAAATTATGATTAACCGGTGATGTACGGAATATGATTCAAGGAAAAGAGCAGTGGTTTAACTACATTTGCTCAAAATGCAACGTTAATCGCGGTTCATTCAGTGTTTGGTTAATCCTGCACACTGTGACAGTGCTATTCAAAGCTGTGCTGTAATTTAACGTTACTGAACTGACGGTCGGACTTCTGATAAGACATCAAGACACAGAGAATGACCGCATACTTCAGCTTTTTCAGTAAACCAAGCCAACAAGATCAGTTTGTAAGACACGGTAAGGAATTTGTTGTCAACAACCAGTGAGGATGCTGTGTTAGTGAGTTCAGCAATATCATGCTGCCTGCTACAACCTCCTTGTTATCGATACATGTGCTATAATAATCCCTCCTAAAGCCCAAAAAACATTCCTGCATAGATCGCTACTTAATGACATTGGCTAATTTCGTTTCATCACTACATTAGCGTTTTTACCCATCTCTAATTCTAGGCTTCTGTTGACAACTTAGCTGACTGATGTTAGCTATAGCCTAAACGTGGCTAGCGGCGGAATGCTCCTTCATGACAGCAGACATTATCCTTCACAACATTCATATAATTATGTTATGAACTGTACCCTTCGTCAGGTCAAACACAGCTGATTTAAAACAGATAGAAACTATCTTACCTTTCTCGTCCATTCACGCATTAAAACCTTGATTTGTGTAGGCAAGGGCTAGGTCAGCATGTCAGCTTGTCAGATGAATTGCTAGTGACGTTAACTGTAGCCAGAGTAGCTTAATTAAATAATTAAACAAAAACTTTCCGTGGTTGCTTCCTGGACTGAAAACACTTGTTAACGTTACATTGTGAAGGCGATATAAAGCACGTCCTGAAACCTCTGTTTACAAAGCCTCGAAATGCTTGGCTAGGTTGCAACGGTACTGACCACAGATAGGCTAAATACAGCATGTTTGCGTGCAATGTGTATTCCTGTGCATCAGGGATAATTTTTATTTTAAGTAACAAAACGAAACGTCAGTGTCGTGGTTTTATTTCAACCTATATTTCAAGCATTCAGACCTGTGCTCATCCTGGTTAAAATGAACTATTTCCATTCACCAATATTGAAATACTTTCAGTAACTCGGTTTTTTAATTATTGTTTTATTTTATTTATTTGTACTCCACAGCGCAGCACTGCACTCTGACGTTAGCTTGCCTGAAAACTATTTTTTACTACGTTTGAGATCGCTATAATTAATGCAGAAGCCCATTGTATTTCAACAGATCGGAAGTTACTTTAGGGCCAAAGGCAGAACGTTCTGATCACGCACGCATTCCATGAAACCGTCTATAGATGATTCCAAAGTTGGTCGGCTATTGTAATCTGTGTTACCACCCGGTGGAATGGAATACTGTTTTCTGATTGGCTGTCAGGGTGTCCGTTAATTCTTGATAATGCTCCCCAGCATACTTTTAGCCAATGTTCAGTCTTTGGACAACAAGATGTGTGAGTTGCGTGCACGAATCTCATTTCAGCGAGAAATTAGGGACTGCAATATCATCTGTCTCACGGAAACTTGGTTATCGGAAGATGCGCCAGACCATGCCATTTCTCCCTCTGGCTTCTCTGTGTTTCGCACCGACAGGTCAAAAGAACTATCGGGTAAAGTCAGGGGTGGAGGGGTGTGCTTCATGGTTAACTGTGCTTGGTGTGACAGTAAGAATATTCACTCGATCAAGACCTTTTGCTCTCCAGACATAGAATATCTCACCATTCTTTGCCGTCCATTCTGGTTACCAAGAGAATTCACAGCTGTTGTCGCAACCGCAGTATACATTCCACCGCAAGCGGATGCAGAGCTCGCGCTAAAAGAACTATACGCGATTATCAGCAAAACAGAGAGCTTACATCCAGAGGCTGCTTTTATCATTGCAGGCGACTTCAACCACGCATCTCTGAGAAAGACACTGCCCAAATACTTCCAGCATATAGATGTAAACACACGTGGAAATCGCATATTAGACCACTGCTATACTCCCTTCCGCGATGGGTACAAGCCCCTCCTCCGCCCACCGTTTGGCAAATCGGATCATTCCTCTATCCTGCTCCTTCCAGCTTACAAGCAGAAACTGAAGCAGAGCCCACCCACTGTCAAAACCATTCGCTGCTGGTCTGAGGAATCAGACAGTGCAATGCAAGGCTGCTTTGAATGCACTGACTGGGACATGTTCCGTGATTCATCAAATGGGGACATAAATGTATACACAGAGACAGTCACAGGATTCATTCAGAAGTGTGTAGAAGACATTGTTCCATCAAAAACAGTCAAAATGTATCCAAATCAAAAACCATGGATAAATAGCCAAGTAAAATCTGCTCTCAGAGCCCGGGATTGTGCATTTGCCTCTGGAAACAAAGAGCTGGAGAAAAAAGCCAGATATGACCTGCGAAAAACTATCAAAACAGCAAAAAGAGAATATAGGCACAAGATTGAGAAACAGCTGGAAGGGAATGACTCAAGAAATATGTGGCAGGGACTGCACATGATTTCAGATCTGAAGGGGAAGAAATCCAACATCCAAGTCTCTCACCCCTCACTTGCAGACGAGCTGAACCAGTTCTATACACGTTTTGAGGTCAACACCATACCTCCAGTAAGAAGATCCCCCTCCATTTCTCACCTCTCTGACCCAGGCCTAATGCTCACAGTGGCTGATGTGCAGAAGTCTTTCAAGCAAGTCAACATTCGGAAAGCAGCAGGACCTGATGGGATTCCAGGCCGTGTATTCAAAATGTGTTCAGAGCAACTGGCTGGTGTGTTTACAGACATCTTCAACTTCTCCCTGTCCATGAGTGTTGTGCCAAGCAGCTTTAAGTCATCTGTTATTGTTCCAGTGCCTAAGAAAAAACAAATCACCAGCTTGAACGACTGGCGACCTGTGGCCCTCACCCCCATCGTGAGTAAATGTTTTGAAAGGCTTGTGAAGAACATCATCTGTAAAATGATTCCACCTGCGCTTGACTGTCACCAGTTTGCCTACAGACAGAACAGATCAACTGATGATGCCATCACCAGCGCACTGCATACCTCCCTAACTCACCTGGAGAAAAAAGACACTTACGTAAGGATGCTGTTTGTGGACTACAGCTCGGCCTTTAACACCATTGTCCCCAGTATACTCGACGGCAAGCTCAAGAGTCTAGGCATGCACAGCGGCCTTTGCAGCTGGATACTGGACTTCCTCTCTGCACGAAAACAGGTGGTGAGAATGGGCTCCATCACATCGTCCTCTTTGACCATCAGCACAGGAGCTCCACAAGGTTGTGTTCTGAGCCCTCTCCTCTACTCTCTGTATACGCATGACTGTGTGGCTATACACAACACCAACACCATCATCAAGTTTGCAGATGATACCACTGTTATCGGTCTAATCACAAACGATGATGAAACAGCCTACAGAAATGAAATCGACAGCCTTATGCATTGGTGCAAAGAAAACAACCTGTCTCTGAATGTGTCCAAGACAAAGGAAATAATTATTAACTTTAGGCGGAAAGAACACCAGTTTGAAGCCATTAACATCAATGGTGAGACAGTGGAGAGAGTGAGAGACTTCAAGTTCCTTGGCGTTACCATCTCAGAAGACCTCACCTGGGACAGTCACACTCACAACATTGTTAGAAAAGGCCAGCAACGTCTTTACCACCTTAGACGATTGAGAAAGTTTGGTATGCGACCCAAGATCCTGAAGTCTTTTTACAGAGGCACCATTGAGAGCATCCTGACAGGGACCATAATTGCATGGTATGGGAACTGCTCCCAATACAACAGGAAAGCACTTCAGAGAGTTGTGCGTACAGCACAGACCATATGCGGCTGTGACTTACCCTCCATACTGGAGCTATTTGAGGGAAGATGCATCAGGAAGGCAAAAAAAATCTTGAAAGATCCTAGTCATCCCAACCATGAACTATTTGAGCTATTACCGTCTGGCAAACGGTATAGAAGTTTGAAAGCTCGCACTACCAGACTCCAAAGTAGCTTTTTTCACCAAGCTAATAGACTGCTCAACTCATGCTGAAGACAATAAGGCACTTTTTTTTTGCACTACACACACACACACACACACACACACACACACACACACACACACCTTTCATTTATTTATCTTTTTTGAGGAGACAAAACACAAGAATTTTTACTCTTTTTATAGGCTTCAAACCTATGATGAGAAGTAATAAAGATATCTTGAATCTTGAATCTTGAATCTTGAATCCTGAGGCATTTTTAGGTTAAAAAAGTTTCACCAGTGTTCTATATCAATGCTCTTTAGAATGCAGCCTTGCGGATCTTCTTTCATGTGAAAATAGTACCCCAACCGAACAGGATAACTTCTTTCTAAACGGAGCCACATGTTTCTTTTATGTTTTAAACACTTGCTTACCATCTATACGCTTTAGTTGCAACCGGGTGATAAGCGGGATAATGGCCTTCGAGGTGTCCCGATATAGTGAAATAATGGACAACACGAAGGCGAAGAACAGCCCGACAGCGCAGCCTTGTATAGCCTACTGCACGGTCAAACCACCCTTCACACATTCAGGCTTGAACTTTCAACTTGCTGCACAAAATGTTGTTTTAATAAACGTAGTTCAGGAGGAGCTAGCCTGGCTTTGCCTTCCTACATAGTTCCGCTCAATAATAATCTCCCTCCACGACCCCGTCTGGCATTCCGGCCATTGGCATCGTTTGCATCAATTACATTGTTGTAGCATAGCTTACTTCACAATCAAACTGGTGCATAACATTAGCGATTGGGTGAAATCAGAATTAATCATTTCAAACTTCTACAGTTCACACCTCCAGCTTACAATCGTTCTTCAATGGTGAAATGCCAGACCATTGTACAAAGCTAAAGCGTAGACCAATGGGATGGCCAAAGCCATGCTAAGTAGGAGCCTGCCTACTATGTCACATGCTCCGATGTTTTAAAGCTTCCTCCCTCCTTCCCTATCTCCTCCATTTCATTAGTAAAGCTAGGCATTTACCCCTCATCCATTGGGTGGTGCCAGCGGACATCAGTCGCACCAGATCTCCACTGGTTGCATCCTAGGACCACCGCTAGCTGCCAGGCTGTAGCGAAGGAAGAGAACAGTGACCCCACCCGGCCTCCAATAGGGTGCCAGACGTGTAATTTGACCGACTTCTGACACCATAGCGAAGGGAGAGAACAGTGACCCCACCCGGTCTTGAACCCGGGTCTCCAGGCTGCAACTTGACCACAACGCCAAAGAGCCAGGCTCATTGGTATGGCGGTCAGAGTGCATACTCAACCGTAGTGACGTTACTCCGTCACACAGGCTAAACATACTTGTAGTCTATCTAATCAACTCAAACAATCTGATTGCATAAACTAGTTAACTGGAGTATGAACTAAAACCTTAAGGTGCCTGTTTCATCCACTAGCACATCTCTTAAGATGTTGGGAGGGAGGTTTATGCACGTACTATTGAGTGCACTAAAAGATCTGCCAATTATGCTGATTAATCTGGTTTGGAGGAGGTGTACAACAGTGCCTGATGTAAGGTTGGGAATGTACTGGGCTTCAAGAGCTCAACCCAAAAGATGGGTCTTTGGATGTAGGGGCTAAATTTTCCATGGTTTAAAAGTGAGGATGAGGTTGTATTGAAAGAATGAAATGTGATAGATGTGTGTCAAATGGTAGGGGTCAAATTCTTGTATCAATGCTGTTGTTGCCAGGGTCGGTCCGCTCCACACACAGAGGTCTCAATAGTGTTGCCCCCTGTGCCGGACTTCTGACACCATATGTAGCGAAGGGAGAGAACAGTGACCCCACCCGGTCTTGAACCCGGGTCTCCGGGCTGCAACTTGACCACAACGCCAAAGAGCCAGGCTCGTTGGTATGGCAGTCAGAGCGCATACTCAACCGTAGTGACGTTACTCTGTCACACAGGCTAAACATACTTGTAGTCTATCTAATCAACTCAAACAATCTGATTGCATAAACTAGTTAACTGGAGTATGAACTAAAACCTTAAGGTGCCTGTTTCATCCACTAGCACATCTCTTAAGATGTTGGGAGGGAGGTTTATGCACGTACTATTGAGTGCACTAAAAGATCTGCCAATTATGCTGATTAATCTGGTTTGGAGGAGGTGTACAACAGTGCCTGATGTAAGGTTGGGAATGTACTGGGCTTCAAGAGCTCAACCCAAAAGATGGGTCTTTGGATGTAGGGGCTAAATTTTCCATGGTTTAAAAGTGAGGATGAGGTTGTATTGAAAGAATGAAATGTGATAGATGTGTGTCAAATGGTAGGGGTCAAATTCTTGTATCAATGCTGTTGTTGCCAGGGTCGGTCCGCTCCACACACAGAGGTCTCAATAGTGTTGCCCCCTGTGCCGGATTTTCCTGATTGTCCCGGATTTTCATGGTCTGTCCTGTAAATTAAAAAAAAAAAAAAAAAAAATCTTGTTCAAATTCTGTCCACAGCTAAAAACTGTTGAAAATAAACCAAAATAATAAAGGCCTGCTGTTAAATAAAGCAATTAACTAAACAAATAGCTAGTAAGGGTAATTTTTGCTAATTAAAGCTATACAATTGCAGTGTAGAAGGATGATTTTTATCTTGGGTTAGATGTAGGAAGGGCGCCGTTGCTTATAAACAAAAAGGTTGATTTGATGGTCAAAACTGACAGGATGTTTGTCAGACACAGGTGGCACCACTTGGTCTCAAATCCGCCACCCCATCAAGTACAACAAACCCCATGGCATGAAAGTGGAACGTTCTAACCACTGAGTCGAAAAGTTAGAAGCATTCTTGAAGGATAGGGTTATGAGGATTTACACGTGCTGTCGCCAGCTAGCCCAGGCTAGTTTCAGTGCTATGGAGAGTGGGCACCTGATTGGGAAATGGTCATAGAGGTTAAGGCAAAGATAAATTGCTAATAATTAGCAGACAAGGCTTTATAAAAATAGATGCTCTGGCAACTCAACGTGCTCATTGATGTACTGATTTTTTTTTTTAATGCAGGCATCCAAGAATTCAGGCCAACCTTATCATTGAAATCTTTCTGATTACTTTCCACGGACCCTCACACCTTCTCTTCCTGTTGCACCGTGGTATATGTGGTTTAAGTCTCTCCAAGACATTTTAAAGGTCAAACTGCAAGGAAGTTGACTACAATTAGTGAGAAATAGAGCTTGGACTAGGGTGTGATTTTATCGTCTTTCCACCAATGCTGAAATGACTGATACTTAGTCCCTAAGTCCCTTACAGACCCCTCTTTAACCGCTGATGCGTCACTGCATTTATACTGTATTTTCCATAGAGAATAACGACAGTTGCAGACAGTTGCATAATGATGAAGTATAACTAAGGAACCGTTTAATTATGTTGCATTATGGAAGATCTGATATCACCAAGTAATTAAGAGTCCAGGATCAATGTCAAACTTGTTGCCCTGGATCAACAGGTTAGGTTTAAGGTTAGGGTTAGAGTACATTGATCCAGGACAAACAAGTTTAACATTGATCCTGGACTCTTAATTACTTGGTGATATCAGATCTTGCGTTGTATTATATACTTTAATTTGCATGTTTCAAATAATAAATTAACATAGGCTACTTTACTGTTGTTTACTCCCCATAATGTTTACCAGCTGAACTCACTGCTTACCTCTGGTAAGAAATGTGTACTTTGAGTAATACTACATTAAACAAAGAAATGGGAATGCTTTCACACTATGTTTTCAGACATAGTTTTTTCTTAAACACTAATGACTCTTGTTAAATGTTCATGCTAGTGCTGTCAAACGATGAAAAAATTAATCTGATTAATCACAAAATTTTGCAATGATTAATCATGATTAATCACTTTTAATCGCAACTCATTTCCTCCAGTAAGAATTTGGGCGCTAGGGTATGTTGGATCCTTATTTTGGCCTGGAAAGACCCTGATACTAATAAAAAAA
The DNA here is from genome assembly GCA_027497455.2 of Sardinella longiceps. Lineage (NCBI taxonomy): Eukaryota > Metazoa > Chordata > Actinopteri > Clupeiformes > Clupeidae > Sardinella > Sardinella longiceps. The sequence continues at coordinate 8,937,212 of JAODXP020000022.1, read as the reverse complement.
TATAATATAAATAGCTGGCTTTGTTCTTCTCAAATTGGGCAATTCACACCTGTCCTCTGCCCCCACGGATTCCCCAAACATCAACCCTCTGCTGTTGTTGGACATTCAGGAGCTAGGCCATAATCTTTTGAACATAATACATGCCATGAAAGTGGAACCATATCCATCAACATTAATCTGAGTTAATTTTTTTAAATCTGAGTTCATTTTTTTGGATTAATCACTAGAGTTGATCAGTTAATTTTGCCAGCACTAGTTCATGCGTATATAGCCAAAGTTGGATGGTTTACCACGATGGTGATGATGGTGCAGCAACTTTGCACCATCAGAATATGCTGCACAGAATATGCTATCCCTTTAGGTGTGAATTTGATGCTTCTGTGATATTTGAAGATTTGCGGGATTGCAAAGTCACGTAATGAAACTGACATCCTGTTGCTCTTTTATCTTACCTTCTACAGTAGCACAGCAAAACAAGTATTCTTTTGAAAAAATGTTCACACTATTTTAGTGGTTTCACACCTTTTGACATTCTTTTTCTACACTGTAAACACACCTCAGATCTAACGATCCAATTCTATTGCATGATTATAGTTTTTCCTTGTACAGTAATGAAACAGGGATCCACATAATCTTCATCTTCTCTTTCTTGGCACAGCAAAGGTGCCTTGTGTTATTGCGTTAACCAAATATACTTCTACTGGTTTCACACATTTTTTTCTCTTTATTTTTCAAAACATTTGACACAGGAAATAAAAAAGATCCCATATTACACTGAATTACTATCTAGAACATCTGAAATGCATCTAGTCACTGCCAAAGAAGACATACTGTCTGCATACATGTGGATTTCTAGTCAAGTGGTTTATATTGTCATTTCAACCATACACACTGTAGGCCTAATACATTAAGATATAGACTAGACTACCATTTCATCACCATGGATCAACATTTTAACTATATAAAAAGAAATTCAAGGCAACATTTAGTGCTTGCAAGAAGTAAACATAAAGTACAGTGACTACTTGAGGTAGTGCATTTTAAGACATCCAAGGGAAAGGACAGACAACATAAGACAGGTGCTATAATAATTTACAGAGTTGGTAATGAGGTATACATGTAAGAAGTACGGACTGCTTGGAGGAACAAGCTCTTCCCCATTCTGGAGTTGTGGGCAGTTATGGTTCTGCCTGATGGCCAGTGTTGGGAGTGATGAGTTACAAAAGTAACCAATTACTGTGATGCATTGCTTTTGTGGTAACTTGGTAATGTAAGGCATTACAGAAAAAACCTGGTAATATTTTCCTCGTTACAATTGTCAGTAACTCAAGTTACAATGCATTTTTAACTTGGAATGAAATGGTGTTTTTTTCCTTCATACAAAATCGAGACTGCCAAATACAAATTTGCCAAAAATCACTGAGAGGTCAGCAAGGGTTAAACGTTTGTTGTGCCGGACTTAATGTAGAAATTTACAGTCTCCGCTTGTCATTCTCAACATTGATAACGGACTAATGAAGGTCATAGGCTACCGGGGGGCCTCGAGAGTAACTTAAATGTAATGCAACAGTAATGTAACGCCTTACATTTTCAAAACACTAATATTGTAATGTAAGTGACTACTATAAAATGTCAGTAACAAGTAATAAATAACGCACTACAGTTTTGCAGTAACTTGCCCAACACTGCTGATGGTAGTGTGGGGAGAAGAGTGAGTGGGATGGGTATGCTTGTGGCTTTGCATAGAGTGGTGTAGATGTCAGAGAGGGAGATGAGAGGGGCCCCAGTGATCTGTTTTGATGTTTTGGACCCATAGGGAATTCGTCATAAATAAACTGCACATCTTTTTTACAAAGTTACTCATCAGTTACTCATCGTCTTTTTTTACAAAGTTACTCATCAGCTCACTTAATCATCACAAAAATTGGAACGTTTGGATTTTTCAATTTGGATCATTATATATTATATGTATAGGCCCAACTTCAAAAAAATGGAAGTAGCTTGAGATGTAGTAAACTACTTGAGATGTAGTAAACTGTCTATTTTTGATGCTAAAGGTCAAATTGGGGTTACCAGACAAGGAAAATGCATGCACTGAGACCAAAATGCTTTCACCTATATATATATATATATATATATATATATATATATATATATATATATATATATATATGGGTAATCCAGCGTTATGGACGTGACATTCGTGCATTATTGATGAACAAAAGGCCACATAACCTCCGCAAACCTAGCAGTATTTCACAATTTTTTTTCATATTCTTCTGCAAACTCCATGGCTGAATACAGGCAAACAGAAAAAAATAATATCATGATTTGCATCATAAGAATATGAGCCTTTCAATTTGCGTTATGGACGTGACGAAAAACGGACAAACTTTTGAGAGAGCGTAGTTTTTGCTGTGAAGTGTGTGAAATTTCTAGAGAAATGTAAATATTACTACATTCATACCAAACAGGACACCTCAGTAAAGACAGAGAAAGACTTAATTCCAAATGTAAATGTAAAAAAGTTGGTTTTCATTGGGAGAAATGGCGTTATGGATGTGACGTTATGGACGTGACGTCTGGAAAAACCCTCCAAAACGATACAAAACAATTGTAAACGGTGGATTTTAACCTGTAACAAGAGAAATAGTAATATAACAATGAAAAATAACTGATAGTATTGCAGCTTTGTGTGTGTTATCACCCACTTATGCCCATTATAAGCCCCTCCATAGACTTACATTATAGCTGAATAGGGTAAAAATTTTAACAAACAGATATCCTTTCGAAACTTGCTCAGTTGAATATTTACATAGAGACAATACTTTTTTGTATTGGAAGTTTTCTGAAATAATTTGTATGTCCATGTAGGTGAGACTTGAAGTTTTAAGGTGAGGTTTACTTTTTCGTGGAATTGCCCATATATATATATATATATATGGGCAATTCCACGAAAAAGTAAACCTCACCTTAAAACTTTAAGTCTCACCTACATGGACATACAAATTCTTTCAGAAAACTTCCAATACAAAAAAGTATTGTCTCGATGTAAATATTCAACTGAGCAAGTTTCGAAAGGATATCTGTTTGTTAAATTTTTTACCCTATTCAGCTATAATGTAAGTCTATGGAGGGGCTTATAATGGGCATAAGTGGGTGATAACAAACACAAAGCTGCTATATTATCAGTCATTTTTCATTGTTATATTACTATTTCTCTTGTTACAGGTTAAAATCCACCGTTCACAATTGTTTTGTATCGTTTTGGAGGGTTTTTCCAGACGTCACGTCCATAACGTCACATCCATAACGCCATTTCTCCCAATGAAAACCAACTTTTTTACATTTACATTTGAAATTAAGTCTTTCTCTGTCTTTACTGAGGTGTCCTGTTTGGTATGAATGTAGTAATATTTACATTTCTCTAGAAATTTCACACACTTCACAGCAAAAACTACGCTCTCTCAAAAGTTTGTCCGTTTTTCGTCACGTCCATAACGCAAATTGAAAGGCTCATATTCTTATGATGCAAATCATGATATTATTTTTTTCTGTTTGCCTGTATTCAGCCATGGAGTTTGCAGAAGAATATGAAAAAAAATTGTGAAATACTGCTAGGTTTGCTGAGGTTATGTGGCCTTTTGTTCATCAATAATGCACGAAAATGTCACGTCCATAACGCTGGAATTGCCCATATATATATATATATTAGTGCTGTCAAACGATTAAAATAATTAATCTGATTAATCACAAAATTTTACAATGATTAATCGTGATTAATCACTTTTAATCGCAACTCATTTCCTCCAGTAAGAATTTGGATGCTAGGGTATGTTGGATCCTTATTTTGCCCTGTAAAGGCCCTGCTACTAAATAGTTGCCTATTATTCTTCTCAAATGGGGCAACTCACACCTGTTCCCTACCCCCAAGGGTTCCCCAGACATGTTGTTGGGCAGTCAGAAGCCAAGCCATAATATTTGTATAGTTTGACTTGATAGCTGAGCCATTTTCTATTTGAAATTGAAAATAAATGCCATGAAAGTGGAACCATATCCATCAGGATTAATCAGAGTTAATTTTCTTAATCTGAGTTAAATTTTTTGGATTAATCACATGATTAATCAGTTAATTTTGACAGCACTAATATATATATATATATATATATATATATATATATATATATATATATATATATATATATATATATATAACTCCAGGTAAGACTGTGAGTAACTCAATTTAATAAAAAAAACGTGAAATATTCCTATGGCATAAGTGTAATAGCCATATTGGTAGGGGGGCAGACATACTTTTGCCAAATTACAAGATTTGTCAACATGGCAATGGAGGCTAGATAATATTTGATAATATAGATAATATTTGGGCTCGTCTTCAAACACTGACGGGCTGCAAAACGGGCTGAAGCTTCTTCTTACCGATAGCTACATTACTGCTATACTGATGTAGAGAGGCAGATTTAGAGAGAGTTACAATAAGTTTATTGTGTATGTGCAGGGTTCGAGTTATGATTCCATCTTCGTGGGAGCCCATGAATTAATTGCGGGGGGGGGGGGGGGGATGTTTTTTTCTTGTTTCTCCAGTCTGCGCAACCGCGCAGGAGTTCAGTAAAGGCTTTGCTGACTTTTGAATGTAATGGGAAGCAAACACTGACCTTACAATGTGAGAAGTTCACAATGTCTCTCTCTATCTCTCCCGGATCTCTGGCTGAATGTTATGCACAACGGTGAACTGGCACTTATTCATTTCGGTGAATATGCTACTTGCACGAAATCCTCAATAAAGTTTAGCCTACATCATGCGCAGCATAATCGGATGATCGGAATAGCCTGGTTAAAGCAATATCTAGGAGAGAGGTTGACCTAGGGAGAGCCGCGCATTATCTTACTATCTGGAGCTACAGTAGGCCCATGTTTGGCTTTATTGAAGTAGGCTAAAACCGAAACGAGCAAGCGCCCACATTTTCAGTGACATTGTAACGGAGTGTGTCCGGCGGGTGGTAGACTCAAGGCATGGAAACGGAATAATGCAGACGTCTTTCTTTTATTTTATATTAGGCCATCGGCGGGGTGCATAACATAACAAATTAACAAACAAACCAAACAAACAAAACACTGATCAAACTGAAAATAATCAGGGGCAAGGCCCACAAACTAGGCAATATAACATACCATCATTAGATCTCTCGCGTCAGAGGCGAACCCTGACTGTTACGCACTGTAACTACTATCGGTCACAACCAAATCATGGTTTACAATCAATTAAGACATTGACTTATGTTTACAACCTATACATTGCAACTGCGCAAGCATACAGTACCCCTTTATCACCAGAGAACATAATAACAGCATGCCAATAAGGCAATAACACAAGAAGAAAAGATGATCAAAAACACCCCTGTAACAAGGCTTCCCAGTAGGAGCGCGCTCGCAGCTCCATAAAAAGGTTCCACCTCCCATAGCTCGGTTTGATCACTGCTTATGATAACTTTATTTGTCAGTAAAATATTATATACTATTGTATTGTCAGAGCCCCCACAGATGTTTGAGTTTGCTGCTTTCATGGGAGCCGGACCTCTCTCTATGGGAGCTCAGCTCCCACTGGCTCCCACCTAACTCGAACCCTGTGTATGTGTCAGAGAGAAATCTGATTAAGCAGGGCAGTGTATGCCACACACCTTTACCGCCAGTAGACCATAGTCTGTAAATGCGGTATTTACAGTGTACACTCATGTGTTGAGTTGAGGGCTTTTAGGACTACCTATGAAATTGGTATTAGCATAACCATGGTATAAAATTCAGGATAAAGTGGTTTAAGAACAGATTTCTTTGTAAGAATGGTTGGTGAGTAAGGCCTATTGTTTATTTGGCTCAACGACAGGGAAGTGTAGTGATAAATATCACAAGCGTGTTCTTGCTACTTGGTGTGCAAAACACTTCATTAACCTCATTATGCATCACGTAATCTGATGAATATGCCTGTGTCTGACCGCAACTGGAAGAAACGGTGCAGAGCAACAAGCTGCTGTTTCACAGTGGCTCAGTCTCTCCTCTCACTGGCAGCCCACCCACTGGTGTGCTGTTACTGGACTCATTTTGCATGTTTTCCGAGCTTGCGTTGCATGGCAGCCACAAACCATCCAAAGGTGTAAAATTCCTGCCTTCTAACTGACACTTCAGTTTACAGTATGTGTCAGTCGCAGCCAACGTTAATTGCATTTATTTCATTTGTAATTTCCCGTTGCTGACTTCAATTTTCATTCTTGTCCAGAATACCAACATTTAGGTGTGATGATGTCTCGTCCAGTGCTGCGTTTACAAATTAGTTAGATTAATCAGTTAGATAAAGGGAGGTTAAGCATAAATTGCATACTTGTCTATTTACTATTGTCTGTCTATGCTTCCAGTTGCTCATCCATATTTAAAGATGTTTTTAGTATTCTATTTACATTATACGGCATTATTTATTTATTTACATACTTTAATAACATGTCGGAAGAGCAGAATGTGTAATACACAGATACTGTAAATGGGATTGAGTATTGAGCTCCCAGCCTGTGGGCCAATTCAGGCCTGCGACTTGCTCTCAAATTATAATGCAATTCGGCCCACCATGACGGCCGCACCCACTCTCTGCCAGATACTCGCTCAGTTTTGTAACACATACTGTATACCAAAACACATCACATTGAACTGCACAACCTGGCCCACCGACTTTATATCAGCCACCAATATAGTGGACATGGTATGGCAGAGTTACAGTTATAGCTATTGCAGAATATCACAATTAATCCCATTAAAACAACTGTAATATGTAAATTCTTCAAGAAAGACTTTAACTATTAGCTGGGATTTTTGATGAGATAAAGGCAATTGTTGTGGATTTTATTATGCAAGTAGTAATACCAACTGCTTGCCAATGTCATTTTCCATGCAAATGTGCTGAATGATCAGACTTTCCAGTGAAGTGGGGAAGGTGACAAAGTGATGGTTTCCACTCTACACACTGCAGAGCATGTGGGACAATACAAGAGGGGAGGCAGAGGTTTGTGGTGATGGTGGTAGTGGTGCGGGTGGTGGGGTGGTGGGGGGTGGGGGTGTCCTGAGCATAGTTGGCCGAGTTATACATATTGAGGACAGCATTAGTCTGTTTCCAGCAATGTGGTTTTACTCAGAATGCACCTACATGTCTGCTATGCTCTCTCTCTCTCTGTGCGTGTGTGTGTACATGTCTGTGGTAGAGGGAGAGAAAGAGAGAGAACATGCGGATCACGGCATTCTCTCATTTATATTTATTTATGATCATCTTGAGGGGATGTTGTTCTGGCACTGATAGCAGGCCCCAGACAACATTTTGATGTTGTACTCAATTATTTCATTTTTTTTGCCTAAGGCCCAAAATTTGTAGCTGCACCCCTGCTTGAAGAAATCAGTCTGACCTACAGGATGATTATACCGAATAATCAGTAATATTCCATAAATGTTATCTCCAACACCATATTATATATATTAAATTGGAGAAATTAAGACAGAAAAAGTAAACTAAACAGACCCCTCAATCAGAAATGAAACTGAATCAGAGGTTGGTTCATTTGAAGTGAATACTACTGTGGTTAGAAAGGAAATGACATCGACATTGTCCTGAAAATGGAAGGAAATGACCCACCTGAAAGCCTATGAGAATACAAAACTAGGATAAAAAAACTGATAATTTTTTTTGGCTATAGCAGAGCACATGTTTGACCCCTACTAGTCCAGTGTCCACTATCTGCTCTCCACTGGGGGTTGGTTCTTGGTTCTAATGAGTGTTGGAGGTGGACTGGACTGGGGGCTGATGTTTCCACAGTCCCACACTATTGTACAATCTGTGGAACATCAAATAGCCTACACCTGTTGTGACACGTGCATTGAGGAGCTATGTGGGCGAAGAGATAAGTAGGTTGGAGCAGAAAAACAGAAAAGATCAGTCATGAGGCTCATGTGCATTCATTCACTTTAGCTGACACTAATCCAAAGTGTTTACATCTTTTTTTCTTGTGTTTTTATGCATTTCTGCAACAACCGTGTGGAACCCCTTGATTTCAAATCAGACTTGTACAGATTTGGAATAGACATATCGGGGTTGGAGACAGACATATCTTAAAATACTATAAACTTTACAATAAGTAATAATACTATGCGAGTTAAACGATGGATCCCAAAACTGAGACTGACAGACAACAGGGGTTTAGTCTGACAAGACTGGGATTCGAATGAGCAATCATTCTCAGAAGTAAGCAAAAGATGCCCACCACAGTCATTGGTAACTTTAACACAGGAAGGAAGCTCATAGAAACACTGCGCTGAATCTGCACGAATTTGCATCCCCCCGTATTCAAAGTCAAAATGAAACTCGAGGCGCAAGAGTGTGTCTTTTATGTGTGTCAGAGGATTTGCTAAGACAGGGGGTCTCTGCAAACTGTCAGGTCAGGGGCGACAGCAGCAGTTTGCAATGACACTGTAAGAGTAACATTGAACATTAAAACAATGAAAAAAGAATTATTCTAACTCTGTAGGCACTAACACGCTATAAGAAAAGCAGGCCCAAGTGCAGTAACAGCATAACAGACCAATTGAAGTTCATTTCAATTTGTTGTCAGCATAATAAGTTCAATTGATGAAAAACCAGAGAGGACACTGGAAATGTGCAAGGGTGTTTCTCTCCTTTCCATTTGTCATTCGGTGCCAACCCACAGTCTCATTAACAAGTACTGATTTCTGTGTTACATGTTGTTACAGTGCTACATGTTTTTGAACCAAAAATGCTTTTTATATAAAATGAGCTGCAAGTTAAAGCAAACTGTTGCTGCCATGACATAACATTGAACATTCCAAAAAATCAATATCTTATGCCCTTAAGTGTCGAGATTACAAAATAACACATTAAAATTGGTTATGGGGGCAAACATATTTATTTAATACATAATAAACCTGACCTCATATAATATAAAATAATAAATTAAATTTACTTTTCATTTCTAGTGTTCCAATCATATCATCCACAATTGCCTGTTCACATTTCAAGCTCTTCTGTGCACATGAGCTTTATACATTCACCATAACTGCTACTTTATTGCTACTCCCATATAGATGCAAATGCTAAAACGCATTAGCATATGTAAAAAATGTTGGGCCTTCAATTTGTAGATCAGAAGTGGCGTCAGTCAATATCATACAATCCAAAGAAAATTCCATAAGGGTCAGATGGATTGATCAGTTTTGGGTGAGACACGTTGACATAAACCCAGTCATTTTGCTGAAGCTCCAGCACTGCACCCAAGTAGCTGTTGGATGTCCATACTTGTTTTTTAGCCTGCTTGCAATGGCTCTCCTTGTGGCCTTCCATTAGTATTACTGGTTTACTTCTTTGTACAAACACTTGGTGAAGGAAGCTGCCTTTGAAGCAGTCATTACCCAGAAGCTCTACTTGAGAGTAGACAAAGTACAAGCCAGTGCGATTGACCTGCAGGCCACCGTCGCGGTACAGAACTCCTTTGGTGAATGCCCGGTCAGATTTCGACTTCCACTGCAGCGTCTTGTCATGTACCGGGCTCTGGCTATTCACTATAGAAAGCACAAGGAATGCAGAGGGCATTTTAAGTGGAGGACTTGTTGCTGTTGTGTTGTATCAGTCACACACTTAAGTAATGCTGATCGAAAAAAAAAAAAAAAACAAGGATAGGGAATCTGATGGGAAACATTAAGACTTTACCTGTTAAATGTGCTGCTATTCTAACAGATTTTGGCTCTTCATGAAAATCTTCACGAAAACCTGGGATAAAAAAACAGTGGCTGTCAGTTAAGCCAATCCATTTCAAAGGCACAAATGAAAAGAAAAAGAAAGAAGGTACTTGATCAGAAATAATTAAATATTAACGGTGAGCAATGAAATGGTGGATTGTAAGCCTATTGGACAGTATGGCTCATTAAATTGAACAGAAGATCTTAAAATGATGTTTTCAAATATTTTGTGCAGTATTGGTGATAAAAAGTTTAGGGGATGTGTCAAAAATGTCAGCCTAATTTTCACTGTATTTGATTTCTGTCATCTCCCTAGTTTATTTTTGATGGGGGTGGTGGGATGTTGGGATTATGTGTGTGTGTGTGTGTGTGTGTGTGTGTGTGTGTGTGTGTGTGTGTGTGTAAGGTAGCCTATATTACTATGCCCACACCCGGACAAAAGTTGTGCCTCTTGACATAGGCTAGGCCGGTGACCTTTGCATGACAGACATACAAAAGTGCAAAGGAAAACTGATACTTACCAATTTGACCTTGAGGTGCTATGATGTGACTGTGTTTATTTTCATCCTGACATCAAACAAACAGAAAGGAACAAACATAAATGACAGAAACCACATCAAATTGCCAGGGACATATCAAAAGCCCTTGCTTTGCATTTGAGATGCTTTGCTACTTTCAAACACCATATGAGAAAAAGAATTGAAAGTCAGTCGCATGATCGCAAGTTACACAGTAGCTACTTTATGACAGGCCTTTAACAGTCAGGAAATCCTGTCTCTGAGGACGGGTGACCACAACCTGGGTGTAATGGCTCGGCTGCTGTCGCTAAATGTCAAAGCATCTTTAGGTGAAGAAAATTGCTACCTTCATAGAAATTCCATTCAGCACCCCCAACATGGTCTTGTGGCGCAAGACATGCATAATGATGATGACCCACCAAACACTTAGTCTACAGGTGACAAAACTACCCCCTCAACGTCCCCCACACCACCCCCTCTCACAGATAGATATCTCCATTTCAGCAAAAATAGCTCCTGTTACAGTAAGGTCATTCTACTTTTAACTTGTATTGTACATCTTATTTGCAATTTACTATTAAAAGATTACAAATTTTAAATATCATTGAAAAAGAGAGATATATGCTCCAGGATCATTTAGCAATCAGTGTAAGTCCCTGTTCAGCACCCCCAGAACTCACCCCTTTCAGGTCCTGCAGTTCTTTCTGCAGGTTTTGAATCTGATAGGCACCCAGTCCTAGCCCAGCAAAGACCAGGACCAAGAGCATGACCAGTATGATGACCAAGCCGGACCTGGAACTGCTGTTGCCTGCCCAGCTTCTCCTCCTCTCTCTGGCAGGGGGAAAGGTCCAGCAGGGCACCAGGCCTGGCTCCATCCTGGGCGGATACGATGGTGGTGGTGGTGGTGGCGCTGGCCGACGCATCTGTCCGATGTTTCTGCCGTCCACAGCAAACACCTGGTGAGCCGGCTGCCGACCAACATGGTTGCCATTCATGGCTGAAGACTTTGTCTGGACTGTATGTGTTTGCAAGTGTGTTCTGAGTGGAGTGTGTCTTGACACCTGTTTTAACACAGGACAAGCTGATCTTTCTGTCAGCCTCAGCTCCACCCACTGTTGCATTATTTTTTTTTGTCTCACTGTGCATCTACATGTTCTGATTGGTCAACCACCTCCTCAAGATTCTGTGCAAAAGAGCCTGTTGGTCTGTGAAGCTATTTAGGTCAATCTACCACATGCAAAAAATCTTGACCATTTCATGTGAAAAGGAAAAACCATTAACTGGGGTAGGCCAGTGTTAATAATGCTGTCAAACAATGTACAGAAAAAGAAAATACTTTGCCTTAAGTTGTTGCTAACTTTAATGCATTTTTTTCTCAAATAGTTTCCAGTTGTTCTTTTTGTATGTTTTTGCTGTTACACTTATGTCTTTTTGTACACTTAAACTTTTAAACATTTTATGCATTTCCTTTCTGACTGACTGGCTTTCTACCATGTACTGTACTTTGCTTACATATTTGTACAGCACATTGAAATCCCTTTGAGTATGAAATGCGCTTTTATAAATAAACATGCCTTACATTGTCTTACTTTATCATATTATGTGTCACATTAGCCATATCACTCATTGCTAGTTTCATATGATTAGGATCTGCTTTGCCCTTTTGAAGTGGTTTTAGTGCAAAAATGACTGTCTGATGGCAGACGTGGAAAGGAGCTGTATGGCTTATCTACCTTGGGTTAGGTTAGGATAATAAGATTTTTGTCTACATTATTTTCCAGGTAGATACAGCGGTTTGAAATCAAAGTCTCTGGTTACATGTCATCATCTGATTGTCTAGACTAGAGCAGTATAACCTTTTGGAGTGTAGTATGGGAGTTTATTGAAGCATGCTAGTGTGTTTGTAAACATTGATGCAGCAAAAACTGAAGCAACAGTTTCGTTCAAAGCTAGCGGATTGCGTTGGCCACATTAAACGGCATTCAGAGAGTCACCGCGTTCTTTCTGTCTGCAAGTCTGAGAGATCTGAGGAGCACGGCGGAGAGTGGAGGGAGGGAGGGAGGTTGGTGGGGTGCGTGAGAATGTCGAGCGCTCTGGTTAGGAGGGAGGAGGCGGGCATGTGTGCAGCGGTCTAACCGAGATGAGAGAGAGACACACACCTCCCTGACTCAGTGCCCCCTGAAGCCGGTCTCTGCTATGCCTCAGCTTACTGGAACAGGTTAATGACAATCGCTTGTCTCTCTCTCTCTCTCTCTCTCTCTCTCCATCCTTGCACATGATCAAGAAGGACTTCCTGCATCACTGCCTTCCTTGGCCAGGTCACCACATTCATGTCAGAATCAAACTTCAGAATGGGTCCCTGAGTGACATGCACACAAGGACATTATTACTCATTTCCATGGGTGGACCAGCTCACCAGAAAATGAATACTGTGGTCGTATAGGGTTTCTAATGAAGAGCCATCAGTCTTTAATGCAGTCATATGCATGTTGAGAAGGGAACTCATGCATAAACTCTACTTGATCTGCTATGATTCTGTAAACAAAATTGGCAATCAAATAACCAGACTTTATCAATTTTAGTAGCCATCTTTTGTAGTGTACTAACTAAAGAGCATCCTGGAAGTGTAGCATGCTTTAAGAATGTGAAACTACTGTGGGAGACTGTTGCATTATCAAACTACTACGCCTCCAGTGCAAAATGCAGAATCATGTTATGGCAAATAACACAATCATCTGAGTAATGAATATGGTTTCACGGTTCTTTATTTATTTCTTTATTTTGGCTCTGTTCACCAGGTATAGTCAAGTCAAAATGTCCCACAATTAAAAAAATAAGAAATAAAATAAAAATTCAAACTAACTCTAAAAAACATAAATTACAAACAAACTAAACTAAAATTCAAACTAACTAAAAAAAAACATAAATTACAAGGAAAGCACAGAATCCCCTCTTAAGTTGCATTATGTGTGTTACACCTGCTTAAGTTTCATTTCTCCAGCTAGTAGGCTACCTGAGGAAGCCTTGACCACTAGACAGGAGGATATGTTCAACCTCAGAATCATCTTAATAAACTTTCCCACCCAACCCCCCACATCGCAACATGTCACTATCGTATCTGCAACAGAGACAATTCTCTTGTCGTTGCAGTCAGCTGAACGAGCGCATCATTTCCCCGAAGCTGCTCCCCACTGCAGTGGTGGAACTCAAAAGGTTTTGGCGAGGGCTGTGGTCGTGCCTTGCATCACACCACTCTTTCAGCCTCCTTTTCTCTCTTTCTCTGCCTGTGATTAGCCACATAAACGTCCTGTTTAACAGGAGCGAGAGCGCTCTCTGTGCCTGCTTCTGATTCAGCAGTTCTAAGCTAAGGGGTCTGCTGACGCTACCTACTGTGGTAACAGGGGACTGTTTGATTCATACATAAGTGTTATGTCAATGTGAAACCCCTCTTTTTGTTTCAGACCACAAGAGTGAAGTTCTTCCATTGAGATCATTATGAGTGATTAGGATTCTTATGAAATGCTACTACGATATTCTTTTTTTCAATGCCATTATCATCAGAGACTTTGAGTGCAAGCATTTTCAGATCTTCTCCATTTGAGCATATGTTTCCATGTTGGCATCAGTATTAATTCTTATTCTTGCCCAAAACCAACATGAAAGGAACACTTGCACAGTCAGGTAGAAACTCACACCAATTCATAACACCACAGTAACATCATTGATCACTCAGTTCTGAACCACAAAGATTCAAAGTTTCTTGACACCGTTCTGTTAACCATTCAGAGACCACTATGAATCTTCATCAGAGGAGGAGTAGCAGCCAAGTCCGAGCACATCAGCAGAACTCTTTGAATCAGACTTTGAGGTGGATTGAGGGCGGAGGGGTTTCTCTGTCTCCTCCTTGTGAAGAAATGAGAATCATGATTATGTTGATTAATACTGAAATCCAGATTAACACATGTGTTCATAAACATAATTCATAAACAATAAGCATTTATTTAAACTGTAATGTCCTTGTACTTCAACATTTCCTATCGTTACCTTCCACAATTCCCTTTGTATGGTCTGTGTATGGGTCATTCAGTATTAATCCCATAATTATAGTAGACATATGAATATGGAATATGACATATAATTGATTGATTTTTAATTAGTTTGGTTTTAATTTGATTAGCTGGTTCTCTGATTTTCGTCAGGAAAAATATGGAGTGAGCAAAATAAATAAAAAAAATGCTCTGAAGGTAAATTAGCGATGGAAATGGAGGGGACAATACATTATTGCTGCACATTTCATAGGGTTCAATAGCTTAATAGCATTCATAACCATTAAGTATAATTGAAAGTAAAAGGCTGAAACAGGCTTTGCAAATGGAGAGGATCCCTCCACAGGCTGTTTTTCATTGGGTTCAAGAGTAATAGCGTTACAAAACGTTTACTACATCACCCATAGGGATAAATGGGAACTGTTACGTTACGTTACAAAACGTTACGCTCGTTGAATTCGCCACATGTCTCTCGCTGAAGTGAGAGGGGCAATTTGATTGGTTTTCGTCTTCAGTATTATAGCCATCAGCCACAGTGTTTTTTATGCTTGTGGGAGTTCAAATTTTATTATATTTTATTTCAGTTTGCATTTCTTGTTTTTTTTTTCTTTCCGAGAAATTCCGAGAACCAACTTATCAAATTAGTGTGGCCTCACTGGGAATAATAATCCTAATCATAATTCTATTAATTCTACAGCCTTACCTTGGAGACACTCTCAGCAGCCCAAGCCTGTGCTAGTGGAGAGCTGTGAAGGTTAGGCAGGCCTGAGAACAGCACTTTAGACAGGCTATCATTTTGCTGTGTGCTCGTATGCCCATATGTCCCTCTGCATCCGGCCACGGCCACAGACAGTTTGGTTTGATCGAAAGCCAGCGGCTGGTCCTGGTCGGGGAGGTCCGCCGGGCTGGCCTTATGTTCAAAGGGCAACTGGACTCCATCACTTTGGCTCTGGTCCTCTTGTACACCGTCTGTCTGACTGGTTGAAACTGCCGACCCCAGAGTGCACAGTCTTTTTTCTGTCATAAAATGTTGATAAATGTCGTCGACAAATGTCAGTTACGACCACTGTGATAATGCCTATATTTCGCCTTGGCTGATTTAGCTTTTTTTTCAGTAGCTAAAAAAGATCAAATAGATATACTACAACAGGGGTAGGCTAGAGAAAGAATTAGTCCTATGAGTGCAATTTAAATGTTCTGCTGTACTTGCCAAATATTCTGAAGGCTGATGCTGCATTTAATCCATTTGAAAGGCGCACTGTTGCCTTTAAACCTTAATAGATCTTTCAAAGTTCAGTTCTGAGTTTGCATACTGTAGCACTCAACACCAAACACTGGTTGGAGTGGCAAAATTCCCTGTTGGATCTGTTTATTGTTGCATCTACTGAATTTGTTTGCTTTTGATGACAGCTTTCGATTTGTTAACATTACTATAAAGTGCCAATTTTAAAATATCATTGATAGATAGGTATAGTACAATCAGGAAATCCTGCCACTGAATTTTCAAGGTGCATAGCAGGCGATACTGCCTCAGCATTGCAATAGTGTCAATTTTACACATAAGTATTAATCAAACTTAACAGGCACCATGGTAACTACACCACCATAAACCAAATGTAATATACCATCAGGATCATCAGGGGAGTCCCTTCTGCGCTTGGTGTAAGCTCTGGGTGCCCAGGGATGGTGTTTGTGGGATGGGTCGAGGGCACGCAGCTTTTTGAGGAAGCGTTTGTACTCCCTCTCCAGCTCCTCTATGTGCAACTTGAATTCCGCAATCTTCCTCTCCGGATAGTGGGACAGTTGAGATTGCTGGACCAAGAAGGAGCATTCATACCATCAGGAAATAATGCATTACAATGGTGGCTCTTAGAATTACCTCAAAACTAACCTTGATGCTGTGCAACCAAACCAAATGCAGTAGAGTTTTGTGGTGAAGTTTACAATTCCATCCAGAAATTTCAATTTCATTTGGAACCAGCGGTGTGACATCAGGGGCAAAATTGTGTAATGTTTTACGATTAATTCGGAAACCTCATTGGGTGCAACAAGAAAAAACTCATTCTAATGATTTCCGCATCTTTGGGAAATCCGCATCCTCATTTTAGGGTAGTGACGTGATCAGCAGTAACACAGGTGACTCACTGTTTCAGAATTACCAGGGAGGAGCAAAACCTGTGCTACATTTCATACCAACTAGAACAGGGGAAACGGAAGCTCTCAGCTGACCCCAATCTCAAAGTGTCAGAGATCTAACGTCATAGGGTTATTGATTGCAAGGGTTTGTGTTTCTCAAACTGTGGGGCACGGGCACATGACAGCCACAACGATTCTCTGTCAGGTTAGATTACTTGTGTTTTCGTCACACAAATGCTCCTATTAGACTACATAAAACTGCAGTTGCTCTGATAAAGGGTTCATAAAGAGATAAATAGCTTTAAATATCAATAGAAATAGCAATATTAGCCTGATAAAGCCCTACGTATGTCTCGTATTGATCCATTGATCTTAGTGAAACACTATCAATGATGGCCTACAGTATCAACTCAAATATGACATAGACTACCACACCTATCAATTGAGTAGCCTAATCCAGTCTGAAAATCACATTAAATTACCTTATTTCCCTACTATTGACTATTGTCCCTATCAAAGACCAAATCTATGCCCTTGGTTGATTGTCTGTGCATGTGCATAGGGTTCCAGTTTCCTCACCACTAGATGGCAGATTGTTACAAAAGAAACTGATGTTACCTGTAAATAGTATTCCATTTCTTCCTTGATGCTTGGCATCCACTTTTTCACAGCGGCGGCAGAGTTAAGAGTTGACTGCAATGCAAACAGGGATTAATTAATTTTCCACACAGGGTTGCAGGTATAATATGTTGAGATAGGCTAGGCTGACGTTAACGTTAAGTTACTTACGAGTTTTGGTCTACAGTGAACATCTTTGATACGACCCTCTAGCAGTGAATAGGGAGAAAACATGGAGGAATTAAAATATTTATATAAATGAATGCATGCATTTAAGACAAAAATCTAGGTATAAGTGCAATGGCAACGAAGAACAATGTGCACCAGATCTGCAGCCAGCAGAAACGTTAGTTAATCAGAAATGCTCTTGGTGGTTAGTTGTAATCAATGTTAATAGTAATATCGACATACAACGACATCCCACCCTTTAAACCTGATTATACATAAAGAACGAGGGGGTGCGGTGCTAACTCAATGGGCATCAAAGTCAACTTAACTTGTTAGCTAGCCCCCCTGGCTAACAAATACGAGGCATCATTTTATTTTGTTCTGTTTTTACTAACACAAATCTGAATGAAAGTTTGGTTTGAGATGAAATGTGTAGCAAGACTTAAACTTGCCTTCTTTCTCTTTCTGAATCCATAACCGATTCAGCCTCCCGTACTGTTTCTCCTCGTTCCTAGCCATGCTGCTGCTGAGAGTGGTCTATTTTGAAAACGTCAACAACTGTTCACGTGACTTTTTCGACAATCACATGACAAGTGAGACTGCTTCGGCTTAACCCCTCTGTTTATTTTGGATATGTCGCCATCTGGCGACCAACAGCAGCAAACACAGCATTTTTCTTATGCTTTAGTTTCTTTAGTTGAATTTATGAATAGGCCTACTCTTGGCTAGTGATGCAATATAATAAAATACTTTGACTAAACTAGTTTACCTTTGTTAATAATGTAGCAATTATCATTGACAATTATAGCACACATCTTTATTTCTATTTTATTTTACAAATATTGTACTCATTTTCCATTTATTACAAAAACAAACAAACAACAAAAAATTGGTAAATCCATAAATGGTACCCAGATCATTTAATCAAAAACATCTTCTTTTTCAGCAGAGTAGCTATATGTGTGTGACTTAGAGCATCCCCAGCTTCAGCGACTTGTAAAGGAGTTTTCTTTACATTATTTGTGGCCTGCAGGTTTACCCGCTCCTTGTGTGACCAGTTGACAAGCTTTTGAACAATGTCCATGTGCCCTGCACGGCAAGCACAGTGAAGCGGTGTGTCCTTGTTGCTGTCTATGGCATTGATCTTGGCCCCGGTGTTGAGAAGCAGTTCCACCATTGAGTCATGACCCTGCTCGGATGCTGCATGCAGCGGGGTCCTCCTCCAGGTGTTCTTGCTATCCACATTCTTGTTTTTCCCAGCAGAAAGGAGCACTGTCGCAGCGTCCACATGTCCATTGGCTGCCGCATAGTGAAGAGCAGTACAGCTGTCCATATCTTTGGCCTCAAGCTTGGCTTTTCCCAGACGCAGCAGAGCAGACACGGCTTCAGCCTTTCCCTCCATAGCTGCCAGATGCAGTGGACTCTTCCTCTCTTTCTCTGTGGCACCGATGTCTGCCCCAGCTGAAAGAAGCAGCTTGATCACAGAGGCCTCTCCCTGCACAGCCGCCCAGTGCAAAGCGCTTCTCCCATCCTTGTCCCGCACACTGGGGTCGGCCTTGGCCCGCACCAGCTGGGTCACCACCTCAGTGTGGCCTTTTTGGCTGGCGAAATGGAGAGCTGTGAGCCCGTCTTGAGAGATAGCATTGACCTGAGCTCCTGCACGCAGCAGCAGGCTGACCAGTGCAGGCTGGTTGTGCAGGGCAGCCATGTGGAGAGGAGTCTGCTCTCTTGGTCCAGTGATGTTTGGTTCAACCCCCATCTCCAACAGTGCCTGTATAGCAATTCAATTAGTCAATCCACCATTCATTACAACTCCCTAAACCTAAAGTATGTTAATTATTGTTTTATGTTAAAATTCTTTCTCTGGAGGTCATTTTGAACGGCAGTCTTCCTTTTTTTTTAACTTTAATTAGATTTACAGTCTATCTGTCTTTAAAACTTCCCTAAAGTTTATTAATCGAGTGTTTACCTGTGCTATGGTCACACTGCCACTCTGAACTGCCAGATGAAGGGCGGTTGCTGAGTTCGACAATCTTACTTCCAAGTTGGCTTTTTTGTCCAGCAAGGCCTTGAAAGCCTCCACGTTTCCAAGCTCAGCAGCCAAAAGCAAAGGAGTATAGCCCTGGTTGTTCTGGGTGTTGACATCAGCCCCACTGTCTACAAGTACAGAGATAATCCCACCCAGATTCCTCTGCACGGCTCTGAATAGTGCAGAGTTCTTGGATTCAGCCGTCATTTTCCCCTGAGCGTTCTCAAGCAGGAGTCTCAGCATGGATTTGCTGTTCAGGTCAAACACACTGGCCATGGTGTCAGAGTCCACCTGGGCTCCTCCCTGAAGAAGCACGGCAACCGTTCTCTCGTTCCCGCGACTGACGGCATGAAACAGTGGCGTTTTCCCACTGCTGTCTTTGCCATCCACCTCTGCTCCTGCCCTCAGCAGTACATCAGCCATCTCAGAGTCATCCTGCATCGCTGCCATGTGGAGAAAAGTGGTGTGCCTGTTTAGATACCTCCCTTCCTCCTCCACCAGGGCCTGAACTGTGTCCTGGTGGCCATGTTGTGCTGCCAGATGAAGCGGTGTTTTTGAAGAATTGTCACAAGTGTAGATGTCTGCCCCTGCTGTCACAAGAACCTTCACAGCTGTGGTCTGGCCCTTCAAGGCTGCTCTGTGCAATGCTGTGCGGCCTTGCTTGTCCCTGGCATCCAGTTTGGCCCCACTTTGCAGAAGGAGCTCGATGATTGACAGCTGACCGTGCTCAGCAGCCACATGCAGCAGGCTGTCGGAACCCTGCCTGATGTCGTTTACATCCCTGCCATCCAAAAACTCCTCCAGGAGGCTGAGGTCTCCTCTGGCGATAGCTGTGAAGATGTGACTTGGTGGTTGCTGTTCAGGAGGGTCTAAAGGCACCCATTCTTTTACCTCTGACCTGTTTGCCTCAGGCTTTTTGCTTACTTTTGAAGGTGTTTTCAGTGAGGGATGTTTAAGGGTTGAGCGTTGTGTGCTTGTCATAGTTGGACTCTGATGGTCTCGCTCCAGCAGGTATCCTATCAATTGTCTGCGGGCATCACGAACACCATCATTCACGCTCCCCACAAAGGCTCTCACAGTTTGGTACAGGTCCGGCTCTGCTCTTTTCAAACAAGGGTAAAAGAAGATCCTACACGCACGCTCGCCACGAGATGTGAGCACATCCAGTAGTTTGGCGTTCCTTTCATCCTGCGCTTGGATGCTGGACACGGTCAGTCTCTGGTCATGAGATATTACGCCATGGTCAACGAGAAGGTCAAGTATTTCCTCTGTGTTCAAAATACCTCCCACCAGTTCCTTCTTCTTCGCCCTGATGACCTCAACAGCATAAGGGTTGACTGTGGTTGTGGTCGAGGACATAACTGAATTGAGCTGTATGGCACAAGAATCCCTCCGGAATTTCAAAGAGACATTTTGTAAACCACCTGTTTTCTGTGAGCACCTTCCCTCAGCAAGCTAAACAGAAGGTGTTCTATTAGACGGTGTCCACCTTTGTCTTTGTTCTGTGCTCACCAGGTAGATCCCCACGGCAACCAGGTAAATAGAGAAGACAGGCTTGGCACTCTTCAGTGAGCTCACCAACATTATCCTTTTTATTGTTATACTATTTATTTATTCATGTTTAAACTTCTTTATATTCAGTTCGGGAATTACTGTTTCTTTTCTTTTCATTAGTGTTTTGGTAAACTTACCAATTGCGCTATATTTCTATGTATGAATCACTGTGACCTATGATCTCTGATGTCCGTTACTATGATGTGGTTTTATGTTTGTGTTTGAGCTTTTGGTTCCCCCCACCCCAGGCACGCAGTGAATATAATTCAGGTTGGACAACACTGTTCACATTTACTTTTGACCAGTATGGCCATCTATAGGTGGTAGAAGCCTAAAAAAAGGCACTCACTTGTACAGTATAACAAATATTCAATACTCATATTACTTGTATAACAAAGTCATTTAACATTGGTGTTACTTTCCTACTGAATTTTATGTTTTGTTTCAGGAACTGTACTATGGTATAGTTTGTAAAATGGAATGCTGGAGGATATACTTAAGGATAAGGACATTATTATTACAGTATTATTACATTTCCTCATTATAGTAATTTCCAAGACTGAAAAGGATCAAACAGCTGATTTGCACTTTGCTGCTGACAAAGGCCAGACACATTCATGTTCTCTTCAATGACTGTATATAGAGGCTCTCTTTTGTCTTTTGTTTGTTTCTTACCCTTCAAATAAATATGGGTGGAATTGAAATCAGCTTTTTCCTTTCATTTTTGCTTTTCCCAGGATATGTCTAATAGGTAGGCTATTGTGTATAAAGTTTTATCAGGAAGTTTAGAAATATCTTATCTTCAGTTTTGTTTATTGTGGGTGACTTTCAAAAAACCACAATCCAGAAGAATGTCCCTTGAAATGTTAGGAGTGCGACAGTGTGATGTTCTATATCTATGGTGAGCACTCGTATGGAGATTGGGCGAGGAGTTCCACTTCCCGTAAAACACGCCCACAAGCTGCTGATGTGACGTTCGTCTTCCGACCGCTCTCTTGCCTTATATGGCTATACGTGCCAACCTTCCGGCATGATGTCATCCTTTCCCAAGTTTGGGCAATGAAATCAAAGCAGATTTACACTGTGATCAATATTAATGTAAATCTTTAAGCTGAATTCAAATATGTTTTTACACTGTGAAAGACTGATTATTTTATGTTGTCAAGCAGCCTGTAGATGGATACAACAAGCCATTTAGGCTACTGATGGAATCTGAATTAAGCTTGTTATTCTGTAGGCTAATGTCAAACTATGTATGAATTTTGAGATTCTTAACACTGCTAAATGTTACATAGCCTAAATTAGGCTATTCTACAATCATATAGGCTAATGACACTGTTTATTTGGTGGATAAAACAAGTGCTCAAAAACCTGAGTTCATATTAGTTCTAAATGTTTCTAAGACGCTATGCCCAAGCATCAAATTGACACTTAAATGTAGATGAACGCCATTGTGTCAATAACAACATTATATAGCCTAAAGCCCTATTCGCATGGGACTAGTTTAATGGGGGGACGTATAGTAATGTTGATTAACCAGACGACGTCAGGCATTAGAAACGACCGTGAATGGCTTTTCCCTTGATTTTACCATGTTGACCATGCCAGCATCCCACTATACACTAATTAAAGATATTCAAGTGACAAGCTTTTCAGTGCATCCCCACTAGGTTGTAGTCTAACACCTAATGTCACTTTGTTGAAACTCAACCAAAAAGCCTAAAATGGGACACAATTGGAATTGGAATTTACCTGCGGCTCTGTGAACATGTGCAAACATGTTTTCCTCGCACATGGCCGCGCGCACGCACACACACACACACACACACACACACACACAAATCAAATAAAAAAATTCAGGTTGTTTTACGGTTGAACATACTTTATTACAGTTCTTAAATAAAGATTAGTTTCTGAGGTGGTCAGAAAGCAAACATAAAAAAATTATACTGTATTTTATTACAAATGGTAAACTTAAGTACTCCCAGTTGATCTTATATACAAATAACAATGAGTGAAACCCCATTTAACGACTTTAGAAAAAGAGAAATAACTTTTGAAGCTCCTCTTACTTAAAGAAAACAAAATCAATACAATTTCAGAATTAGAAAGTATATTGTAACTTAGAAGTCAGGCAGCTTTTATCAAAAGAATTCAGACTGTTGACACGCCTTCTCATCGGCGAGACAGCATAGGCAGCTAATGTCTATTGCAGTACTTTTGCTTCTCTTCTTTTCATGTCTAATACTGGGTCTGCTCCTCAAAGCTTAGGTCCATGCACAACTTGGTCAAAAGTGAACAAGGTCTCATTTTCTAAAACTTAAAGAAACCGAAACAGCGTGAAGCAGGACGGATCACTGATGCTGTTTGTTGCCGTTCCTTTTTCCCCGCCAGCGGACTCAGCGACCGAGTCCGAGCGAAACTCCATTGCGCGCCAGAGGGAGCGCAAGGCACTCAGCCAGTCAGTCCCTGCATAGGCCACCTGTAGAGAACATCTCTAAGGCTCACAGAAACAGCCTTTTAGTAAGTCCTTAAGAGTCCGATTTTAATTAGATCGAGTCTCTTGCATAAGCTCAATCGTTGTTTTCAAAACGTTTGGAGCTGCTGCGTCAACATGAGCTGACATCCACTGTTGACGTGGTTCATGACTTTCTGCTTGAGCTGCGCTACCTGTTCGCGGAGCATGTTCGCAGTAGAGGCAAGCTCGGAGTTTTGAGACTTCAGGTTCTTCACTTTGTCCTCCAGTCGTGAGATCCTTTCCAGTTTCCTCTTCCGGCATTTGGACGCTGCGATCCTGTTTCGCATGCGCTTCCTCTCAGCTTTTATCCGCTCTTGAGTCTCCATGTCAATTGGAGAGAGAGGGGGCGTCTCACCCGGCATCTCCGGCACAGTCTGGGGCTCTTCCTTCAGGGCCTGCAGCCGTGGGTGCTGAACAGGGAGCTCAGTATTCATCGTATGCTGTGGCTGGGTTGTGGTGTAAGTCATGGCTGTGCTGTAACTTGGTACTGCGGAGGGCGCGCTGCTGATTGCCGGATTGAACGTGTTCAAGTCCGCGTATACAGGTGGGTCAGCGCGCATAGTTGAAGTGTAAACAGTACTGCCCGCCATTGAAGAAACAGGTGCCATACCATTGTTGATACTCGTCTGTGGGGCCGAGGTAACGCTTGGTGCGTTGGGCATGTGCTGGTGATGCAGCTCCGCTAATGCACGCACGAACCCCTCTGCAAAGCCCTCCTGCTCGTCAGTTACATTTTTCGGACACAGAAACTGAGTTGGAGTCGGGGTTGTGGTGATCAGGCCATTGCTGGACTGGATGATCAGTCTCTCCAGCTCCGGCGACGCCAACTTCAGTAGACCGACATCTGGCGAGGTCAGTATGTCGCTGGCTTTAGCGCGCAGATGAGGTTTGAGGCTGACGGTAGGGTCACTGAGATTGAGCGTCATGTTATGTTTCAGTGTCTTGGCATTATATCCATAACTGGTGCTATCGTGCTGAGTGAAAGCAGCATTCAAAGTGTCATCGTAGAAAGTAGTTTCCATCTTGACAGACATAGAAGAGAAACCAAAACTTTCTTTCAGTTTTCTTTCACTTACTGAATGAAGAGAGATGTCAGAGATGTCCGTCCTCTGTTTCTGAATGAGTTGGCAACCTTGTAGCCAAGAGTTCATATAATGAGAACTTTTCTGTGTGGTCTGTCCTCGCAGGCAGGTTGATTTTCAAACTTTCGAAGTCTTCCTTGTCCCACGAACTGTTGTAACAAAGTGTCTTTGAAAAAAAAAACTCGTTGAAAATCTCTTGAAGTGGTCCGGTTCAACGTTTCAAGTTCATCTGGTTGCTGTTAGATACAAATACAAAGTTTTCGTATACTTGAGCTTCGCTTCAGCTCTTGGGTTCTGCTCTCTAGCGAGTTCTGTATACTCTGAGCTCTTCCAGCGTGGAAGCAAACCTTATCTGCTACCACTGCCACACTAAAAATAGAATGATGTCATGCCTGAACTCTCCTATTGGCTGGAGGTAGAGCGAGGCAAGTGAGGGGCGGTCCAAACGCGTCTGATAAGGCGCCGTTGCCTAGACGACCACCGAGAAGATTCTTACTCGCAAAGGCTGATGGGATGAGGTAATGCTGTACGCCGGTGCATTGTGGGATTACGTATTGTTGTTGAATATCTGGTTACCCGCTTAGCTTTTCGTGCTGTGGCGGGATAGCCTATATATAATTGTTAAAGTGGTTGTTTTGGTTATTTTTTTTCAATATGCCATACTCGGTTTGATAGTGAATGATAGGCCTATGCCAGGGTATTAACTATATCACAGCCTACAGTCATAATCCAGATAGGGTTTGTTTTAAACTGAGACGACTATTACCGAACAGCGCGTTCTACCACTGTGGTCTCTCGAATCCGGATTAGATTTACGCGCAAGTTCGTAAGGCAATACTTTATAGCCTACTATGTGACAACCAAATTGTGAGCCTAGACTACGCTTGAAAGGTGCGTAAAAATATGTCAGAAGAACTAGCCTACTTCTCTCACTCCAAAGACAGATCAGCTGTAGGCTAAGCTGCGCTACCCCAACAAGGGGGCGTATGAAGTTACAGCGTGTTACGCGCAGAACCCTGAATATGAGAGACCATCTTAAAATTATCTTTCACTTTTACAACTCTCTGGCTGATGCATAGAAAACGGCAGTATTCATTCAAACTTTAATGTTTAACGTGTTCTTCAGTAACCGGTATTAGTTGAGCAACGCTACAACTTAATATTTTGCGCCCTGAGAGGATACATGTGGCAGAATGTAGTTATTGCTGTATGAGATCTTTTCGCTTTTGGAGACTCAAGGCAGCTGCGTGCTGCCCCTTAGGAATTACAAGCTGTTGCGCTATCGCTCATTAAAATGTGGCGCGCATGGAGGCTAAACAGGATAAATTGACGGTCATTTCAAACTCTTCACAAAAGTAGGCTGTATGCGCGCGAGTATTTTGAATATTAGATAAAACCACCTAGATTTTGTGTGTATTTAAATATGGATGTGAAGAGACTGAATTCACAGAGGGGCTGAAGCGGAATTCAAGGCAGTTTTCAGTGACCTTTTCTACAGAGGCATTTAGGTGAAAACACAAGATGACCCGTTTTTCCTGCTAAAACTTTGTTCTGTTCTTGTGTTTAAGGGCAGTAGGCTATAAAATAAAGAACTAAATATAGATATGTACCTAAATGAGCATTCAACTACACACTAAATTGAATTAGCCTAACTGCATTCACATCAGCACCATGGCAATTATAGACACAAAAAATAAAATACAAATAAAAATGAAGATTTATCCACAAAACGCCCTTCTCCATTACTGGCCTTAATCTGGCAAGGTTAGCATTTCAATAGTGCCACATCTGTCTCCCCAGATGAGGCTCTGTTTTTCACACCAAAGTGCATTTAACTAGCCTGCTGAATTACTATGTCAAGTGTGTTAATTTACTAGTACAGGCATAAATCTGAACATACAGCAAAAGTATTCTCCGCACAGCCAGCAATGTGTGTGGCATCCTGGCTGCTTTTCTTTAGACTTGACGGGCCCTTCTCTAATACCCTGAGCTTACACAAATGGAAAAATGAACTATGTATATATTTGTGTATATACCACACTTTTAACGATGGCCCACTCCCCAGACTGTCCCATCAGTAAACCATACATACTAATAGACCTATCCCCTAGGCCTGTCTCCGTTTACTCCAATGAACTAACTTAAAGTAGCAGGTCTCTGCGGTGGTCCAACAGTGTGTGGTGGGTCTCATGGAAATATTGGCTATCCTTTTCACATGGCATCCAGCTTCGATCCAACTTTATGCGCTGTGACTTTCTTAATCCACATAAACACGAACACCATAACAGAACACCCATATTATTTAGACCATCTGTTATATTTAAGTGTATCCAGTCCTCCAAGGTTGGGATGTAGCATTTAAGGCAGTTGACAAAATAGACAGTTCCCCGCTTCACCAATCGATTTGGTACCTCTTAATTTGATCCATGTTCCTTTCCCTCCTTTTAATGATGATTTTAATACAGTCTGGCGAAGCCTTCATAAAAATCTCATTGTATTCCTTGGACCACCGTAAGTAAAGGTAATTACTGTCCCGTAGTTCATTGATCTTTCGCCTTTGGTCAGAAATCTTTGCAGCTTTAATGGTGCGAAGGTCGAAGGTCATTGAGTAATCCAGTCATATCTTAGCCTACCGTCTGGGCCATCTTTACTGCTGTCTCGAGTCTCTCCAGAGTAAATCAGTCTTGTGGCGCTGTGTAGACACCGAATTGTCCCTGAGTGCTGTGACACTGAAGTCAAGTGGACAAAAAACGCTTTTGTCTGTTTTCATAAAAGGCGACAAATGGTCTGCTTTTAAACGAATGCCTTTTGATTTGTGCTCGGGCGCAGTCGTAGTCTGTTGTTCATCCATCAGTTTTATTGCTTCAGTAATGTATCCTGTGTTAATGTAGGGTCATTACATGTCTTTTTTTAATCTCTCAATATCCTCGGTGTTATTTAAGTATCAGATTATGTTTGTCACAAGTTTTCTGGACAGATCGTTAAGTCTGTCAAGGTAGTGTTATTCAATTTTATTGCCTACCTTTATCAAGTTATGTCAAGAGATGTGCAGTTGAGTTGGTCAGGGTAGTAAGTGCAATTACTGTTATTTGCTGTTTCTTTGTTATAGATGTGTAATAGATTAATCTCTTACTATAAATCCTGATTTCTTCTTATACTATTTTCCAGATATCATTTGTCTTTCTCTCTCTCATTTACCATGCACTCCATTCAGTTTTGTAACTCTCTTCTGGAAGTCAACACATGGTTGTACTGAGACATGTTTGTTCATGAATGTGTTTAAACTCTCTGAAAAATTAAAATGTCAATCATTTATTCATGACTGCGTATTCTGTTGAATGAAAATCCATTAAATTAACATGAGATGCAAAGCTAACGGTATCTGCGCTTTCATTCATGTATCTTTACAAACTAAAATGAAGAGGTTATTTCATGGTTCTCTGAAAGTGTAAGTATATTATATGAAAGAAATGAAAGCTGGCTTGTTTGAAATAGTGGTGAAGCAAGAAAAAAAAAAAGTGGTGATATGGACAGATGTGAAGACGCATATGATATTTCCAATGTCCAAAACAATAGGCATTTTTGTATGAATAGATTTCTGTGTCTGTGACTTTTGTGTGAGAGGGAGGTGTTAAAAGTCAAAATCATAACTGCAGGGTTAGACATATGGTGGGTAGTGGTTGGAAACTTGTAGCCCTTTTTTATGCTGATATTGCAGGGTTTGGGAATTTATTGAACGTCTTCATCATAGACCTAAGAAAACACTTGCCCACAGCCTAGCCAAAGGCCACAGACAGTTCATGTGTGCACACCACACATTTGGCAATGTAAAAAGCTCAACCCATCCACCATTGGAAAGAGTACAGTAAGCTTCATTAAACAGCTCACCACAAGAAATGATGGGAATGATCCTTAGTTGAGCGGGTCTGGTTTTGTATCCAGATGTTTTGATTGTAATCTTTTTATTACCCTCACCCTCAGGCTAATGAGGAGGACATCAGTTGGCTTGGCAAAGGAACTTGTTGGCTGACAAAGAGAGATGTGCAAAATCAGCACTGGTGACGATACAATATACAATGCAAACATTCAGACTTTATTTATTGTAATTTAATCAGAAGCATTTCACATGGAAACGTTTGGGGTTTGACTCCTTTGCTCTTATTTCCTTTGATAAACACATAGGGATATTTCACCATTTGTGAACCATAACCACTTGTGTTAGGCTACTTTTTATCTGAATCATTTTTTTACAGATGGATCTCTCAGTAGTGTAGCTAATCAGGTGGTGACACAGATTGCTAGAAGAATGAGGCTAATTATTGTAAGTGAAGCATACACAATATTTCCAAGATGGAGTGGGACACCTTTTGTTTCTTTTAATTTGTCTTTCCATTTACCCTTCCCTTTTTCTATATTGTTGTTTCGGCACTGATTCCTGTTTGGAGTGTCGTGTTTCCTTTGGAGAGGTAACGACTTACATAATCCATGCTGCTGTGAATGGCCTTGTCATATCTAGGTAATCTTCATGCTCCCTCTCTCGCCTTCTGTTGATCCCTGTCTCTTGTGGTCACATTGTTAATGTCGTTACTACCACTGTAGGCAGGAAATCCTTTTGCCTTGAAAACAACTCTTTTTGTGGGCCTCCATTGTGTTCATGTGTTCTTTCCAGAAAAGTCTGTGCTACACGTGAGAAGGCCGAACTTCCTGCCCTCTCTGGATAGAGCCACTGTGACATTAAAGACAATGAGTGCACTCACACTCACACACACTCACACACACACATACACTATCTCTTAACCCTAATACCCCAACGACTGTCTTAATCAGACCTCTTTTCATTTAAACTGCGCTGACCCTCCAAACTCCCTAGCCCTTGATCTTCCTGTCGCCCAGTTGTGGAGCGATATCCATGAGAAGCTCGGGGAAATACTGGGCCTTTTATGACGCATTGCACAGTTTCTTTTCCTTGGCCGGGTGTCAAAGTGATTACCAATTACACAAAGGCCTTCCCCTCCAAGAACCAGTGTTGTTTCAGCTGTGGAGGAGGAGGGAGAGAGAGAGAGAAAAAAAAAACGATCCCTCAATAAGTTTGTTTTCTGGTCCAGCTGCATCCCTGTAGGACTTGTTTTTTTTCCTCTGGAGCGCCTCAGTCCCCGGATTCATAATCATAATGCATAAAAACATCACTGGCATACCGGGAGATGAACTGCAGCAGAATTTGACCCCCTTGTTTTATTTGAATATACAAATGTTCAGATCACTACTGATAACGGACAGGGCTCCCTGCTTGTATAGGGGCCTCCTGGTGACCCAGAGTTCCAACTTCAGAGTGAAGCAGCCCCTTCTGCAGCGCTGCATCAAGGCGGCCCTTCTGTAGATAGGTTAG
>JAODXP020000022.1:8894856-8902356 GCA_027497455.2 Sardinella longiceps | reverse complement strand
CTCGGAGCACTCTCTTATCCAGTACATTATCTTATTTTGACAGTAAGCTTTGAATGATTGCACCTAATTAAAGCATTTTTGTACTGAGTGGCATTGATTTAGCCTTCGATTTGGCCTGTTATTAATGAATTATTAATGCAGTAATTAGGCCAAATGGCCCTGCGCCCCGTGTCGGCTGAGGCTGAGGCAGTCCTATCTGCTGTGTCTGATGTTGTGTATCGACTGAACGCAATGTGTGGGATTGTGGGATGCACTCAGTGCTTAAGCAGGTTCATCGCATCAAGGGTTGCATCTGTGCTCCGAGGCTGGAAAAGTGTGTGTGTGTGTGTGTGTGTGTGTGTGTGTGTGTGTGTGTGTGTGTGTTTGGGGGGAGGGGGTGTGATTGGTAGAGAGGACGTTTCAAGTGCTGTTGCTGTCTCTCTCTCTCTGTGACCACATGCTTCGAGCATGGAAACACACACACACACACACACACACACACACACACACACACACACACACGCACACACACACAGTTCATGCTACACACACACACACACACACACACACACCTTACGAATTGATTTGTGATCAGCTTTCATGGCTTGAACACAGGATCCCACATCGAGGCCCCATAGCATATCGCTGATCTGCAGTGTATCACAGCTCTCCAGGGAGGTCAGGCTGCCACCCGAGAACACAGCCTGGCCAAAAAGATTCTGTGTGTGTGTGTGTGTGTGTGTGTGTGTGTGTGTGTGTGTGTGTGTGTGTGTGTGTGTGTGTGTGTGTGTGTGTGTGTGTGTGTGTGTGTGTGTTGTATGTGTGTGTGTGTGTATGTGTTATAGTGGAACTTCCAATGAAATACTGTAGATAAATGTTTATATGTGTATACACATTTTTACAGTATGTACACACACACCTATGTAATATATGTACTTGTATTTATGTATATACTTGTATGTATGTATGTATGTATGTATGTATGCATGTACGTATGCATACACACACATGGGTGTGTATGTGTGTGTGTATGGCCACGCGCTTCACTTTAGCTGTGATCATGGAGACGAGAAAGAGAGAGAGAGAAGGAGAGAGGGAGGGTTAAGAGATCTACACCTCATGCTGATAACAATTTTGTCATTCTTATCATTCTTATCATTCTTATCAAATATGTGCCATTCATCGTCGGGGGCTGGCTACACTAGTCATCAATCACAGTGATGTTTTTCACAGTGGTGCTATACTGCACCGGTTGAACTCAGTCAACCTCCTGAGAATCCTAACCTTGCTGCGTGACTTTGTGAGTTTGAGGATGTGTTTCCTCAGATCCGGTATACTGTCTGTCACTCTGTTGCCTAACAGGAGGCTCTGAAACCTGTAGCCTGCGTACCTAGAGCACACCTCAGCATTCCGCTCTTAAATACTGAGATGATTTATAGCTGTTTGTTCCCCGTGGCCTCTCTCTCTCTCTCTCTCTCTCTCTCTCTCTCTCTCTCTCTCTCTCCCTCTCTCTGTCTCTCCCTCTCTCTGTGTTTGTTTGTATGTGTTCATTTGTGTGTGTGTGGGTTCTTGAGTGAGTGGTAACTTGTGTGTGACGATATGTGTGTGAGGGAGTGTGCATGTATTTGTATATACTTTGCGTATGTGAATTTATTATTATTATTTTCTATTCATATATTCACACAAAAGGTGTGTGTGTGTGTGTGTGTGTGTGTGTGTGTGTGAAAAGGTTGATAGAGGAAGAGTGTCAGTTGTTTAGTTTGCTTGTTCCGCTCAGCATGGTCAGTGTTCTTCCACCTGAAGCAAGCTGTCAGTTTGTCACAGGACGTCCCTTGTCGCTTTCACAACGAAACCAAAAACACGTAACACAGATGCAGGGGTAAGACTCCCTTCCTTTTCTTCAGTCACTTCGGCAACAGACTGGGAAGTGGAACAGCAGTATCGGTCCCGTAGACAGCAATTAAATGGCTTGATGTTGGTTGCCGTGCCGACTGACAACAACAAATATTTGGAACTATGTGGCACCTTCTGCTTAAATTCCAGCGACAAATGTTTTGGAAAGCCCTATCCTTTCTCTCTTTCTTCCTCTCTCTCTCTCTCGCTCTCTTTCTCTCTCTCTCTCTGTTATCCGTTGTTCTCTCTTTTCTTTCTATTTTTTTGCCTCCAGTCAATTGAATGGAGTCTTTGTCTCTCGTAAGTGAACTTGAAAACAGTGCTGAAGTGTACTCGGCTTTTAAGCACACACACACACACACACACACACACACACACACACACACACACACACACACAAACTCTCTCTCTATCTCTGTCTTACACACACACACACACACAAAATATCCCATCATTGTTCATAGGTCACAGAAGTGATGTTTTGCCTTTACCTTTCCCGTAAAAGCTCTGTCCAGCTTTGTAAACAACCCAGGATAGAAGCAAGAGGGATATACTCTGAGTGTATGTGTGTTATATCCAGAGGTGCTGAGAGAGCACATAAATTGCTCAGTGTCACTCGGAACCACTTAAAACAGCAAGTCAATACTATTTATAAAGAGTAGCAGTCAATAAATATACCTGTGTGATTGACAGCTCCATTACTGGTCCTAGTTTCACTCCTCACTGTATAAATGTTTCTGTTATTTTATTCTCCAAATGGAAGCACTGTGGCTGTGATAAGTGAAGGTAATAGATACATCCCTTTTGTAAAAATCTATACAGCAGCAGGAAAACTCAATCTTCTGACAAAGCAAATGGAAATCGTGAGGCTGCAATTGTAGCACTCTAGAACACTTACTTGAGACAAGAGATATATAATGTACAGTATGTTCATAATAAATAAGTCTCTTGTTCAGCTCTGTTTATGTAAGTATTGATGTATGTAGTGGCTCTATACATTGGTAGAGCTATTAGCATTTGTGATGCTAATAGATCCTGGGAATATTCCACTCCATCGTCTGTTTCTTTAAGTGTGATTGTGGCATTCACATAGTCGGTTGCATAACCACTACAAAGTCCCTCATCAAGAGAGACAATACACACACACACACACACACACACACACACACACACACACACATAAATAAATGAGTGAACATCAGCAGAATGCATTGCTTGTCTGGCTGCCCAGACGGGGCCAGTGGCATCTCCTCTGTGTGTGTGTGTGTGTGTGTGTGTGTGTGTGTGTGTGTGTGTGTGTGTATGTGTGTGTGTGTGTGTGTGTGTGTGTGTGGCTATCGGTCTAGCCAAGGCGGTTAATGCCCTGAGTGGCAATGCCGTGCCCACAGAAGGTGGCCACCTGTCCTGCCAGCCCGCCAGCCCATTGTGTGCAGATTAACGCAGGCGAGCACAAATGCACACACACACACACACACACACACACACACACACACACACACACACACACACACACACACACACACACACACACACACACACGCACACACATTGTCTCTCTAGCTTGCTCACTCATTCAATTCAATTCAATTTGTTTCAATTCAGTAAGCTTTATTGCCATGACAATTACAAAATTGCAATACTGCTAAAGCATAGCATATAGAGAATATATTATGCATTTTATATAATGCATAATTATGTAATCTCTCTCTTTCCATCTCTTTCTCTCTCTCTATCTACAGTAACTCTCTCTCTCTCACTGACTCTTCCGTATACCCCCCCCCCCCCTCTCTCTCTCTCCCAGGGTCGGTGAGTGCAGTGATCAGAGGGATGAGAAGTGCATTAACGCAGTGTGACTGATGCCTCTCCAGCTGTCCCCAACACCCCCACTGGGTCTCTGTCTCTCATGGACACTCATGGACAGAGTGGGGTGGCAGAGACCAGGAAACACAACCAATGCAGGCAGACAGACAGACAGAGACACAGAGACAGACAGACAGACAGACAGACAGACAGACAGACAGGCAGACAGGTACTCAGGCAAGCAGACAGATAAATCCATCATTCCCACGATGGCTACGTTTTCGCCCCCGCGTGCCGTGATCAACGCGAGTGTCGGCTTCCCGCACTAAGTAGCCATTTTTACCAGCTGTCACAGGCGAGGAGAGAAAGCCCATAAATCGAGGCATCCCAGCAACCTCACTCCCCTGGGGGGGGATGGGGTAGGGTAGGGTAGGGGGGTGTTCACCCACACCCCACGGCACGCTGTGCCAGCAGGCACCATGCCCAGAGCCGGTGCTGAAATGTAAAGCAGAGGCACTTTGCATGGAGTGGGTGGTAGCCATGGGCCATAAATCACTCTCATATAGAGCAGCCCCGGGGCAGGTGAGGCTGCACATTAAAAAGAAACAGAGAGAGGGAGAGGGGGAGAGAGAGAGAGAGAGAGAGAGAGAGAGAGAGAGAGAGAGAGAGAGAGAGAGAGAGAGAGAGAGAGAGAGAGAGAGAGGGGGGGTGAGATGGAGGGAGAGGGAGATGGAACGAAAATATATGTAAAGACATAGGGAGAGTGTGTGTTTGAAGTCTGTGTGCGTGTGTGTGTGTGTGTGTGAAGGAGAGAGAGCGAGAGAGAGAGTGTGTGTATGTATGTTTGTATGATAGTGATTTGTGATCGAAAAAAGAGTGTGATTGAGAATGAGAGAGAGAAAGAGAGAGAGAGAGTGAGAGTTGGAAGAGTGTATGAATGTGTGTGTGTGTGTGTGTGTGTGTGCGCGCGTGTGCGTGAGTGAAGTATGAGGTGTGTCGTGTGTAAGAGCTCTCTGGCACAGCGCCAGACAAGAGATAAAAACGAACATTGATTACACGCAAAGAAGAGAAACACTGATGATTTAGAGTCTCATATCAAGCCCAAGTGCTTTGCCTTTTTTAATGGTCTGCCATTTTTTATTTAAATATTTCCACCATTTATAAAAGTGCACACTGATTACAGGCTGTAAATTCTTGAGCTATAAACTTGCAGTGAAGGGCATGCTGTGCTTCTTTGTTTGCGTCTCTTTTATTATTTATTTATTTATTTATTTTTTATCATTTTTAATGAAATAAGACTGGGTGTGTAGGGGATGTGCAGCCATTGTGTTACCCATACAGAAGGTATCTGCAATTGGGTTTCGTTTACTCAATGTTCCTACCTACCAACTGATTGTGTGTGTTTGCGGTGTCTTGAAATGTAGAGGGTGTGTGTATGCGTGTGTGTGTGTGTGTGTGGGCACACATGCTTGTGTTTGCATTCTTGGGTTGGATCGAGTTTCACTGCAGCATCTCCAAATATGGTTCCACGTCCTGTGAAAACTTGGACCTGACATATCAGTGACCCTTCATGTTTAATAGAGAGAGTATAGTGAGATGGGCCTACATGGCAGTGTTGCAGTGTTCTTGATGTTACATATTTCATATACATATCAAGTGTGTGTGTGTGTGTGTGTGTGTGTGTGTGTGTGTGTGTGTGTGTGTGTGTGTGTGTGTGTGTGTGTGAGAGAGAGAGTGTATACTCTCTCTCTCTCTTTGTAAATGTATAATACAGTATACTAAGAATCAGGCCCTATAAATACACTGCAACACTGTGGTTAATCAGTCTCGCTGTGAGCACCCGTGTGTGTATGTGCATATATGCATGCGTGTGTTGAAGTATGTGTTACTGAATTTAAGGAATGTGTTCTCTTCTACAATCATTAATTTTTGTTTACTTAGTGTCACATTGGGAGTCCAAAGCATGAGAGATACATGCGTGTGTGTGTGTGTGTGTGTGTGTGTGTGTGTGTGTGTGTGTGTGAGAGAGAGAGAGAGAGAGAGAGAGAGAGAGAGAGAGAGAGAGAGAGAGAGAGAGAGAGAGAATCTTGCCTCCATGTTTTGTTTCACAGTTGAAAGGTTGGAATCTCACCCCACACACTCTGAGGTCAGTTTCGGGTAGTTTTTTTTTTTTCTCCCTTTCTTTACAGACAAACCAGTCAAACTGCAAATTGCTCTTCCACGGGAAGTATTAATCTTCTCTGAGTGTCAGGTCCTCTGTGTTTATCACATTGCCACACATGCTCTCTTCTCTTCCTCCATTAGCTCCAGTGTTTTCTTAGATTGAAATCCTTAGATATGTGAGTCTCCATTTTCTCCCTATCTTTGTCCTCCTGGAAGAACATCTGCAGCCAGTTGCACCAGTTGAGCGTAGGTTTGATCGTAAGGTTTGGTGTAAGTCATGTTGTAAACCCTACGGTGAAACTAGTTTGTTTAAAACTACAGCTGCATTCTACTCCAGTTGCACCAAAGCTTGTTATGTTGCACCGTAGTAAGTAGCTACTAAATCAAATTATCTGTCGCAAAAAATGATGTTGTCACGGTAACCATAGTCACTGTTGACAACTAATCAATATTGCCATTACATGATTTGGAAGCAACTCATAGAACTCCGCATGGTTTTGGTGTATGTTGAAACATAACCTCTTTAGCAGTTGTTTTGTATTAAATGAATTTACACTTAATACTAATACTTCAGTCACTATTTTATTGAGTTAGTATTATGGTAATATTTCAGCTACCATTCTAAGCTTACCGAAATGGTTAAACGGTTGTCCAAGAGGTAAAATTCATGTTAACACAAGCAGTTCTCTTTCTTTGATGCTGCTAACTTCATCAACATTAAAAGCTGTGGCATCTGCGTGCTAACGCTAGGTAGATGTTTAGTATTTGTATTGTTATACCCATACAGTTTACAGTAATCGCGAACGGGATTCAAATACCGTTGATATTATTTAAATAGTGTGTATTGGTCGCGTTTGCAGCTCTTCTTAATTTGTACAGTGTCAAACTTAGCCTACATGTCATTTAAATTAAATAAACAAGTTAACGAATGTCTTAAGATGGGCTTTACGCCTACTGCTGCGGTGGTGTAACTTAGGGCATAACTTAGTGTTATATTGGAACTTATTTGCGTGGTGCCACCTGTTAAAATGTAGTAGCTCCTAAAGCCCGTCGTAAGTTTCACCTTATACTAGTATATGTGGGGAAAATGTGTGTTTTCTTGCGTTTCGTGTGTGTGTGTGTGTGTGTTCTATGTGGGGTTTTTCCATCCATCTGTGTGCTTTATAGTGGTGTTCTGGGGGTGATAAGGGGGCTGCACTGGGTGACGAGTTTGTGGCTGAGGACACGGAGCAGCTGCTACATCAGTAGCGGCGAGGCCCTGCGGCCAGGTCACTCACACACACACACACACACACACATACACACACATTGATGCACATAAGCATGCATTTATGCACACACACACACACACACACACACACACACACACACACACACACACACACACACACACACACACAATCTCCATCTACATGTCCATCTTCGTCCTCTCCACCTCTTCCCTATTTCTGCAATTTTTACTGTGGTAGTTATTTATCTTTTGGCCTAATCTCTAGTTATTCCCTCTCTTTTCTGTCCCCTGTCCACTCTTTCTCTTTGCATGCAATGTCTCTGTGTGTTTCTGTTTCACTGCCAGCTCTTCTTTTTTCTATCCTGGCCCCTCCTCTCTCTCTCTCTCTCTCTCTCTCTCTCTCTCTCTCTCTCTCTCTCTCTCACTCTCTCTCT
>JAODXP020000022.1:8849856-8874856 GCA_027497455.2 Sardinella longiceps | reverse complement strand
TTGACTTGAGCTCACCTCACAAATTCCCAAAAACCTGTACCGCTTCCAAACTCTCCTCGGTGTCGTCCAAGACACACACGCCCTTTATCTTTCTCTCTCTCTTGTTCTCTCTGGCTGCCTTTCTCTCTCTTTCTCTCTCTCTCTCTCTCCCTGTCAAACACACACACACACACACACACACACACACACACACACACACACACACACACACACACACACTCTCCCACACACACACACACACACACACACACACACACACACACACACACACACACACAGATTGCTGTCACCCCAGACCTTTTGCTGGCGAGCTTTCTAACCCTCCCTCCCTCCCTCTCCTCTCCACTCTCTCTGTCTTTCATAATCCATCTTTCCCCCTAATGAAATTAGCTTGTCCTTCGCCAGCAGGCCAATCAATTAGGTCGGTTTATGACTGAACGCAGCAGAGAGAGAGAGAGAGAGAGAAAGAGAGCTGAAATCCCAGAAGATATTTCTAGAAAATTGCCTTGCTTTTGTATGTGTTTTTTTTTCCTGTTTGTGCAAACATGTTAATTAAAAAAAAAAAACACGCCCACACATATATACACATGCTTACATGTGCTCTCTCAAGTGTTTTTGTACTTAAGGTGTGTGTGTGTGTGTGTGTGTGTGTGTGTGTGTGCTAGTGTGTTTGAAAATGTGTGTGTGTGTGTGTAATGTCTGTGTGTTTGAGTGTTTGTCTTTATCCATCTTGAAGCCTCTTTGTGATCCTTCAGTGATGCCTCTGTAAAATGTAAGTGTGCCATCACGAGTGCTCAGCTCTCAACACAGGTGAAGGATGGGCAGTTTGCGGCTAGGCTAATATTCTATAATCAGGACACAGATTTAGAACTCTGGGTTCTGGGTATTCCCCTCTGCAAAATAGTACTGTAGCCTCCTCACCTCTCTTCTGCCCTCTAATAGAGTGCAGCTCAACCTTGGGCTTTCCTGCTAATGACAGACTAGACCCAGTAAAAAGCCCTTGTGTGTTTCGAGCTCAAAAGGCTTAGTGGCTCGAGTGTTTGAATTTACACTGACAGGATGACACGTGCTTCCTCTCTCTCTCTCTCTCTCTCTCTCTCTCTCTCTCTCTCTCTCTCTCTCTCTCTCTCTCTCTTTCTTCTCTCTCTCTCTCTCATCCTCTTTCTCTTGCTCTCACTCTATCTTCAGTCTTTGTCCTTCTTTCACATGTGCATGCACTCATGCACACACAAATGCAGCAACACTGACAGACATGCAAAGTCACACACACACATACACACACACACACACACACATGCACGTGCACACATATACACACTTTTTTTTTTTGGTTTCTTTTCATGTTGGTTGTACACCGCCCCCCATACACCACCTCCGCAACCCTCTCCCCCTCTGTTCTCTGCTGTCGCTCTCACACTTCGGTCGCTTGCACGACTATCCGTCACCCCTCTGAAGTGATCGCTCTCAGTTATTGACTTGAAAGGATCTGCTATTACTTCTCAAGTGAATAAAAAAAACCAACTTTATACAGTATCTCAACTCAAACAACACTACACACACGCAGCCACCTGGACCTGGCCCAGTCGAATCCTCTTGGTCTGGGTACTCCTATTCTTTCAACAAGGGCCTTCACTGTTATGGCACACACAATCAGTGTAATATCAGTGCAATATCTACTTTCACAAGCACTGTATTGTATGTGTGTGATGTTTAAGCTACTCGCTTAGCAGTTATTCTTGATATGCCCCATTAGATATGAAAGAAATGTATCCATGAGCTGGAACCTCATGTAGACTTTCCAGTTGATTTTGTTGTCGGCCCTCTGCAATGCTGTCACCAGTTTCAGTCATGGGAAAAGTACGGGCAGAACATGCCAGACTGAAACTGGTCCACATCTTTGCCATATCAGGACAGAGTCAGAGCCAGATTCACGTGAAGGTCAGTTTCAGTATGTGATAAAAAGAGAATCACATGAGTGCATGTCACATATGCATCTGACATTTCAACGTTGGTCCATGGACAACAAATGTGAAATAGCCTAGTTAGTTTGGCTAAATCTAGCGCATTTACATTCTATGTTTCTGAATGTGCATTGTCCATGTCAAATAAACCATGAATAAGTCTCTGTGTATAACTGAAATCTGCATTGTACTGCACACATACACACATACACTTAGCTGTGTGTTGGACTGTGTGAAGTTTGACCATCCTTGCTCTATAATATCTCACTCAACCCCTTCCTGGTCGACTAAAAGAGAAACAATACAATCTTTCTTCCCCTACTTTGTTCTAGATTGTTTGGCCAGTTTTTCACTCAGACTAAGGTTGTTTGCAGTCTCTATAAAAGCGTGTCTTTCGGTCGTCTGCTCCCTTGCCAGTTTTCCGTTCGCCTGCCCGAAACCCTTGTGATGTCTCTGTTCTCTCACTTGGCATCATGGGAATTTTTTTTTTTTTTTTTTGTCCCAAGCAAACAATGTCTAACCATGCGAAGTCGAGGTTTGCCATCAAATTTCGATTGGGAGAAGACACAGCGGTTTACTTAAGATAGCCAGGGTTGAAATTCCCTAGATAAGACCAGCATAATATTACTGGGCACTGTTTGTTCAGGCATGCCGTGTGCGCAGGTCACAGAAAAGATTAACTCGCTTAACCTTTGCCGAGCGCTTTTGACTGAAGCTGGGGAGATAGGATCCAGGCACAGGCAAAAGCCTCTCTCTGTAGAGGTAGCTGCTTAATAACCCTACTGTGAGCTGTAGACTCCAAAACAAGGCGATTTAACAGTGCCAGAAATGGCTCTAACTAAGCAATGGCAAGCGCCAGATATACGGTCACGCCTGTCCTGTGTTCACGAGAAATTAGATGTTTCAGCAGTATATTCCCAATTTGCCATGCTGTGTACACAAACATATCAACTCTACCATTTCATATAGCAGTGCAGTAAAGTATACAGTGTGTGTGTGTGTGTGTGTGTGTGTGTGTGTGTGTGCGTGCGTGCGCGCACGTTTTTAAACTGACCAGCCTCTTCAAACAGTGCTAGGCAAACATTTGGCACAGGAATTTAGAGTTGTGTTACTTTTTTTTCCTCCTATGAATTTCTCATACAGTGCTGTTGGACATGATCTGCCAAAATGGTCTTATCGGTGTTCATCCAAAGTGTTTTGAAAGTTGAAAAAAATGCTCCACTGTTGCCAAACATCATAATCCACAGGCAACAAAAGGCAAGCTTGGATGAAGTTTTAGTGTTAAAGCTAAAAAAATAAAAAAATAAAAAAAGCTGTTAAACTTGCTGGCAGACAGTATTTGCTCAACAATTCTCTGTCATTATTGAACTGAAACACTTGTCATTAGAAAAAATGCTTCATGGTCTGAGACACAAACAAACACACACACAGTACACACACACACACACACGCACGCATGCACGCATGCACACACACACACACACACACACACACACACACACACACACACACACACATTCACACACACAGACCTGATGGAGTAGCTGTGAAAGATTCCAGTGAAGTTAATGAATAACCCAGAGAGGTCATTTCAGAAGAAACCAAAGAAAGGGAATTCCCCTGAGGCTTGAGCTCCAGCAGGCACGCATGCACACACACACACACACACACACACACACACACACACACACACACACAAATATGCAGTAACCACAATATTAATATTAAACCTCAATATTTGGTATGTTCACCGAGAGTTGATAATGCTTCCATGTTTAAATACTTAAACAGATCTCCCTTAATAAGCAATTCTCTGTCCACATGACACTATATAAACACTCTGAGAGAGAGAGAGAGAGAGAGAGAGAGAGAGAGAGAGAGAGAGAGAGAGAGAGTGCCGCTGCATCTCATAAACATTATCCTTACAAACAAGACCAAAGCAAAAGAAATGCCCTGGTTTTCCTCAAAACTGTTTTGTTAAAAAGGCAGACAAATACAAACACACCCAAACACACACACACACACACACACACACACACACACACACACACACACACACACACACACATGCACACACTCATGCAAAAAAATTCAGCTTTATGACAGTGTTAATCCCCACACTTTGCAATCCCCACACTCTCCATAACATTACCTTCCATGACACCCCACACACACGCGCGCACACACACACACACACACACACACACACACACACACACATACATGCCTGTCACACACTGCTGATATGACACTCAGCCCTTAATCCACCTCTGCTGTTGTTTCCAGGCTCTAACAGCCAGCAGCAGCTCACAATCACATGCTTGATCACATCAAGCGTACGCTATGCATATCTGAAACTAAGTCTAGTGTCATTAGCACTCTATACAGTGGATGGCTGCTGTGCAAGTGTGTGCTGTGCTGCTTAGCTTCCTGACAGTTGGCTGCACTGGTGTGTCGTTTCTCAGTTAAGGCCCTCAGTTCCCAGGGCATGCTTCACTGTCATCTTTCCCTTAAAGGAGAAATCCAATCAATCCATAGCCCTGTTGTTCAAACTCACCAAGTGCTGTAAGTAGGAAAAAGAATAAGAAAATTTAATACAAGACAGACCGAGCAGTGCACCGGCAACTAAAGTGGACTGCACACCGGCTCCGACACAGTGCTGAGCACTCCTCTTTCAACATTCTGTTCCATTGTTTTCAATGCAACCCTGCACACCAGCGTGGAAGTCCACCGTCGATTGTGAATTACGGTTGAAGTCTATTTTGTCGGAGCCGTCCATTGACATCCATTGTTATTTCCACATGCTACTGTGCTGAATTCGAAAGTGCTCTGCAATGCTGTCGGAGCCGGTGTGCGGACGGTTTAACATTAAGTTAATGGGGCATAACAACTTACTTTCAGTTTCATTTCATTATGCCCCATTGAGTCAGCATTAGTAATCGGTTTGTTATTCGGTCTATGTAGCATCAAATCGTTCTTTTTCTTAAAGACAGCATTCAGGTACCAATGACAACAGGACTAATAATAGACTGATTCACACTGGATTCCTCCTTTAATTGTGCCTTTGATAAAAAAGGCTGACATCCTTAGTGCACGGGGTGGATGACAAGTCCCACTGTCCGTATGTGTCATTATCTTTTTCATGCAAAACCAAGGAAGTGTGGTGAGTGCTCAACCGTATCCAGATGTCTTGTTTCACGATGTTTACATTGGCTGGTAATTGCCAAACAACAACAAAAAACACTGTGGTCATCTTTTGAAAGTCTTGTTTTGTATGGTCAGCATTAGTGGAAAGAAGAAAGACAGAGAGAATGAAAAAAAATGTTGAAACTTTGGAGGAGAAAAAAAAGAAGGAGAAAATGTTGAGAAGAGAAAAGAAGAAAAGAGAGGAGAAGTAGCCACACACCCTGGAGCTTGAGGCACAATTTGCCAGTAGGATGTCTCACAAATGAGGTGCATGACCTCTGCTCAGGATTTAGCCACACAGACTGCAAAAGCCCTGCAGGGGACAACCCCACACACACCTACACACACACACACACATACTCACACATACTCACACGCACACACACACACACACACACACACAGACAGACAGAGCTTTCACACACTCACACACCCACACACAGAGCTTACATGGCTTCAGGTGGATGCGTACAGACTTGCACAACAGCATAGTCTTCAGAGTCTTGTCGCTCATTGAGGCTGAAGCCTTGAAACAAACAAAAAAAAAAGAAACAGAAAGAAAGAGAGACAGAGAGAGAGAGAGAGAAAAAAAGAAGAGAGAGAAGATTCCCAGCGTTGCAGAAAGCTGTGGAAAACAAGAGTGTTGCCTGCATGTGCGCTTAAGGGGAACACTCCCCCGTTGGGCTCACACAAAGCTGAGCATTGTGAGGCCACACGTCCCTCTCGGCGCTGGAATCTTGGACACGCTCCGTCGGAAACTTCAGCCCCTTACAATCCCCTGGGTTTGCTTTGCTTTGTTTTGTTTTACCTGCCCGTGGAAGGAAAGGGGAGGATTCATTTTTTTTTTATTATCATTTTTTTTTCAAGTTATTAGTCAAATGTTTGAAAAAAAGCAGTAAGTGTGTAAAAGGAAGCCTTTGGCTACCGTCTCCTAGAACGCAAGGCTGAGACCTTTGTGCAGTTTAATTGTGCGTTTGGCAGCTTGCTTGTGGCATGCTTCATGTGTTTTTGCACTATGTGAGCGCATACATGCGTTAAAAGAGCCTAAGAATGTATGCACACATGTACGTGTTTATATCCTTGGTGATGCGGGGGGTGTGAATGCAAGTGTGGGTTTCCACACGTAGGCAAGCATGCTTTTATGGACTTGAGTGAGTGAGTGTGTGTGTGCGTTTGTGCGTGTGTGTATGTGTGTGTGTGTGTGTGTGTGTGTGTGTGTGTGTGTGTGTGTGTGTGTGTGTGTGTGTGTGTGTATGAGCATGTGTTGATGTGCATGTGTATGTGTGCCCGAGGGTGTGTGTCGTGTGTGTGTGTGTGTGTGTCTCTGTCTCTATCAGATAGAGATCAGATTCTCTTTAAAGTCAGCGGGCCTGTTTCCCCCCCTGGCTTGCCTGCCAAAGAATGCCAGTGGTCGTGAGGTCGCCATAGTGCGAGGTCGTGACTTTGGACCGGTGAGGAGAAACTGATACCCCCTCTTAGGTTCGGGGAGGGGTTAAGGTTGTGGTCGTTGTGCTGAAACTGATGAGTGGCAGTCAAAAGCACTGATCTCCTATGCCTCGCGCACACACGCCTGTGCACGTACTGTA
The DNA here is from genome assembly GCA_027497455.2 of Sardinella longiceps. Classification (NCBI taxonomy): domain Eukaryota; kingdom Metazoa; phylum Chordata; class Actinopteri; order Clupeiformes; family Clupeidae; genus Sardinella; species Sardinella longiceps. The sequence continues at coordinate 8,868,123 of JAODXP020000022.1, read as the reverse complement.
TGTGTGTCTGTGTGTGTGTGTGTGTGTGTAAGTGTGTGTGTGTGTGTGTGTGTGTGTGGATGGAAAGGGGGGGGGGGTAGTTTACTAGCCAGAGTGGGTAATTGCTGTAACCCAGGAAATGCCCCCCAAAAAGCCAGAGGGGCTGCTGCAACACTGCTGCACTGGCCTGGTGTGGTGGTGTGTGGTGTGGTGGGACAGCTTTACTGCAGCCTGGGGGTCTGGAGGCTGGGCGAGGCTGCAATTACTGCTAACGGCTCTGCCATAATGAGGGATTAGGACACACACAGAACACAGAACTCTCTCTCTCACTCACACACACACACGCACACATATATATACACACACAACTTATGAATGACCTCTCACTCAAGCTTACAATGCGTTTTTACAATGTGTGTTTCACACATATATTATCTGGCACACATTCACTTATGTTCCCTATTTTCTCCTTCAAACACACACACACACACACACACACACACGCTGAAATATGACTGACAGCTTGCCAGCCCCAAGCAGAAGTAGGGGCCTGCTTAATGTCTTTCAGGGTTGTTGAAGTGAAGGGACAGATTGAGCTCCATGCCTCCATGTGCTGGCTAAAATTTCCAGATCCCAGAGTCCCGTCATCTGTTTGGCCTGGGACAAGCAATGAGGATGGGTGAGTGTGTGTGTGTGTGTGTGTGTGTGTGTGTGTGTGTGTGTGTGTGTGTGTGTGTGTGTGTGTGTGTGTGTGTGTGTGTGTCTTGGTTGTAGGTGAGCACTGAACTCTGAGTAGACCCTCACTAACCACCCTCTAAAACCCTTTGCCCCTTCACCCCCCCTTTTCCAAAGACCACAGGTAGTAAATGGCTCATTATGGAGAAAATATTCCACTGGGCTACTTATAGGTAGAAGGAGGGGTACAATTGAGGGATTGGGAGAGGGGGTTATGACCTGACCCCCACTTCCAGAACCCTCTCCCCCACCTCCACCTCCTCCACCTCCTCCCCTCGACCTGTCAGGGATCATGGGAAAATAGATCCTGGATACCCAAACACAGGAGCCTCTCGGAATACTACACACATATACAGAGCACGATGTCCAAATAAATCAGAGACTTGATGTTTGTTTTCTGCTGGGGTCTGGACTTTAGGGGTACACACACACACACACACACACACACACACACACACACACACACACACACACACACACACACACACACACACACACACACACACACACACACACACACACACACACACCTTCAGACAGACCTGGAAAGAGATCGCTCTTCCATGGTTAGCGAGTGCAATCAGTATCGCTTTGCCTGTATGTCTTATTATTTTGCCATGTTTGAATTACATTTGTTTGGGCATCTCGGTTTACAGCAGGTATGTAGGTAGGACTCCATGGGAAAGCCTACACCAAAAGAAAGGTCCTGTGTTTGTATTGCCCGTACCCTGCAGAGGACGTATCAGCGGGCAAGCGTATTTGTTAAGGGCAAAGAAAATGACACGGTTTATGAGAAATCACACGGAACTGTGAGTGCCTTTACAGTAACAATGGCTATTCACAGCTTTCCAGGTAAGTAGCATATTTACAAAGGTCACAGCAGCTGAGAGCACAGGAGCCCAGAACAAGATTTACTCATGTGTTACTGGCAAAGCAAATATGGAATATGGAACAAGACTATTTATTTCTTCTTTCCTTTGGAGTCTTGTCAACCTTTAAAGAGGAAAGGGTAACATTTAGGCCCCCTATTTCTCTACTAGTTCCTTAGTATGTGACAGACAACAGGCTTCCTTTCATGTTATCTCCCCTCCATCTGCAAAGAGAGCGGGTGAATGATGAAAGAAATGGCCAAACTCCTGTGTGGGAATGTGGTGTGTGTGCATGTATGTGTACTTATGGGTGTGTGTGTGTGTGTGTGTGTGTGTGTGTGTGTGTGTGTGTGTGTGTGTGTGTGTGCGTGTGTGTGTGTGTGTGTGTGTGTGTGTGTGTGTGTGTGTCTGTGTGTGTGTGTGTGTGTCTGTGTGTGTGTCTCTGTGTGTGCGTGTGTGTAGATGTAGATGTGTAAGTGAAAGTGTTTCCTATGTATTGACAGAGTGAGTACAGGGTACATAGGTTTTCCTGGTTACTGTCAGCTTGTCAGTCCATGTTCAGAAGCCCTGGCCCCCCTCTCTCAGAAAACAAACATACCTATGGCTGTCATAAATCAAACTGACTCCTTTCCCATATCCCAACAAATCTCTCTGTCAATAACAAATGCAGTTGCAGAACATTCAGTTGATCAGGAGGACAGGTGTATGCAATCAGTGGGCAGAAAATGGATGGTCAGCATGGAAACTGGAAAGTGTGTGCGTATGTGTGTGTGTGTGTGTGTGTGTGTGTGTGTGTGTGTGTGTGTGTGTGTGTGTGTGTGTGTGTGTGTGTGTGTGTGTGTGTGTGCGCATGTTTGTCCAGGTGTGTAGAGTCCTGTCAGTGAAGCAGGTATATACTGTACCATAAATTACATGTAACAGAGCTTGTGTTTAATGTCTGGCAAGTTGTCCAACACTCAGATCGGCACTCTGCCAGAAATGCTAAGTGAGCTAAGTGATAATTACAAAACAGTAAACAGCATGACTGTATCTTATTTCAAAAGCACAGTGTTTCTTAACACAGGGGAGGAATAAACAGCTTTATCTGATGGATGGTGCATTATGTTCTTGCGAAACAGAAAATTATGTTCCTGTCCACTTTTTTGGTAGATGATTTGATCCTTGCATCTTCCTTGAGGATGTTTTAGAATGATGACAAAAATTGTCAAAAGTGATAACTGATAAGTCGACAAAAGATGGGTATGTGTACTGACTGAGGTGGATGGGGTTACCAGTGGTTTCCTTTGAACTGTTGGCCTATATTTCATTGGCTACTATGCCAGTATGTGCAAATTCTGCTGAAAATACTGACACTCTCACCCTCTATATGCGAATACATTCATCCCATCCCATGAACACAATATTATATTATATATAATATTATATATTATGTCTCCCCTGTTCTGACTCTTGACCACATAAACACAAGGCTTGTGAGAAAGTGGTGAGATCACTTCAATTACATGACCCACAGGTGTATCTGCAAGAATATAATAGAACATATGATAGATTTTTTTCACTCTGCTTAACAGGAACAAGAGCTGGTATCAGGCAACCATCTAAAACCAGGCCATCTCAAACCAGGTACCAGCTACTGTAAGCTATAGTCTTTAATGGTTTGGCTGCTTGAGCCCACAGAGACTGGTGTGACCAGCTTTATCATGCATTTATAAATCTGCAAAGAACTGTGAAGCGGCTAGGCTACAACATAAATCTTGGTTGACCATAAAGTTGGTCAAAACAGCCCAAAATCATTCCAAGATGGCAGTGAGCCCTGTCAAGGGACTTTGTTTACATCCCAAAACTTCCACTCAAACTTTTGCTGAACTGGCTTCTGATCAGCTGGATGTAGTCCCAAATCTGGGTCATATCAAGCCCAGACTCAGCTGCTATCATGGGTCAGTGTGTGTGTGTGTGTGTGTGTGTGTGTGTGTGTGTGTGTGTGTGTGTGTGTCCAGGGTGTCTCTGGGGGTAATAGGAGATTAAGAGAAGAGCCGTGTGCAGTGTGGGAGAGGTCAGAGGTCAGGCCGCAGGCTGCAGTTTGGGGAAGTGTACGGCAGATAGAGCCCGTCTGCACACAGCTGAGATAAAACCTCAATCCGCTGGTGTGCATGCTGCAGCCCACTGGGAACTTCCTTTGTGTGTGTGTGTGTGTGTGTGTGTGTGTGTGTGTGTGTGTGTGTGTGTGTGTGTGTGTGTGTGTGTGTGTGTGTGTGTGTGTGTGTGTGTGTGTGTGTGTGTGTGTGTGTGTGTGTTTATTTATGTGCATAATGTAATACTGTTTGAGTGTGTGTATGTGTGTGTGTGTGTGTGTGTGTGTGTGCATGTGTGTGTGTGTGTGTGTGTGTGTGATTCTTTGTTTGTCTTAGTATTTCTTTGATAACAGCAAAACAGGAACAAAACTCTCTCTCTCTCTCTCTCTCTCCCTCTCTCTCACTTGCCCCTTCTCTCTCTCTCCCTTTCTCTTTCTCTCTTGCACACATGCTTGCTCACCCTCTCCACTGGAAAAAAAAAGTGGGAAAGGAGGAGGGGAGGGGGGGGGGGGGGGCAAGTTAAAACAATAATGAGAAGTAAAGAAAAAAACAACGCGTGAAAACCTCACACATGTTTGGCAGCGCTGCACAGCGAGGGCTGCAAGGCGTGGGCTCCTCAGAAGAAAAACAAAGAACAGCTGTGCGGAGCAAGAGACAGAGAGAGAGAGAGAGAGAGAGAGAGAGAGAGAGAGAGAGAAAGTTTTTTTCTCTCCCAGATGAGTCTCCCTGGGTGAGCTGGGTTTGCCCTGCGTTGAGAATCCCCTTGGTCTGATTTGTTGCGCTTGGCTGTGTGTGAGATCGGCAGGATGCACCTTCTCTCTCTCTGCCCCTATCAGATAAGAGACGTTTTTTCCCCAAACACTAGTATCTCCATCTGGGCAGCACAACACAACGATCACAAACAGCAGCCAATTCCCCCCACACACACACACACACACACACACACACACACACACACACACACACACACACACACACACACACACACACACACACACACACACACAGTTCATTCCCCTATAAACTTCTCCCTCTATGAACCTCTGACACACAGCTGCCAACCTGCAGAAAACACCCACAGCACAACTGTGCAAAAAAGGATGGGAACTCCCAGCCTGCATCTCCATTTGAGAATCATGTTACATTCAACCCTTAGAGTTACTATTACAGTAAATATTTGCTTCCTCAGACAGATTCTGTACGTGGTCTGACATTTTAATGCTGCGGTTTATCACTGAGCAGAGAGTGTCAAAGAAGAGAAGAGAAATCAACCTTTGCATGACTTTAACTGTTTATTCATGAATCTTAGTTCCCTTACAGTAATATGGTGTGCAGGGCTCCTCAAGAGTGTTAAAGCAGTTTAAGCATAGCCCTGCTGCACGAGCCTTCTAACAGCAATATATTTCACATGAAATGAAAGATTTTCGCGAACACAAAACACTTTACATTGAGTCAATGTAACCTCAGATCTTACTTTCGGTTTCCAACAGTCAGGTCCCATTGATTCAGTGTAATGTGCCTGTTCGCTTCTGCGTTCGCGTTCGGTCTGTGCTGTACCAAATTATTTTGTTCCACTCGCTAACTAGCGCATTTAGCAAGCTCTTTCAGCAGGGCTACGCTTGAATTCACTCCGGTACTCTCCTTTAAAGTAGCTACACTGTACACACCAAAGATTCACAACAACACCAGCTGCAACATTCTAAAAACCAGAAACTTTCTGTTGGAAAACTAGGGTGTTTAGACCAATGCAACAATTTGCAACATGACTAATAGTTTCTGCATAACAATGCAACGTTTGCTTCACAACACCACAACTCCTCTCTAAAACTTGAATCGGGCTTTAGTAAGAGTAGGGTGTGCATCAGGTTGCATTATAACCAATAGCATTTCTCAAGAGTTTTTAAGAATTGGCTTCAGCTCAGTTCAAGTGAACAGATGGACATGTGGACATACTGCTTACACTTGCCACTAACAATGAATGTGCGTGTGTGTGTGGGTGTGGTGTGTTTTTAAGAATGTTTCCCTATTCCTGTGTACCCAGTGTGTACATTCTTTGGTCAGGTCACCCTGGCCTCAGGACTCATTCTAGGAGATTTGACAGCTTCTCCTTTTACCTTCATGGCATCGCTCCATTGTGCCTATCAACCATCTCACAGCTCCTCACTTACAGACATCAAATACATTCTCTCTCTCTCTCTCTCTCTCTCTCTCTCTCTCTCTCTCTCTCTCTCTCTCTCTCTCTCTCTCTCTATCTATCTTTCTCTCTCTCTCTCCTGTCTCCCTCTCTCTCTTTCGCTCTCTCTCTATTACATACACACACACACACACACACACACACACACACACACACACACACACACACACACACACACTTGCACACATGGTTGCTTTTACTTTCTGTCTTCCAAGAATCTGCGTAACTGCGTAAGTTAACTGACAACTGCTTGTGTGTTCAGTAAGGGTATAATAATGTCCTGTGGACTTTCCTCCCTGTCCCTGCGCTGGTTCCTTACAGTAAATCAGGACTAGAAGGGGTCTCCCAGAGTAAAGCTGGACTTGAAGGGGTCTCCCACGGAGAGCTCTGGTAAATTCCTGCCTGCATGAGTGAGTTCAGTATAACAGCATGGCGTAACACCTCAGCTGGGCCCTCTGGTCTAACACCACAGCCGACTGTTCTCTCCCCTTTCTCTCTCTCTCTCTCTCTCTCTCTCTCTCTCTCTCTCTGTCTGTCTCTATCTCTCACTTTCTCTCTCTCTCTCTCTCTCTCTCTCTCTCTCTCTCTCTCTCTCTCTCTATCTCTCTTTATCTCTCTCACTCTGTCTCTCTCTCTCTCTGTCTGTGTCCCTGAGAGGTAAGTTCATACACATGGGCAGTTTTGCGTTTCACTTCACCAAAAAAAAAAAAAAAAGCCCAAGAGTGTTGATTGAAGACTCAGGCCTTCTGCACACCTCAAGGTCTCAATGTCTCTGATGGTGGCGGCACTGATTGCGTGTGTGTGTGTGTGTGTGTGTGTGTGTGTGTGTGTGTGTGAAGAGAGAGAGAGAGAGAGAGAGAGAGAGAGAGAGAGAGAGAGAGAGAAAGCATGCCTGTATGTGTGTGTCTGTGTTGAGGAGAGAAAGTTTGTGTGTGTGTGTGTGTGTGTGTGTGTGTGTGTGTGTGTGTGTGTGTGTGTGTGTGTGTCTGTGTGTGTGTATGTGTATGTGTCTGTGTGTGCATGTACACTTTCATCTCAGTGAGGCCTTTCAGTTTGTGGAAGCAGCTGCTGAGCTGCTTGTTTCTGCCCTTGTCTTATTATTTACATAGGCCTACACACGTATATGAGGGAATCCCCAACTTCCCTTCCTCGCACTGGCAAGCAGAATCCCATCCAGCCACACAAATACTATACACCCACACAAATACACACAAATAATATGCACGCTTCCACAAATATAGTACGCAGATACCACGCACACACAGACACACGCGCACACACACACACACACACACACACACACACACACACACACACACACACACACACACACACACACACACACACACACAAATACTATGCAAATACACACACATACCGGTGTATGCCATTCATGTCATGTTTGATCAAAACAGTCATTCACACGAGGGAAGCAGCTGTGATGTAACAAAACTACTACTCTGAGGAAGACTGAAAGGAGATGTGGGCTTTTTATGAATATTCCACACACACACATACACACACACACACACACACACACACACACACACACACACACACACACTGTACACATCTGTTCTGCTTTGATAAAGAGAAAGGTATTCCCTAAGGACTGTGGAGGAACATAATGAACAGAGGGAGAGAGCAAAAATGAGAGATGAAGAGAAAGAAAGAGAGAGAGAGAGAGAGAGAGAGAGAGAGAGAGAGAGAGAGAGAGAGAGAGAGAGAGAGAGAGAGAGAGTTTGTAGGTAAGGGGTGGGGGAATAAGGGGAACAACCTCAGACCAACACAGTCTCTAAGTCCTTGCAGCTTGGGATTGGCTTACTGTAAACAATGACCTTTGGAAATCACAAGTGCAGAACAACAGAGAGAGAGAGAGAGAGAAGCAGCAAACAGAACCCACACCACCAAGAGCAGTCATCCAAGCATAGCAGGGGAAGTCAGGCCTAAGACAAACCCCCCAAGTCAGTGTCTGTAAGGATGGGCTCGCAGAAAAAAAAACCACCCTGTCTTCTTTTTAAGTGGGACCCATTTCTATGTACTACTTCAGGGGACGTGGCCTTTCTGCTAAGGCAATCACAGGGGCAGCCTTGCGGTCAGTCCAGCAAACTAGCCTCTGAATTATTTAGTGAAGAAGCCAAGGCTGGCCAACAGCACAGAAGAGTTATATCACAGTGTCAGGTGTGTGTGTGTGTGTGTGTGTGTGTGTGTGTGTGTGTGTGTGTGTGTGTGTGTGTGTGCTTATGTTTGTGTGTGAGTGAAATGACAGGAATAAAAAGAGAAATAATCATTTGGTGTGGTATTATCATAGCGAGGGAAAAATGTTTGTACTGCAGTATGTTGGAAATAATTATATACTATAATAATATTTAAGTAATAATTAAATAACAACAGTAAAGTCTGGTGAGAGAGAAACCCATTTCATATGTGTAGTTTAGTAGTGGTTTGCCCTTGTATACAATTATCAGATTGATTAAATTTCGGTAGCTCAGTCCATTTCCCCACTCCCTCTCTCTCTCTCTCTCTCTCTCTCTCTCTCTCTCTCTCCCATATTTCCCCTAAGGAGGCAAGCGCAGGGACGACATGACCATGAATCAGCACATTGATCATGTGACCATCGGGAGATCCCTACGCTACTCTACGCTACACTATGCCAGGCTCGGCTCAGCGCAGCACAGCTCGGCAGCGAGATCATGTGACTGTCTGGAAGCCTCCCCTGCTGCCAAATCCCGTTTCCCAGAAACAGGAGCTCTGAGCTGGGCAGGCAAGGGGAGGGGGGGAGGGAATGAGGGGTTGATTTAGTGTTAGATGGGTGGGTGGGGAGGGGGGTTCCAAGGCCACTGCAGCTGTCACTGTCTGTGATTACACCAACACCCCCCCCATCAGTACCACCCACTAGCATACAGGAACACACACATATATGCATTGAAGGTGGGGGGGGAGGCATTTACTCTGTACACCATTGGGGTGTGTAGGAAGGGGAAGGGCAACATGTTGACAGTGGGGGCTTTCGGTGAGTCAGAGCTGGGAAACCTGTGAGGAATGTCAGTCATTTAATGGGGGGGGGTAAGGTTGGTTGGAGGGGGAGGGGGGGGTATCCCGTGGCACAGGGTACGGTAGCAGTAGGCCTAGTGGCCCCAATGCTATGTGCCTCCACATAGCATTACACATAGCAATTATATGCGCTGTCAAACGATGTAAGACTCGATGATTTATTGTTTCCTCACCATTGACAAAAACTTCTTTTTTTGTTTCTCTTCTCTTGACAAATACCAACGCAGATTACCAACACATGTTTTTGTCTTATTTATGCCTGGCACCTAACAAAATATACTACACACAAAAAAAAAACTCTATCTTTATTGCTGACACTTCACATCTGTAGATCTCTAATAAACTTGCTTCACCTCATTATCAGCCAGTTTAGTTCCTGATTTTCATTTCGACTGAAACCTTTTGGCCTGTGGTGAGTGTGGCGACAGGAGGCCCTTGTGTCACCGCCTCCTCCCCTGTGGTCTCCAGTGTCAACCTGCCTGCGCTGGTTGGCGCCTCCAGCGGCCACGCACCAGCGGAGGGGAATCACACGTCTCTCTGTGACTTCTGCTTGCTGAATGTCAGGGGGTCCATGCGGAGCCCCGTGGGGGTGCGACAGACGCTGGCGGTGGAAACCCCTCAGTTTCGGCGGGGTGGTGGGCGTGAAACTGCGGTTTCTGTCTCACATACTCTTGTAGAGCACCTGCAGATAATGCGGTAAATTGGTGGACTTTTGTCAGAAGCAGGTAAAAGCATTAAGTGATACTGATTTACTGTGTAGCTATTGTCGAAAGGGCAAAAGCTTTAAAAAAAAAAAGAGTATGTGTTATGAGAAAGAGGGATGTGACAGGTGCCGTTCAGAGGAGGAGGATTTACCCAGTCAATGCGGGCTTGCATGAAGGCAAAATTCTGCTGCAGAAAGTGGTCCATACAATTTTCATGAACTATAAACATGGCGTGACATGAAAATATCATGATTTGCATTACTGAGTGAAATTAATAAATGAATGAATGGATAATTAAAAATGATTAATTTTGGAATAAGGCCTAATGCGACATCTGAAAATGCCACATGCCTACTTACAGTATACACAGAGAAGTGCGGAAGCTTTAGGGTTACGGTATCTGTTGTTGGGACACAGGGAGTAGTTTTACTGTTATGAAGCTTTAGGTGCTGTTTGCCACAAGCCAATCAATAACGGCTGTATCGCCCAGGGTGATTTCTGACCCAGACTTTCTGTAAGCCCCACCCACCCACCCACATTTACGGCTGAGCTGTTCTTACTGTAAATGAAATCTGAGAGTCAGAGTCGCGAAAATCCTCTGTTACTTACTTTGCACATTCGTGTTCAACTGGGATGTCTGTTTGTGTCTTAGTCACACTGGAATTTCTGCTGTTCATACAACGTTGTTAATATCGGGCCTAATAACGAAGCACTATGCTACATAACAGAAATAGTAATTAAGGAGACTTACTTATTTACTGGGAGTCCTTTTTTTCTCCCTTCAAGCTTTGCTACTCCATGCCAGTATACACAGTGCCCTAATATTCTGCTTTAGTGAACACCGACAGAGTGTTATTACGAGGGGCTCATAAATAATTTCAGAAGTGATTTAGGAGTGAGATCAGGCCGCTAAAGAAGCAGGTTCTGTGCCTCTGTGCCCTTTCTGGTGTGAGTGCCAGAGTGTCCCATGTTTGGAAAAAGTGACAAAAACAAAAACAGTATCCAGCGTTTAATTACACACACCGTTGAGTGACTTAATGGTCCCTTTCTGAATTACGACACTCTCTTACTTTGTAGAAGGAGACGAAAAATATACACAAGTCCAAGAGCTCGGGCATACTTTCCATACTGTACTATGAGTATGAGAACATGTTCAGGAGCTGTTTTTATTTCAGTGGGAAAATAACTCCACGCTTAAGCCAGGAGTAAAACCTATGGATTTACACTGGGCATAATCATTAAGATACAATGACAAAGACAAACATACTCATAATACTGTTATGATGTTTGCACCTCTATAAGTAAATATGCAAGATGATTAATTTTATTTCTCACATCTCTGAATTGAGATCAACTGTAGTGATACTACAGTATAGATTCATCTGCGGCACAGTCATACTGATCCAGAATCAGACACATTGGCCCAGGGCCCATGGACTAATCATACTGTATGTCTTTGGTGCTCAGTGCTGTGCTGTGCGTTTTGCCTGGTTAGTCAGGGAGTAACAAAAGATGCAGTGCAGCATATAATGACTAATTACGCAGGCAGATAGTGTGCCTTACAAAAAAGCCTCTCCTATTTCCAAACATCAATAATGAAGAGTGTTATCCAAGGCCTGTGGGGAATCAAGACAGAATCAGGGCATCTCCAAAACAAGGAAGCCAAAACACTCTCTCTCTCTCTCTCTCTCTCTCTCTCTCTCTCTCTCTCTCTCTACTCACACACTCTCTCACACACACACACACACACACACACACACACACACACACACACACTGACACAGACACACACACACACACACACACACACTCTTTCACTCCTCTGTGCTTGCCCACTGTCTTTTTCTCTGGGCATCCGGCTGACCCCATCCACTGAGGGGAGAGACAAATTACACGTTTATCTACCCTCGTTTCTTTGCATAAGGTGAAGCACTCTCGGAGAAACCCAATACGGCTCCCACAACACCGAAGTGGGCTTTGGGCAGCGACTCAAGGCATGATGTGTCCACGGTAACAGTGGGATGTTTGTTTGGAAAACTAGGGAGGTCAGTTTAATTATTCATTTCATTGGATTTTTTTGTGTTATCATAAACACAGCAAGATAATCTCTGAGCCCTAAGGATGAATCATAGTACATACCATAAATTTCACTTAAACTTACATAGAAGTATCCTGTGCTTTCTGGGAAGCTGTAATTGCATTGACTTTAACAGTGATAAAGTATCTTTCCTGTCTAATTTCACAAGATGTTTTGTTTTAGTTCCCATATGCTAAATGTCCCAAGTCCATTCATCTTTTTCTGCATACAGATAGAGCTTTTCCAACCAGAGACATTAGATAGAAGATATAGAAGTAAAAAAAAAAAACTTGTCTCAACAAATAGGCTATGCAGCCTTATAAATAAATCTCATAAATCTCAATGTTCATATTTCATGATCACATTAATGTTACAATTGTCAAACCAAGGAACCAGAGAGAGAAAGAGAGAGAAAAGAAAAAGAAAAAGAGAAAGAGAAAAAAAGCAGAAAATATAAACCCATGCTCTGCACTCTGGAGCCTGCCCATGCAGAAACAGGATGTGGCTGGCACCATACACTGTATAGCCCCTCTTGTCTGTTCATTGTGGGCACTATCTGAGCGCTGCACCAGGTACTCATCTTGGCAGCTTGGCACCGTGCATCACCACTCCACTCCACTCAAGAGTCCCCATGCCCTCTCTGTCCCCTCCGCTGCCCTGGTGCTGGGGCAGAGGTAATTGAATTTCCCCCCTGTCTGTTGGTCCTTTATGGATGTCTATGGATCCGGAGGGACGTTATTAATGTCTTTGTAAATGGTGGCCACGCCAAGGTCAAAGCACGCCTAAGTAGTCGTCAGTATTCCACAGCTAAGCTCAAGGACGGTAAGGACACGGAGCACGCAAAAGGGGAGGATTTATGATTATTACTGTGCATACGTGATAATGGGTGCTTGCTTCAGACGGCAATGCACCGATCACTTTTATTCTCACCGGGAGTCATTAAAGTTTGACAACTCAGATGAGACTGATGTGCAAGTAGTTAATCATCAGTGGGGATGTCATGGCTTGAAGACTGCCCTTCACTGACTAAGCAAGCACATGTCCAATAAGGTTGAATGCAAACGTTTAAAAACCACGAATGGAATAATGTTGTTATGACATCCCTTGTCTTGACTCTAGAAAACGACTATGGATCTTCAAAATGTTTTGGAAACTGTGGCTAACTGAGAAAATGCAGTTGCAGAGTATCTATCATCCTCATCATCAGTCAACGTTTGATCATAAAGTAGATAGATGGCTTGATATGGCGTGAAGGATTGAGAAGAGGTTTCTGTCAAGCACTTGTGAAATACCTGAAATACCTTGCTGAGTGCCTGCAAAGAATCTTGGCATTTCGCCAAATATGTGCATAGGCTGAATAAGTCACCCATAACATAAACTCCAACTGACAGATCCATATCATAAATCAAATGCTGATTTAGTTGAAGTTTTCAAGTCAACCATAAATGTATAGGCTATAGGCTATATACTTTTAAGACATCCTATGCCAACAACACAAGATGAACAGGCTAAACCTCATACAAACTCTTCGAAATGGTCTTTTCTTTTAGTGGAAACTGTTCAAAAAAGGCTAATGGTGTGTCAATTATAAACCCAACCTCATAGGTAGAGAATATTCCAGATATTTCTCTACTGTTTTCTGGCCCAACTGTCATGGCTGCAATGACTGTACAGTAGTGACAGTGAGGTCATTGTGTTTCGTTCAAAGCTAAATGGATCAGGTTAAGGTAAGAGGATGAGAAGTAGGCTAGCGGGGGACGGCAGATTAACCCAAGTCTGATCTCAGCTCTACGGCAATGAGGTCACCATTGGGGTTGCTGACTCATGTCAGATCTGCCAACCAGAGGCTGATCTGAGGCCTGTGGTGATGTCATTCCGCCCCATATTGACTCACTAAGACTGCTTATATCCAGGCTGGTCTGAGACCTGTGGGGTTTTGCCGGTATATAACTGCTGTTGCTGCTGTTGCTGATGCTACTGCAGATGCTGCTGGTGGTGTGATCTTATGCCACTGACTCATCCTCATGCATGCCGTCACCTTCTTACGGGAAAAAAGATCACAGGTAGCTTTGTGTAGTGACAGCTCACACGGGGCTTCATCCCTTTCTCCATCTCTGCCCCCCCCCCCTCCATCCCCCTTTCCCTCCTCCTCCTCCTCCTTCTCCGCACCGCATCGCTCATTCCATCCATCCATCCATCCATCCTCGCTCTCGCTTCACCTCTTCCACCTCCTGCTGAGTCTTCTCCTTTGTCCTTACATTCGCTCTATTATTGCCCTGTCTCCTGCCATTTTCCTCCTCAACCGTTTCCTTTTTATTTCCTTTATTGTGCATCCCGGCATCCTACTCCCTCCTTCCTCTCCCCCACCCCCCTCTCTCTCTCTCTTTCTCTCTCTCTCACACACACACACACACACACACACACACACACACACACACACACATTCTCCTCATCTCTCTCTCATCCTCTCCCTCCCTGCGTGTGTTCTGTCTCTCCCTGCTCTTCCCGGAACTGCGCTCTGCTCAGCTCTGCCGGGAAGTGGCGATTCCGCTCTTTGCTCGGCACCCCTGGACTGATGGTAAAGCCCTGGGAGACAGGAATGATTTTAATTATCCTTACTGTAGATTGTAAAGCTGATCACTTTCAGTTAACGCCATTAAAACAGATACGTCCCTGGAGAATCCACAGTAAAGGTGCAGTAGCTGAGCACAAGGGAGGAAATGTGCTGGAGATAGCACTTTTGATGTTGATGTTCTTTTCCCATGTCATAATTATCATTTTTAAATGACTGTATATGCCTACAATGAGCAGGAAATTAAATTAGGAAATTCAATTGAGATACTTTAATTTTATTTCTGTTTAATTTGGAATTAAATGTTTTGTTTCCAAATGCATGGGCCTACCCATCCATCCTTTGTTATAATCCTAATCAGCATGATTATGGTTATTTACATAAAGACTGTGTGTTGGCCTAAACCACTGACATTGCTAACCTCCAAACAGTATCATGCCCTATAGGTTAGAAAAAAGCCTTTGAATTTCCATCTGATGAAACACAAGTCTTTTAAAAGGACTGACAGGATGAAGGGCAATTTGCCCTCCTTTGATCTTCCAGGTGAGGATGCCCATTAAACAGTGGGGCACCCACTGCCACCTGTGCCCTCCCCTGGGGGCATTGTGTGTGGAGACGGGCAGACCATCTGTGTGAGGGCACAGAGTAGGGCAAGGGGGGGGGGGGGGGGTCCAGATCTGTGGGAAGCCCTTAGCCTGGCGGGTTGGCACTTGTTTCCAGCGGGGGTTCCTGGAGCTGTGAACGAGGTGAGGTCATCAAGAAGCACCTGACTGCGCATCTGTAGGCAAACACAATTAAGAGACCGACGACTGAGCTTGGCATTGCCCGTGGGAATGAGAAGATGAGAAGAGTGTGTGTGTGTGTGTGTGTGTGTGTGTGTGTGTGTGTGTGTGTGTGTGTGTGTGTGTGTGTGTGTGAATACACTAAATAGTGAAAAAATGAAAAAAATAGATTCGGAGCATTTTTCCAATGAAATAGAGTCCACCTACATTAGCTAATATCAGGAATGTTTCCATTTACCATATCATAGAAATTTTCCATTGTTTCCGTTGTTTTTTATTGCTTGAAGAATTTGGCCTAGAAATGACTTTATTCCATTGTTGTATAGGGAATGAGTCTACTTTTGTGAAAAACTATTTCGTCACAGTGTATCATATGTCATTTTTAATATGCAGAGCAAGTAGCCAGAGTCAGACTCTGAATGATGCAGTACACAGTTAAGGAACAGTCTGAGCTTGGCCCTGAAAAAAAAAAAAACAGACAATAACTCTCCTTTTGCATTTAACCTGTTTCAAATTCAAATTAATATTATCCGGTGATGTATTTAGATGTTACCATAACAAAGGAGCATGATCATGATAAACAGGCCTCTATCCTGGTTGCATGTTGGGGCTCAAAGAAAGCAAATAGTGGGAATGGTTCAAATAAAAGTCCTTGTTGAGTTCTCTTCAACTATCATATTGATAATAAATGAATGCGTGAAGAAAGATTTTCAGCGCACTGCGAACACACTTCACATTGGACTGCATTATGGACAGAAAACTCCTGGGCCGAAAAGGGATTGCACTCCGCACTCTGGCCCTGAGTTCAAATAAATACTATCCAGATACACTGGGATACAAAAGAGCTTAATAAACAAAACAACTCTGTGTCATTAGAGACAAATATGGAACTGGAGAACATCTTTATCATAATCCCATTAGGTCCAATGTAAATCTGGGGAGCTTAACGATAGCTGGGGAATCCATAGGGGGAGAAACGTAAGACCCTGGGAACATAACATATTAGAGCTAGGGAACATAGTGACCATTAATAGATCCTAAATCTTAACAATGAGCTTTGTGAACATAGGAATGACCATTGAGACAAGATAAGACAAATATCATCATCACATTTTCTGTAAAATACTGCTTGATACCTCATAAGACTCCATGACCATCTCGACAAGTATTATCACATTTCTGTAAAATATTGCTCCATACCTCATAAGACTGCCATTTTAGGCTTAATAGCCTACCACTTAAACTAGGACTCAAACTAATAACAAAAGAGGTGCCAGGTGTTTACAACGTGAACAATCATCTGTCCAAACTCTGTGTTCCAAGGCATAGCCTTCCATAATTATACCCTTTTGTGTGTGTGATAGGTTGCAGACACTAAGTAAATGTTGAACAACTCTTTAAGAACACAATCAGTCGCCATGTAACGTGTCTGCATGTCACACCCTGAGAAAATAACTGGATACATAAAGGCTTCATTGTTTGCCGACGCGCCATCCCAACACTCACGTGTCCGTGCAAGCAGCCCATGCCAGCCATGCCCTCAAAAACACATGGCAGCGAGTAAACACACACGGTTTTGCTTTTTCGCCCAGCTCCTGCATTTCAAACCATGTTGCCCAGAACTCTCTGCCACACTACGCTTGGCCTACGCCCTGGTATCTTCCCCTCTGGTATGGTGCGGTATATCTGGGCAAGGCTGGCACCAATGGAGGGTGGAGTTCTATCCAAGGTAACCATGACACTATGGGAGGGGAGGTATACACTGTAGTAGTAGAGGGAAGTACAGGGATTCCTCTACTATCTGCTGTAATTACAGGGATAACTCTATTTTATTTATATCTTATTTGATCCTTTTGGGTCGGGCTGGTGGTTGCCAGTGCAAATATTTTCACCCTTCACTTTGAAATATCAGCACTCATGGGAAAATATCAACCTAGGGTGTTCTTTCAGCGGGAAATGAGATGGGTGTGTTTATAATGTGAAATTGTGTGTGTGTGTGTTCCTACTCATATGTCGGATTAAGGCATTAAAAACACCAAAAAAAGTACCCAGTTGTGTTGTGTGTGGGCAAGTGTCTGTTTTTGTCAGTTTAGAGCTAGGGAGAGTGTGAAGTATCCAATTCTGCAGACTTAACACAGCTACCTTTTCACATTCTGCATGTCAAGAATGCATGTGTTTGTGTGTGTTCGCACACATGCGTTTGAAAAGCAGTGTTGCGTCTCCATTGCTATTTCGGTCTCTTACCGCCCACTATGTGTGTGTTTGTGCATGTGTGTGTGTGTGTGTGTGTGTGTGTGTATGTGTTATCCTTTATGAATACGCTGACACCATAGCCCTTGTGTGAACCTTACGCCCTGTGCTAAGGTGCTGTCAGACGGAATATCACTCAGTTTTCCCCCTATAATAGCCCCTTAATCCTACACTGTTATTCCAGGTTTCTGTTCGGTGACTACAGCTACAAACACAACTACAAACATAACTCTGTATCCATGCATTTCCCTCCTGTTTGCTCCAGTTTGCCCTACAGTGACTTTGACATCCTAAGACTGAGATTTCATTCAGGAGCGACGTTTAGCTTAGCTTCAGGCTTGTATTTTGCAACACATGTTCCCAATATACAAGAAGACTGTGGGGCAAAGCAACTTGTTTCCATTAGAATTGATGCCTGCAGAGAACCCCTCGATTACTGTGTATAACAGCTTAATAAGCTCTAAATAACACCATTATAAACACGATCATCCATATACTTTTTTTCAAACTGCCTTTATACTGTAAGTACTAATCGTTTGTAGACTTGATGGAAGCGCGTTAAAGAAAATGCATGCCGTTTGATGGTCTGATGAAGTGCTTTTTTTGATGTTCTTGTGTAGGCCCTCCTTTGGTTTCAGTACACAAAGTAATTGAAGGCAATCGATGGCATATGCTTGGTAGCGTTGTAACCTAAGGTTATACCCCATATCATTTACATGGGCTTGAGACAAACACATTGGAAACAATCTGTTAGTGCTTGGTTTTGCTTGATCAGTAGATTTTCAAAAATAATAAACCCTTGAGTGTCTTTTCTGTTTTTGCTGTTCTTGTCCAGTGCTGGAACTTGCTACCCTGCTGCTGTGGGTCTCTCTGTTGAGAGTCTCCACAGGGTACAGCGGAGCTGTTTTATTATCGCCAAGGGAGGCTGCCTGGGCCTCCAAACACCGAAAGGCCAGAAGCAGTTAAACTTCCTGCATTG
>JAODXP020000022.1:8842356-8844856 GCA_027497455.2 Sardinella longiceps | reverse complement strand
CACCAGCTGCTACACACACACACACACACACACACACACACACACACACACACACACACACACACACACACACACACACAGGAGTAGGAGGAGGCATTGGAATTTTAGTCAAACTCTGACTTTTCTTATACCCTGGCTGCAAGTAGCCAGTTTTCGCTGTGAGGGAGTTGGGTGGGTGGATATGCTAACACATGCATTTCATTAGCGTTAATGTATCTCATTAATCAGATTCCCTTCTCTTACAACTTGAAATAATGATTATTCACCCCTCTATGACAGTAAGTGTGTGTGTGTGTGTGTGTGTGTGTGTGTGTGTGTGTGTGTGTGTGTGTGTGTGTGTGTGTGTATGTGTGTATCCATGTGCACGTAGGCACCCTCTTGTAAGTGTGTGTGTGTGTGTGTGTGTGTGTGTGTGTCGTCTGAGAGAGAGAGAGAAAGAGAGAGAGAGGTAAGTGAGTGATTGTATGTGCAGACTTGTACAATGATCTTTACATGTCATACATGTATTTCTACACCTGCTAAAAGCTGCCCCATAGAACACGACTCGAATGCAGTACTAAACACTAAGCACTAAAACAACACTAAACAAAGACAATAGGGGGAAGGGAGGGATAGAGATAAGGGAAAGAAAGAGAGAAAATATTCTTCCTACTAATAGCTTTTCTACTTTTTTGCCCATGTCTTTATCAAGGTCCATGGTTTGTTTTATGTATCTCTCGCCTTGTAATTCAAAATAAAAATCCTCTTTTTTCTCCCACATGACTGAACATTTAAATGCTGATTGATAGCAGTACCACCCCCCTCTCTCTCTCTCTCTCTCTCTCTCTCTCTCTCTCCTGCTTTCTTCCTGTCTTTTTCTGTAAGGGAGTGTGTGTAACAACTTCGGGCAACGTGACAATGTGTGTTTAAAGTTGAATGGAAAATGATAAGTTCATTGTGTTAAATGAATCCATTTCCCTTTCTTCCAACCATTATTGGAAGATAAGAATCTTGTTGGCTCAAGTTTGGTCTGGCATTACACACAAATGTAACACTCTTTTGCTTTTTTTTTTACTTTGGCATTTTTCTCAATTTTTGTGAACCATAAATCAATTCCCCAGATGGTACTAGAGGTTTTGTGTTACACTACAAAGAGATGTAGTGACTCTAATAGCACAATAGCAGATTATACTGTATGTTCAGAACCAGTTTTTTGTACTTTATGGTTTTCTCCTCACTGCATATTGTTTGCCTTTCTTCACCAGAAATGAGGGTGCATTAGAAAACGTGTGTGTGAGCCACGCCGTTTATTCAGCAAGTCCATTATATTGACCCAGGCCGTGCTTGCCTTTGCCAGGAACAGCAATATTCATGTCGACACAAAGTACAGTTGTGTAAGGCCAGTTATTTAAAACAGTGGAAAACTGTTGGAACCAGAGGGTCAGCATTTCCTCAAACAAGAACCCATATTAGCATTTTATTCTGTTTTACGTTACAGGCAGTACAAATGAATATGTAGCGACATGTGGGGCATGTCACATACATGTGATAGAACAGTGTGGTACGAAAAACATAGCTTCGCGCTGGATTTAGGATTTGTTTTTGCAAACATTAACAAATGGTACAGTTTGCACAGTCTTCTGAATGATATAAGCTTCAATGTTTACTGAACGTGTTTGTCATAAAATATATCCCAAACAGCAGGCCAATAAATATACGAGAAATAAGCAAAAGGAACCGCTGGGAGAATATTCCGGTAAGCAGGACCTGTTCATTAGTGGGGTTTGGAGAAATGCTTTGGAGATTTATGTAAACACTCACTCACTTGCTCAGTCCCTTAGATATTCATTAGCTTAAAGAGGGAAGGGTGGGGTGGGCCTGGAGTTGGTTCTAAAATACAGATTAATCTTGATTTAGACTCCCCCCTACTTGAACAAAGGGATAAATCTGTGCTGTCATTGCCTTGTGTTGTATATAGAATTGCTTCTTATGTAGTGTGTGTGTGTGTGTGTGTGTGTGTGTGTGTGTGTGTGTGTGTGTGTGTGTGTGTGTGTGTGTGTGTGTGTGTGTGTGTTTGTCTTTGTGCCTCAGACAACAGCCAGAACGTGGTTTTCTGCATTTGCATGTTCTGCATTTGTAAATGCAAATCCGTCTGGCCCGTTGAGAGAGTGAATGTGTGTGTTAAGGGACGTGTGAGGGCAAGAATGTGTGTGTGTGTGTGTGTGTGTGTGTGTGTGTGTGTGTGTGTGTGTGTGGGTAGTGTGTGTGTGTGTGTGTGTGTGTTTGTATAAATAAGTGCATCTGGAGTGCACGTGTGTGTGGTGTGTGTGTATTCAGGAGGGGTCGGAGCAGTGTGTGTGTGTGCGTGTGTGTGTGTGCGGAGGGGGAGTGGGGGGGTACTGTTTACACAGGGCATTCTTAGGGCACTCGGGCTGCTTGTTTAAAGTGTGCCAGGGGGCAGGCACTGAGATGGCATCGGCAGCAGAGTTGCTCGAATGGCTCCGGCACGAGCAAGCCAGAG
>JAODXP020000022.1:8837356-8839856 GCA_027497455.2 Sardinella longiceps | reverse complement strand
ACACACACACACACACACACATACTCCCCCACATATTGTACACAAGCAGTTTGAGAAAAACAAGCAACGTTTATTTGTTATGTCTGCTGCAGCGTCTCATTGTCCTGGCAACGCCCCTGACAGGCGTCTGATGCATTTCCATGCAGACGGCTCATATTAAAATTCTGCTTTTGCAAAACTCATTAAAAGGATTTGCCTCTGCTTTGAGACAGGCCCAGGGGAGTAAGTCCCCCCCACCCCCCCTCTCCAATCTGTTTTCCTATTGATAAGTTAAAAAGTTCATGTAGGCAGACATACTAAGTGCGTTAATATGGGACGGACGGACGGAGAAGTTTTGGAAAGTCTCAAATCTATGATAATAAGGTGGGAGCAGATAGCAGAGAACAGATGTATTCCATATGTCTGCCACAGACCATTTCTCCTGTCCTGCCCTATATGCAGACAACTGCAGCTCAAGCACATGATAAATTACAGAACATTACAAAAAGGATCGTTGCTTTTCATATAAAGGTCTGCTGCAGCGTCTAAAATGTGTGTTCTGTTTTGGCTGTGTACAGTACTTACTGTATTCACACAGTATGTATACTATTAATCTCTTCATTATGATTGATGCTCTACACAAGAGGCTTGGCAAAATGTATGGAGATCAGTTAGGGTGTGTGTGTGTGTGTGTGTGTGTGTGTGTGTGTGTGTGTGTGTGTGTGTGTGTGTTTTGGGGCGGGGGTTGTGGGGGGTGTTGCTGGTGGTAGGTAGTTCAGAACGGCTGCTCACCTTCTGTGTTTTTGCAGCTTGGAATGTTTCTCTGTACCTGGCAGCACTGGCAGCACCAGAGAGAGAGAGACAGAGAGAGAGAGAGAGAGAGAGAGAGAGGGAGTGAGTGAGAGAGAAAGCGAGTGAGAGTGAGGCGGTCTTCTCCCATTGTTTCTCTCCAGTGAAATGGTCCGTAACAGTCAGGAGGAGGCCAACTGTGGGGCGAATCAGAGACAAGTGGAAGAGCTATACTCGTCTTCCCCAGGCCACAGAGAGTGGGGTGAGGGTGTGTGTGTGTGTGTGTGTGTGTGTGTGTGTGTGTGTGTGTGTGTGTGTGTGTGTCTGTGTCTGTGTCTGTGTATGTGTGTGTTTATGTGTGTGTGTCTGTGGGGGGGGGGGGGTCACTCAGCTGGAGAGTTCACCTGAAGGGTGAGAGAAGGTCGAGGGTCAAAATCAGGATCAGGTAGCCAATCAGTGAGAGAGGCTACTCCACATGGACAAATGGTTCACCATGGCCACACATGGCTGCTCCGTGTCCATCCACACAGGTGTGGTTAGTGAAGCTTGTAAAATGTGCCCAGTATACATACATTGCATTTAATACACAGCCCTTGCCTGGAGCTAAGTGTAGACACATGTTGCTTTTTTAAAAAAAAGAGCCCCTTCTCTTGAATAGGATTAAGCGCCCGTGGAGGTCCCTGTTGTGAGACAGTGTGTGTGTGTGTGTGTGTGTGTGTGTGTGTGTGTGTGTGTGTGTGTGTGTGTGTGTGTGTGTGTGTGTGTGTGTGTGTGTGTGTGTGTGTGTGTGTGTGTGTGTGTGTATGTGGAGGTCCCTGTTGTGAGACAGTTCCTGTCAGTGTGTGCCGCAAACAACAACACACAACCTGGGAGATTAAACTGATGAGGGAGATTTTTACATGTGGGCCGAGGGAAGCTTATGGGGGTATGGAGGGGGGTTTGTGTGTGTGTGTGTGTGTGTGTGTGTGTGTGTGTGTGTGTGTGTGTGTGTGTGTGTGTGTGTGTGTGTGTGTGTGTGTGTGTGTGTGTGTGTGTGTGTCAGTGAGTGAGTGAGGGGGCGGGGAGGGGAGGGGAGGGGAGGGGGAGTAGTTGTAGGTCTTTGCAGATGCAGAGCTGGCAGAATGCCATCATGGCTCTTAGGGACTGAGAGCCAAGGATGATGTCATCGGCCAGGCAAGGAGCTGCATTAATCTCTGACAAAAGCGTCTTAATTAGACAAAGCAGAAGAGGGCCCAGGGCAATAAATGGGCTGGGGGTGGGGGTGGGGGGGAGAGAGCCCTGGGGAAATCTGCGGGCCATCCCGGGGTCTTGGAAGGTAGAGCTGCCAGCACCGTAGGCCTTCATTCTGTGTTTGTGTGTTTAAGCCATGTGTATGGTGGTGGTTGAGTGTGTGTGTGTGTGTGTGTGTGTGTGTGTGTGTGTGTGTGTGTGTGTGCGTGTGTGTGCGTGTGTGTGTGTGTGTGTGTGTGCGTGTGTGCGTGTGTGTGTGTGTGTGTGTGTGTATGTTTTTTAAGGGTGTGAAAGGGGGGTATGCCAGTCTTTTTGTATGAGTGTGTGTATACTGTAAGTGAGTGAGCGTGTGTGTGTGTGCAAGTGTGTGTGTGTATCAGTGTATGTGTTTATTAGGGTTGGTGGTGGTCTCTTGCACTCTCTCTCTCTCTCTCTCTCTCTCTCTCTCTCTCTCTCTCTCTCTCTCTCTCTCTCTCTCTCTCTCTCCTGGGCCTGGTTTCCA
>JAODXP020000022.1:8829856-8832356 GCA_027497455.2 Sardinella longiceps | reverse complement strand
AGAGCAACAAGAGAGAGAGAGAGAGAGAGAGAGAGAGAGAGAGAGAGAGAGAGAGAGAAAGGGATGGAGGGAGGGAATGGAGAGACAAAAACAGTTTCAGATGCTGGGCTTCAGAGCCCTACTCACAGGCCCACCAGTGTGGATCACATACTGGAAAGCTGGGCAGGTTCCAAGAGATTAACTGTGAGATTATCTGTCAGTGTGTGTTTGTGAGTGTATTTGTGTGTGGATGTGGGTGTGTTTGTGTAAGAAAAACACAGACAGACAGAGAGAGAGAGAGAGAGAGAGAGAGAGAGAGAGAGAGAGAGAGAGAGAGAGAATGCATATTACCAGACATGTTTCAGAAAAAAACTCGTATTATGAGTGAACTATAACAAGATTATATGAGGTTGACCTTTTAGTCAAACAAAATAAAAGTATTAAGTGGCTGATGTTATCATTTGTTAGAAGCATCATTTGTGTCTAAAACCATGTAACACAGTTTACAGTTTCAACATTAACCTACCCCCTACCAACATGCAGTAACCAACCAACATACAGAAAAATCCTCCCAGAAATCCTGCCACAGAGCCTAAGCCTTGTCTTGTGACAAGAAAATTAAAGCCTGGTTATATATCTATGTCTTTTTTTAAACACTCTCGTGTGTCCAGAGGAACTCTCATGCAAATGATTAGTGGCCATGCAAATCAACGAACCTTGGTGAGGCGCAGGGTGATGATGTCACAGGTGCCAACAATGGCCCAACGACTTTGTTTTACTGGAAAGGCGTGTCTTTATAGTGACTGGGGGACCCTTACTGGAATTGGTCGTTTGTGAAGCACAGTTGAATGGGGTACTTTCAGAAGGAAACTCCATAAGGAGAGGACGAAGGTTGATGTAAAAATTTAACGCTCACACTTTGCCACTTATTAGGCAGATAGGCAGGCACGCAGACAGACACACAGACAGATGCACAGACAGACAGACAGACAGACAGACAGATAGATAGATAGATAGATAGATAGATAGATAGATAGATAGATAGATAGATAGAAAACCAAAAGTAAATTGACAGAATATAAAGGCAAAAGCAATGGTATGCAGTAGAGTGGGGGTGGGGAGTAGAAATAGATTCACTAACTACATTTAGTCTGTATTTTGGTAATGCTGCAGTCTGAAACGTTATCAAACCTGTGAATCTCTTCTTACATTCATTTGTATCGCCAGTAACTGTGCATAAGTTTTTCTTCAAATCCATAAAGTTCACACAAAACGTTCAGCATGACATTTAAGATTTCGCTGTCTTGTGCAACTTCAGTCTTTACCCATAACCTTTTCTCCTTCGGTGGTGAATCGCCCGATGGGGTCTGCAGCCCCCTCAGTTTGTGGTTGCACTTTAACAAAAGCGGCTGCGTGGTCGCAGGGATTCCCAAGCACAGAGCTCTTGTCTCGTTCTCACCTTCAGCACCTCTGTGTTTCCCGAGCGCAGAGGGTGTCGCTGCCTACGTGTGGCTACGTGTTCTAGTGTCTGTGTCTGGTGGTCTAACTAACTAACCAATGCGTCACTTGTGAGCGCTGTGTGTGTCTCCTGGATGTGGTGGTAGGGAGAGCCTCTTGAGGTTGTGGCTTGATGACGGCCTTTTTTCATTTCTTCAGAATACTGAGATAGTCAATCAGCTCTGTGCTGGTTCAGCATTTTTGGAGAATCCAAAACTTAAAAATTGCATGCTGATACTGGACAAATGCTTACACACACGCGCACACACACACACACACACACACACACACACACACACAGACAAACACACACACACACTAACACACACACACTAACACACATACTGTACACACTCACACACACTCATAGCCTAAGCATAAATCCATATACATATAATACACTTACATTCAGATACAAATGTAAGTAGAGTGTGTATATCTGCATAATAATGATATGGAGATGGCTTGAGTGTTGTCATGTGTGGCCATGCTGAAGCTTAAGGATATGTTACGTAATCATCTGTTTTCATGCAAATCCACTGTGGCCACAGACCTGGCACACTGACCTCTCTCCCCTTGACTCTAAAACGCATAATCCACTATTTTTGTTGGAGTGCCGCAACAAAATAACACACACACACACACATACACTCACACACACACACACACACACACACACACACACACACACACACACACACACACACACACACATACGACAAGCCAGTGAAGGGATCATCTCCTGCCTGGGGTCGGACCGCAAGGACTGACAGTTGGTAGCGGGCAAGACTCGGGCCCAGAATTTGCTCTCGATGCACACTGCGTGCCGTCGCCGCCAAAGAAGCCGACCTCTCTCCCAGTAGCCCTAATAAGGAAATGGACTTGTTACCGCCAATATTTATTTTCCTGTGAAATGCTAGTCAGCAGCATGGACGCTGCCAGTCCTGTGGTTAGGCTGACTTTTCTTGCAGCCTTGTGCAAAAAAAAAAGAAAAAAGAAAGACAGACAGACAGAAAAAGAAAAA
>JAODXP020000022.1:8809856-8824856 GCA_027497455.2 Sardinella longiceps | reverse complement strand
TCCGCCACCACATGTAATTAAAACAGAGTATGTCCCCATAAAACTCCCCCCCCACCGACCCACACACCCACCCCACCACCCCCTTAGGCATAGACAGACTCTTACGGATGGCCCAGACACCTGCCAAAATAGAGTATGTGTCTGTTGAGGAGCGACACCAGTGTGGACTGTATAAGCGATGTGGATGTTCCTGATGGTTGGCAAATAAGCTGATAGGATCAGGTCATTTTTATGGTGGTCTTTACTTAAGTCTTTCAGAACAGAGCGACAAAACTAGACCGGACTGAAATGACCACCACAAGCATTTCGGCTGCATAGGTTCATGTATGTGTTGTGTTATGTATATGAAAAACTGTGTGTGTGATAATGGCTTTATTCATCTCTCTCTGACTTGCTCTCTCTCTCTATCTCTCTCTCCCTCACTCTCTTCCTGTCTGTCATTCACTTTCAGAAACATCCTTTCACCCTCCCCCCCCCTCTCTCTCTCTCTCTCTCACACACACACACACACACACACACACACACACACACACACACACACAGAGAGAGAGAGAGAGAGAGAGAGAGATATACATGCACACTCTTTCTCTTTCTCTCTGTAGCTTTTTCTTATTCACACACACACACACACACACACACACACACACACACACACACACACACACACACACACACACACACACACACACACACACACACACACACACACACACACACACACACACACAAACACACAGGAAACAGAGAGGAGGGGGTCCTAGTCACTGGCTTCCTTGCAGAGCAGAGGAGTTGAGGGCAGTGCAGAGCTTACTTGCTCAATCTTCACAGGGCCTCTGCAGAGAGTCTAACACCACATTACAGTCACTGCCAGCCTCTAACACCTACTCCCTCAGAGTGCAAAAGATATATATAAAAAATACTCCCTCCCAAAAACACACACACACACACACACACACACACACACACACACACACACACACACACACATGTACGCACGCACGCACGCACACACACACACACACACACACACACACACACACACACACACACACACACACACACACTTTACCCCCTCAAAGTTTGATAAGGCTACATCCCACTCCTTGCCTCAGTCTGCCTGTCTAGCCTTGTCTCGTCTTCACTGAGAGGGGATTCTTACTGAGGGCACAATAAACCACATTCATGCTCGCGCAACAAAGATGGGTTATGTTCATCTCCGCAAACATCACCCCAGATACGACCGCCATCTCCCTTATCTTCTCCAAACAGTCACCACGTCGCAGCGGAGGCTTCCTCTGGTCAGATATGCGCGCAAGCCAAAGCAACAAGGACAATGTATCTCTATACAGCTCTGTGTAAACTCTCTCTTTAGCAGATCTAGAATATTCTCTGACTCAAGGGAACACTGTGGCGATGTTGGCTACAGTGACTGCCTGTGCCATTTGCAGGCATAAGCTTGTGAGAAATTGGTTTCATGTCCGACCTGTGGTCACTTTCAAACCCTACCACATCTCTTCTATCTATTTAAAATGATTTATCTTTATTTTAAAAACATAAATTCTAAGGAGTTCTAGTATGGAGGATTTTTTGTGACACTTCTTTCATTGTATCCATCAATCAATCTTTTATTTTAATTGACAATGTAATGGTCATTAAATACATTCAAAGTTTAATAATACAATATAATTTTCAATTTATTTTTCAAAACAATTTGCCAATAAATGTACATTCCTATTCAATAATTTATGAAATAATTAATTAATTAATTAACCGTTAATATTTACAATATTTATTGCATATTTTTATTAATACAATTATTCAATATCATTTACAATATTTATTGCATATTTTTATGAATAAAATTATTCAATATCATTTACAATATTTATTGCATATTTTTATGAATAAAATTATTCAATATCATTTTCAAAAGGTTCTGAAGGAAAATTTGTGACAAATTCCGAAGGAGAAATTGTGACATTCCATATGCAAATTCGCACGTTCTGATTGGCCAGCGGTTCTGGCCCACGGTAGTCTAAGATTCTGAGGCAACTAGACTAGCCTACTAGTCTACACAGTGGAAAACAATGGAGTTGAGTCTTGCTGTTTTAACAGAGGCCCCTGACATGTCAGAAAGTCAAGGTATGTGAATAAACATGGAATCAAAACTATAATCTATGTCTAATCTAAACGTAATAGTTGGGAATATAACACAAATATGTAACCATATCTTTCCTAATGGTAGGATTTCAAGGCCTATCGATACCCAGTTACCATAGGCCTATTTCCCGTGACATTTTGGAAGCGCATATAGCTAATGGTGTCAAGCCGCAAGAGATGGCTAGTGTCTTTGGGGTGTCAACACGAACGATTCGGAGGTGGATGAAGCAATACGGTCTAAGGTAGGTTATCAATTGGTGATTGGGTTCTTCACTCCTCTTGTCTTTACAGTGTGTGTGTGTGTGTGTGTGTGTGTTGGGGGGCGAGACGAACCCTCCAGCATAGCAACGCACGATAAATAAGAATCAATGTTTTATGCTTAACAGAATGTGTGATTTACATACCGACATTGACGATGACCAGCTCGACCAGGTTGTCTTGGAGAACCACAGAATGAACCCAAACGCTGGGTATAAAATGATGTCGGCGTACTTGAAAAGTAAAGGCATTCGGGTGCCAAGTAAGTAGCAGCTCCTACACATTAGCCTACTGAAAGTAAACGCACCCTAATGGCTAATAGCAACCGGCAGACTGACTACTTAATGTGAAAACTTGACCCCTGACACCAAAACACCAGGTAGACAGCGTGTAAGCATCTGTGTGGTTCAGACCATAAGCTGTAGGCTACAAGATCTTGCCGAAGAATCCCAAGCCTACAAGTCTTGCAAAATGCTGGAAGCAATCTGTTTGTTTATGTTGCTCATAAACTAATGAAAAGAGTACGCTGTCATATCCAATTTGATGTTTAAATAATTAAACAAGTCATCTGATCAAATCGAACTTGCCAATAGACTTGTTTCACACCTGAACATTCCGACATTCCATGGTAGTAAACTGAACATTCTATCATTGAAATGCATTGGATTTATGCCTCTTTCTGACTTGAAAAAAATGGGTAATAACATTTCAAACATGTTTAAATTCACTTTCCTTCAAATAATACACATTTGAAGCACAAAAATTGGGAGGTCCCGAATAGTTTGAAGCTTCATGCACATAAATGTAAAACCACTTTTATCTACTCGGGACCTCCAAATTTGTGTGCTTCAATTGTGTATTATTTGAAGAAAGTGAATTTAGACTTATTTTAAATGTTATTACCCATTTTTCAAGTCAGAAAGAGGCATAAATCCAATGCATTTCAATGATAGAATGTTCAGTTTACTACCATGGAATGCTTTGAACCTCGGAATGTTGAGGTGTGAAACAAGTCTATAGAGTTAAACAAAACAGTTTACAAAATCATCCCTGTTGTTCTTCATAATTAGCATTAGCTCGTCACAAGATGCATGAAGCTAGCTGCTCGGAGGCAGTGTAAAGGTTAAAAAAAAAACTGTTTACCTAGTTAGCCGCCTTCCCTCCCTTACTAGTTTCCCACTGCTACTAATTTCGCCAAGGAGGTTATGTTTTCGCTGGCGTGCGTGTGTCTGTCTGTGTGTGTCTTGTCTGTCTGTGTACAACATAACTCGAAAAGTACTGCACGGATTAGGATCAAATTGTCGGACAACATGTGTATTGGGACAAGGAAGAACTGATTCGATTTTGGTGGCGATTGGTGACCCAGAACACCGGTCTGTGACTACATTGTCTTGGCGGAGGTCTGCGCTCTCTGAGCGCTTTTCTAGTTATTATTATTATTATTATTATTATTATTATTATTATTATTAAGATTATTAAATGCATGTGTTTAAATGGATAAACTCTACAATTCATATAGGCCTATTATTCCAAATGAATAGTCTACATAGTGATAGGACTACACCAAAAAAAAAAAATCTCCAATATCCATTAAAACATAAGAAGTAAGAAATAATGTTCAACATCTGGCTAGTTATCTAGGAACAAATGAATTAGAATGACTAGTTAATGTAATTAATTAATAAAATGATTTTGCATGTTCAATTAATTTAGGTAATAAACATGTTTTCTTTCTCCCAAGTTAACCGTGTGCAACAGTCTTTACGAAGAGTGGATGCAGAGGGAACCCAGGCTCGACGGATGTCAATGCAGACTTGTAGACGTAGACAGTACAGTGTGCCAGGTCCTAACAGTCTATGGCACATAGACGGCAACCATAAATTGATAAGGTAAGTTTCTCATATAGATAAACAATATAGCCTTTTGTTGTCAGTACAGGTGAAGCATAAAGTTAGGTTAATTTGTCCTATTTAACAGTGTAAGTAATTGTAGCCCTCAGACTAAAACTGTTGCCCACCCCTGGTTTAGATGGCGTATCGTTGTGCATGGTGGTGTTGATGGCTTCAGTAGACTTATTGTCTACTTAAATGCTGCCAGCAACAATCGAGCCTCAACGGTGCTGGAGAGTTTTCTAGGAGCTGTGGAGGAATATGGTGTACCATCCCGAGTGAGATCAGACAAAGGTGGTGAAAACATTGAAGTGGCAACATTTATGATTAATCACAGAGGGCCAAACCGCAGCTCTCACATAACTGGACGTAGCGTGCACAACCAGAGGTAAGCTATAAATACAGGCTAGTCATGAAATGTTGAATGCCTTTTTGAAAAGTAAACCGTCTACTGGTTGTTCACATCGCTTGAAATCTACAATAGTAACATGTTCCTATCAATGTGTTCATATCAATTGTTTTCCCCCCTCAATTGTCTGTAGAATCGAACGAATGTGGAGAGATGTCTATGGAAATGTTCTGGACTTGTTCTACAGCGTGTTTTGCACTTTAGAGCACAATGGTGCTTTAAACCCTGACAGCGAACTGGATCTGTACTCACTCCACTGGGTTTTCTTGCCGCATGTCCAGAGACATCTACAGTCTTTCAAAGAAGCCTGGAACAACCACAGACTGCGGACAGAGCATAATAGAACTCCACTCGAACTATGGCAGCACACACAACATGACAGGGATGCTGGTCCTATACAGGTAAAGCCCCCTTCTATCTTTATATACTTATGCCCTAGTTAACAGCCAGATGTTACATTACTTCTCAACACCAACCCCTAGGCTGATGATGGCACTGAAGTGGACCGGAGTGGCCCCATTCACCATCACCCAGAAGGCATCTGTGTTCCTGCTATGCAGCTGCCCCGGCCTCTCTTGGAGGAAGAACTTCAGCAACTCCCAAATGCTAGCAATACCCCGTTTTCAGAGGCTTTGCCTTTGTACCACACGGTGCGTGACACACTAACAAATATTCTTGCATAGTGTCAAACTTTGGGGAAAAAAATTCTTTGCTTATCTACAGTATTATTTAAATTTAAAAAACAGTACATTTGCAATGTAATACAATAATAAAAAAGTACAACTTTTAACAATATCTGTTTTATTGTTAAAACACACACACACACACACACACACACACACCAACATTCATACTGCATCCATGAAGTCAACTGATTGAATTATGAAATTGATTATGTTGGTTGGATATTGGTTGGCTAGTGCCTATATTAAGCCAAATCCATGTTCCCACGTTTTTATTATAGATTCTAACTCGGTGGCAAACTGGCTGTAATCTGTGTAGTGCCCCGGAAGTTTTAGTGTTTCAAAGCACGTGGCTGAAACTGGGTACTGGGACTGCTTGGACACAACCACGTTCAGCTCACTCGGGAGAACTTCCCACCCGATCCAAAATTTAAGCAGATCAATGAGTTTTTGAGGAGAACCTGGAAAGAAACAATGGAAGTGATTAATAAAAAATAAGTTTGTATTGTACCAGAAAGGCCCTTGCTGCACATAAACAGACACAGACTTACTGGTTTCGATAAATGTTCTCAGATAACTGGCGATGCGGCACTTGGTGTCCAGGTCGCACATGTCATCTTCATCTTCATCATCCTCGTCTTCCTTTTCCTGTGGCCAGGAAATTACATCAAGTATCATCTGAATAAATAAAAGAAAAGAGGTTGTTATGGTATAGGGAATGATTTCATTTCAAGTATTTATTATCATTGTCACCGGAGTACAGCAGAATTACATTTGGAGCATTCAAATTCACCTCCTACAAAGTGCATAGTTGAAAGTGCAAACCCAGTGATAAACCCTTTAAATAATTCCATTTTAAACATTTGACACAGTTTTACAGACAGTACAACATTTCAGCAACATAGCTTCCTCTCAAGGACAGGAACAGGGATAGTTAGACTTAAACAAACACAAGAGTGGGTATTGTAGTTGTAATGCAGCAATGCAAGACCATATCATAGGTGTCATAGTATGGATATGATGTCTACTGTCCATGTCTATGTCCTTTTTTTCTCCTTTTTTAAAAAACCATTGCATGAGGGTGCTTTCACTACTCTACCTGTGATGTGTATACTTCCTCTTTTCTGGGGAAGAGGATGTCCAGTAAATCATCTCTCTCAGAGATGAGAGTCCACACTTTGGCCTCCTTCAAGCCTTTCCTCATCTGTTTAACCTGGAGGAGTGTTCTTCCAAGTACCTAGTGTGAATTGCAAATGATAATGCATCATTCAATGTTATTTTGTGGCGCAACATTCTACACAGTAGACTATAATGTATATCTAGTACCACTCTTTGTTACATTGCTTAATTTAAAAGATTGGCCATTTGCACAGACAGATCATTTTCAGTCACTCACTGCATGAAACAACAGCTTTTCCATGAGCCACCGCCTGTTGGCTTCGGTTGGAGCAGGGAGATCCCACGACAGAGCAAGAGCGGTCACCTCTGTCCTCTGCTCTGCCGTGAGCTCAGTGGTTCCCTCCAACTGAAATGACCAAAATGGTATTAGTTTTGTTAGACAGAAGTAACATATTCTGCATCAATCTATAGTCTGAGGCGGAAAATAGTGGAATCTCATACCATCCCTATCACTGCCCGGATGTCAATATCTGCACAGTCATCCATTGTGACGGTGGCGGTCTCGAGGGGGTTGCTCAGCAGGACATGTAAGATCGCAGGGCTTAATCCAGCAATCTTGGGGCCTCCGTGAAGAAAGCTGTGGCCAATCATTCGACCGGCGACTTTGAACATTTCGTTGTCCAATAAATTCTGAGCAGTTGAGGGGACCAAATGCCCTGGCTCCCCCTCAAACAACAAGGTTGTAGCAGTGTTTCCTAAATAAAATACACAAACAATAGGCTAGAACATGGTTAGGAAAGCTGAGGGCCAAGGGCAACATTTGGCCCCTTAGCATCGCCTGTGCAGCCCTGTGGTTTGTATTTGTATGGTTCACAGCATTTGAGAGCTTGTCATGATGACCAAAAGAAACTGGTGAAGCATTAGTGTAATGTGCAGAAGTATTGATGTGATTCTATCAATCCCTGAAGTTATACATTTAGGTCCGACTTACCAAGGTTTAAATTGAAGCCATGTAGGACTTTGTCCATAGCCATGGATAGCACATGGCGGTTCACGCCATCCCCAACAGCAGCATCACCTGTTGTAGAACATGGCTTTATGAGAAATTAAATTAAATAAAGAGACATCTATTATATTGTTTTTATCAGTTGGCAATACCAAATGTACCTAATAAAATGCAATGTAGAGGCCCAGCCCATACGCTGGGCCTCTTATAAAAAGCCAGAAGAGCCCTGTCACGGCATGCAGAACTGATGCCCATGTCCAGTGTGAGCTGCAGTGTTGGAGCACGCTCATGTTGCTTCAGGACACTTTGACAGTAAAGTTTGGCTGCCTTAGCAGGATCCACTGTAGTTCTCCAGTCTAAATAAAAAACACAGAGAAAATTATAAAAGGTTTGCAATTCAACCCAATATGTGGGTTTGGGGTTATTATACAGTTTGGTTTCAATAACCCAGACAAAGGATGAGGCACTTTGAACCAATACTGGCTTATGTGAGCATCTTGGTATTTTAACGATTATCAATTATGTCATTATGCAATATATTTTTTTTAAGATTAGGCTAAATAACAGCCTATAACTATTTAAATCTGAGAGAAAAGCACAGGGAATGCCACTGATCATTATTTTTATTCACATTGGTTAAACATTCAGTATTAATATCTGTAGTCAGAGTTTTTCGTCATGTGATTCACACACTATAGAGATGTCTATTAGTTGCCCCTCAAGATGTCTATTAGTTACCCAGTACATCCTGCAGAGGCAAGGAATATTACCAGTTGGGGCACCCATGATCATATTACACATAACAATGACAGTCTCATGTTTCCTATTAGACGTTAGCAGAGAAGAGCACATTCCAATACTAACAGCAGAGAGGGAAGTCAGAGGGGAGACAGACTAACTCTGCTATAAATTGTGGTAGAATAAACTTGATATTAATTAGAAATTATGGATCAAATATGTTTTTATTGTTATTGCTCTTAATTTCTGCAACAAGGAGAAGGCCTTGGAAGGAGCTGTGGTCCAACAACACTTGTGTGCTTGCTGTGGAATCTGGATCAGACTAAATAATCCTGTCATACTGATGCTCCTGGATCTAAAAAACAAAACAAAAACAAAAAGAAAAAACAGAATAATATTAATAATGTATCACATAAGCCCACGGGGTTGTTTTTTATAATTGTAGGCCTATATGAATTACAATCTGATAGAGATTATGTGTAAATTATCACCATGCAACTTCATTTTGCCTTTTTATGAAAATAGATTTAGGCCATATTTGTATGAATTCAATTGTCTTAATGTATTGCAATTATAATCCCCTTCCCCTCCTATAACAGTCCAGTTCCTTGTTGTGTATTAAAAATGCTTCTGCTTGCTGTAAATCTAATCTAGAAGTTTAATCATGCAAGCAATCTCATATCTGCGCAATTAGGGAAAAGAGAAAGATTATGTATTTTCTTTGTTTTCAGTTTCATATAACTTTGTACTCTTCATTTTCGTTTTTATTTCAGGTAGTCTTTCCATTCCTTGTGTTAGAGCGCCCTCCAGCGGCACATAAGGAAGCCTTTGCGTTCTCTCGACAGTTTTTTATACTTGGCTGGAAGAGGCTTGCTAGTTGATTTTTTATATGTGCAATACTTATTTTTTTTCTAAACTCATTTCCGCTTGTTGGCAATCTCAACTCGATCATATATTGGAGAAAAACAACTTTACGTTTAATTTAGCATGCAGGCGTAATCAGGGCCACACATACTGCATACCAATCAAAAATCGTATTCGCGTCACGTGGCTTGAGAAACGCCAATGAACACTGACAGAGTGCACATTGTTTGAGGAAGTGAAGACGACGACTCGACAGGGAGAGGTTGCACAGTGAGCTGGATATCACGGAATTGCAGTATAATGTGTGTAATCGTGCATCTTACCATCAAATTACTATTTTTGACAGTGAAATCTTTATTGTAAGAGTTTCCGTTAACTGACCTAACGTGAATGAACAGAACTATTCAAAGTCTATTCTACATAATGGCCACAAGATAGAGCACAGCAGCTATTGCTAACTACTGATGTTTTTGGACTTCAGTATAACAGTATTTATCGAACAACACATTGATACGATGCCCTGTACACTTAAAACTTAATGTCCATAATGTTATCTTGGTGATTGTTATTGTATACATTTTCTCCATTTCACTACTCTTTGTACCTGAATGCATGATGTGACAAATAAATGTATTGGATTTTTCTATTTTCGCCGTTCAATCAAGCCAAGATCTCGTTACATTATGTGTGCTTAAACAAGCATTCAAGTAAATATATTTGAACTTTACTCTTCTCTTGCTTACAATATGCAGCAAGTGTCCGGTCCTTTCTGTTGTGGGCTAAGATTTTCACACTCCAAACTGCACTGTCCATGCATGGTTTATTCATGTCAGCTACTCATTCGCGTTATGATAAATTCTTATGTCAGTAACATTTGATATCGTTACAATGGGTTTAAAGAAAAGAGTTAACATCTATCGATGATATGACTTTACTAACACCATGCATTATGCAAACTTTCTCTACAATTCGTCTTCGATAGTGCGGTCATGGACACATAACAATTTGTTCAGAAATGGTTCATTGTCACGGTGTATTTACCATTTTGAAATGTAAGCTATTTATTACGTTAACAAACGATCTAAGCATAGTATGTGTAGCAATCAAATTATTTCACACTAGAAAGTTTTGGGGTGAAATTACGTTGCTCCATCAAAGGAGTTTCAACAGGTGCCCTGTGACGCCGTCTCCTGGTGGTCCGTGACAGCATTGAAGGTGGTCCGTGAAAGGGGTCCGACTTCACTCAAGTACTGTTGTTTGGACAGACTTACAACCCAGTGTGTGGGGCCTAGTGGACGCATGTGTGTTTGTGTGACCTGACCCAAGACAATATTCTGTGTGGGCCTGTAGACTTAGTGGACACACACTACCCAACACGTGTGTGACCTGACCTGCCCCAGATGTGAATGTCGACCTTTTGTACAGGCTTGTCTTGTTCAGACAATGATGTGTGATGATGCGTGTCGACCCATAGGTCTAGAGGACACGTGAGCGTGTGTGTGACCTGACTCAGCCCAAGACAGTGATGTGTGTGGACCTGTAGGCCCAGTGGTCATGTATGTGTCTGTGTGTGTGACCTGACTTAACCCAAGGTAGTGATGCGTGTCGACCCATAGGTCTAGAGGACACGTGAGCGTGTGTGTGACCTGACTCAGCCCAAGACAGTGATGTGTGTGGACCTGTAGGCCCAGTGGTCATGTATGTGTCTGTGTGTGTGACCTGACTTAACCCAAGGTAGTGATGCGTGTCGACCCATAGGTCTAGAGGACACGTGAGCGTGTGTGTGACCTGACTCAGCCCAAGACAGTGATGTGTGTGGACCTGTAGGCCCAGTGGTCATGTATGTGTCTGTGTGTGTGACCTGACTTAACCCAAGGTAGTGATGCGTGTCGACCCATAGGTCTAGAGGACACGTGAGCGTGTGTGTGACCTGACTCAGCCCAAGACAGTGATGTGTGTGATGTGTGTGTGACGGTAACTAGTTACATTACTTTGAAATAATGTGTAATTAAATAACAGTTACTTGAGAAAATATAAAGAATTACAATTTCAGTTACTTTGGCATCTTATGCAGAAATATTGGCTATGTACTTCAAGTATACTACATCCTTCCTTTACAGCTGAAAGTCTAATACTATTCTAATATATCTCATTGCCTCGCACTGTCGACACGTGTGTGTGTGTGTGTGTGTGTGTGACCTGACTTAACCCAAGACCAGAGTGGACCATAGGCCTAATGAACAGATTTACAAACCAATAAACCTGTGTGTGTGACCTGACATACCCAAGTGTCACCCTGACAGTGTAACAAAAGGGGAGAGATGGTGAAGCTCTACCAAAACAACGACGGACGAAAAATATATTAAACCTGTTTATTAAGTAAAGTAGCTAACATCAAAAAAAAGTGATGTATAAGACAGAAAGATGGACTAGGGTTAGTAGGCATGAGAGCTGACCCACGTAATTTATTTCATCAGTAGACTAATATATATGACAACTAAAGCAGCGCGGTAGCTGCACGGTTCACCGCTCAGAAACCGGGCAGGAATGACCTAACCTGTTAACATGCCTAATATATACATGTATGATAACTAAAGTTTATTGCTATCCCACTGATAAACTTGCTAATCGATAACTAGCGTTGGTACAAAGCAATTACACTCACTATCAATTCAGGCTGGACGTTTGCCATAATTGTCAGTGGTTTGCACTAACAGTGTCATAGACAATAGAGCACATGGCTGCTTCTAAAATGAATTCAGAGCACTACATCTTCAGTTTGATGATAATTACTTATCAAAATAAAAACGAGGACATTCATGGCTATCTCTAAACTTGACAGCTATTTAAGATTTATATCACTTCCTTATGCCAGAGTAGCCATTTTATAACCACACTCACCTTTTTCAATGTTAGGTCGCCAAATCTCACCGGCTTCTTCAAAAAATAGGTTGG
This sequence comes from Sardinella longiceps, assembly GCA_027497455.2. Lineage (NCBI taxonomy): Eukaryota > Metazoa > Chordata > Actinopteri > Clupeiformes > Clupeidae > Sardinella > Sardinella longiceps. The sequence continues at coordinate 8,812,775 of JAODXP020000022.1, read as the reverse complement.
AGGATAAAGGAGAAATCGCTCCGAATGTCTCTTCTCGTCTAAGCAGTTTACCTTAGATTAACAACTTTGACAATAACATTCCAAGACATAATTAACACAGCCAATTAGCATCAAACTGTTGCTTAACCACCTTAAAGGGCCCATATCATAAAAAACAATCACTTTTATGACTTTTGGCTTTATGTGTTTGTTGAGTCTATACTGCCTCTACACACAAGTTTGATGAAAAGTCTCAATCCCTTACATGAGACTTTGCAAAAACACTGATAACAATATTATATGTGGTGTTTCGCATGGCAAAAAAAATAGTCACCATCAGTCCATTACCCAGACATACCGTCACCCTGACTAACCTGTATCAGTTGAGTTAGATCTTAGGCTCTCTGCTTCATTGAGTCCGGACCCTCCACTCACACCTGCTTCCACCATGTCACTGGATGACTCTTGCCTGAAAAGATTAGCCATAGAATACAAAAGAATTACATCACGTTCAAAATGTTTCCTCAGACAAATAGACAGCAGCATTGGTAGGCGGCAGTTAAGTTTGGGACCAATTGTGATACAACAGTCGTACCTCCCCTCAGATGTGTTGAGTCCTGTACCCTGATCTGTACCCCGACCTGCTTCCACGATGTCAGTGGCCACAGTGGTTGACTCTTCCCTAAGAAGTCATAGTCATAGAATACAAAAGAATTCTATCTTGTTAAGACACTTAGAAGTAAGACTCAGTGCCTTTTGGCTACAACAATCATACCTTCTCTGAGCTTCTCTGGGCCCTCTATCTCCCTCAGTTTCCACCACGGCAGTGGCTGCGGCAGTTGACTCTTGCCTGATAATATAAGAGCATTAGCAATAAAATACGAATTGAACATCAGAATTCATACACAAGGCTTGTTAACAAATGAAAACAATGTGAAAGTCATAAAATATAAATGAATGAGCAAAAAAGAGAGGAAAAAAAACCCAACAACCTGCAGCTTGCCATATGAGGCCTCATTAGGTGGAATTGCACCATACTGCTGCATTGCATGCATTCCACCAACGGTCCACCAGACGGTTCAGGGATCTGTAAGGGATACTAAAGTCTAAAAAGTAAAGACTCTGTCCGGGCTGTTATATTTACCAATTTCGATTTCAGACACTTAATGACAACAGGCAGACACTTAATGACAACAACTTTGGACAATTAATGACATTTCAGATACTTAATGATAACAGTCATGACCACTGTTAAGTGTCATTTAATGACAGGTTCATGATAGCACCCTTATGTCACCCCCTTCAAGTAAAGTGTAACTAAAGCAATTTTATGTCAATCATTATTACCAGCAATTTTAAATATTCATAACAGTTTGACCAACACCCCTTCACAATAACACAAAACTTGCCTCCAGTGTAATACTTGATTGCAGTGGCCTGATGTAAATAATAGCCTGCCCGATGGCCACTTCGGGGCTTCTCAAGTATTGCACAGTGTACCCGTTCCCAATGCAGGGCAAAACAACAAGGTCCCTGCAGCGGCTTGCCCCAAGGGTTCTCAGGAGTTCATATCCCCCACACGGGGCGAGCTTGGGGAAGGCTCCGTACAAAAAATTGTTGAACTCCTCCGAACTGTTTTCGTTTCCTGTCAAATTACACAGCAAAGTCAGACAATGTCTGGTTGTCTGTGAAGTCCTATGTTGAATTTGTATCAAAAGCATATTGAATGTGTAAACCTGTTTATGACACTGGGTTACCAATTAAACTGAAGTTGTGTGAGGATGTGAGGGCAAAAGTGATGTAACTTGAAACATAAATACTTACCAAGGCAACTCTATCCTAACCTTACTGTACTGTACTGTACTGTACTGTACTGTACGTGAACATAGTACTAAAGATTCGAGCAACTTTGGTCCAACTTATATAGTATTTTATAGGTATAGAATAGGCACTGACAGCTAACACAAATGGCAAAACTTAAAACTTACCACGAAATTGTAGCCTCTTTTCTCCGAGGCCTGCCCCAGCCAGCTGCTCCTTCTCACGCCTGCTGGGGACAGTGCTCTCGGAGCAATTGGAAAGGCAGCAGAAGGTGTGTGTGTACGACGCCGAGTGGTGAGCCTGGAGAGCCTGGCCCCTTCTCGGAGTGAACCTAGGAGACCTCACAGGATATGGCTGGAAAAGCCTTCTCACTTCAGCTTTCAAAATAATAAAAGAAAAATTGAGATCATACCTCCCCCATAATGTCAGTGATTGGACACCCAATCAACCTCATGAAACTTCATAATAATGTGAAGGCAAAAATGATAATAATCATAATAATAATAATCATAATCAATATCATCTAAAAAGTAAACTTACAGACAACAGGGGTAACAACGGTATTGTTGGTGGAGCCCCTATCTATATTGACAGAATGAAAGAAACTATTTTAATATTTATGTTTTGTTTAAAATACAATTACAAGCACTTCATGGAATTTACACAACAAATCTCAGTTTCGATATCAGTAGTTGTTGGACACATCAAACAACAGACACGCCGCAGAGACCTTTACATCTTAAAATGCTTAGCCTATGACTAGGCTACTCACTGTTGCCGTCAGCCCTGATGCTCGCGCTAGCGGTACCGCTCAAGCCTCCTTCTACATCGACAGAGAGAAACTTCATTTTCTTTTCATTTTACAAGAAGCCTACTACATCACCTTCAAACTGATGTTACTTTCCACACCCGTATTAAGACAACAAAACACTATAGGATTTTAAAAGAAATCTGAATGTTACATACAATTGACAGGCTATTGGTTCTAGCATTGTCTGGACCTTGATACACAGCGAAGTAAAACTATCTTCTGCTCATGTTTATTGAAACCAGGAACATATTTTAGTAGAAACATCATGTTAACATACCTTGCCTCTCCAACCTGTCAGCGGCCTCTCT
>JAODXP020000022.1:8778085-8805585 GCA_027497455.2 Sardinella longiceps | reverse complement strand
AGCCACGGCAGCGCAAATCAGCTCTAGCAATTAACCCTGCAGCCAGGAGGGAGGGACGGACCTGCCCCCAGGAGAAAATGAGAACCAGAGGGAGAGAAAAAAAGAGAAAGAAAGAAAGAAAGAAAGAAAGAGAGAGAGAGAGAGAGAGAGAGAGAGAGAGAGAGAGAGAGAGAGAGAGAGAGAGAGAGAGAGAGAGGAAGGAGAGAGAGAAAGACTCATGAAATAATAATAAAAAAAAAACAGAGAGTAAAATTAAAACAAAGCAAAACAAAAAAATCCTTTGTGGGTTGGTTGCACTGGGGATTAGGAGAAGAGCCGAGCGGTTTTGACAGCGGTAGGCGTAGAAGGACGGGTCAAATGGGAACGGTCCTGACAAGAGCGGAGGCGGCATGCTAATGGGGCTAACCTTACGCACACGCACACACACACACACACGGACACACACACAGAGGCTCCCCAGTTACTGATATGAGGAGTGAGTCGGTGACTGACTTTCACCTGTGGAAGCCACTACACACAGAGTGTAAAAGAGTAGAGAAGAACCCGACAGAAACCCAGAATCAAGCTAGAGAAAACAGGGAACAGAGAGAGGCAGAAAGAAAGAGAGGGAGGGAGGGAGAAAGAGAGAGAGAGAACTGCTGTACTATCCTGCAACACCATCTGCCCATAAAGAGAGAAAACAGCTTCCCTTGACATCACACAGGGCCCTGCACTCTTGCTCTCTCAGCTCTCTCTCTCTCTCGCTCTCTCGCTCTCTCTCTCTCTCTCTCTCTCTCTCTCTCTCTCTCTCTCTCTCTCTCTCTCTCTCTCTCTCTCTCTCTCTCTCTCTCACTCTCTCTCTCTCTCTCTCTCTCTCTCTCTCTCTCCCCCCTCACCCTTGCTCATGCAGATGGGCAGAGGGATGTGAAACTTAAGGAGGAGTTGTACGAGTTTGTTTCTCTCTCTCTCCCCCTCTTTCTCTTTGCTGCTGGGACAGGACAGCTAGAATGACATCACAGGTGGGCTGGGCTGGACCGGGCCAAAAAAGAAACTGAGAAATGGGGTGGGGAAATAAGGGAGGGGAGAGAGAGAGAGAGAGAGAGAGAGAGAGAGAGAGAGAGAGAGAGGGAGAGGGAGAGAGAGAGAGAGAAAAAAAAGGCACAGCCACCCGATTTCCACACCCTCTTCCTTACCCACCCACCCCTCCTTCCCTATCCCTCTTCCTCAGTCTCTTTACACCCACCCACCCAGTCAGCCCCCCCTAACCCACCCCTACCCACCCCCCTTTCTCTTCAACTCCCCATCCATGGTGAAAAACTTGAGGCTCTGCCGGCGAGAGCTCACTCAGCACGCAGGCAAGTCGCCGCTGGAGCTCCAGAGCCATGCCCCAGCCCCTGAGCCGCTGAAGCCCACAGCAGAGAGCGCCTGGCTGGGCCGCAGGGCCTCGAGGATACACCAGGCCCTGGAGGTGGTGGAAGAGAAGAGGGAGGTTGAAGGTGATCCAAAGCAAGAGTCTCGATCAGAACCACCTTGACAAGGGGGCTGCTCAAGCCTGGGGCGAAATACAAGACATGAGAGTTAACCAGTGGACCGTCGACAAGGAGAGAGACTGTTGGACTGGGAGATAGCCAGGGACCTTCTGTGGCCTGCCAAAAAAAAAAAAAAAGCTGGACAGAAACGCCGGTTGGACCCCAAACTTGTATGTGTGAGCATCTTATCACGTTGGCACACCACTGCCACTAAGGTGCGTATTGGTACTGCTGCCAGCCCCTGCAAATTTTCTGAATGTTTGTCTTCCCTGGTTGTTCTGGTGGCCTTTCGCTTTTTGTACCATCTCTCTTTCTTTCTCCTTCGCTCACTCACTCTCACTCTTTTTCCTCTAGTTGTCTCTCTCCCTTTGTTTTGAGTTGTTGGAAAGACTCCTAAATGAGGTTAGGATGTTCCGTGCCTGGGTTAGCCCACACTGAAATGTTTAGCTATGCTTTTTAAATTCTTTCTCCCCTCGCTCTCTCTCCCATTTTCTTTCTCTCTCGGAGCAACTCCAGAGAAGAAATCCGCATCCTAACATTCCAGAAAGCCAGCACTCTAATCGCTGGGGCACTCCTGAAACGCCACTCGTTGGATTATCCCCCCCCCCCCCTCCTTTACTCTGTCCATCCGGAGTCAACTGACAGAGAAAACTAGGGCAAGATCAAAGGCAAAAACGAGGGAGACACACAGGGACAGAATATCAGAGTTTTCCTCTCCATGTTTATAGTTTTCATCTTTTTTCCCTCTCTCTCTCTCTCTCTCTCTCTCTCTCTCTCTCTCTCTCTCTCGCTTTCCTCTCTTCCCCTTCTTTTCTCCTTTGGGGCAAACTGAAGGGATGAGATGGGAGAGATTTGGAGAATGTAGCTGGGGGTTAGGGCATGGAAAGAGGTCTAATGCCGCTGGAATCTGCCTGTGTTTATTTGTTTGGATAAGCCGCCGGGCTGAGGGTGCATTTGGCGACACGCTGCCTGTTCTCTCGCGGCGTTGTTGTGGGGCCCACGATTGGCTGTGTACGTGTGTGTGTGTGTGTGTGTGTCTGTCTACGTGTGTTTGTGTGTGTCCATAGAGGGCCACTTGTGTCCCTCTGTGCACACAGAATAGGGGCTCCATTCATACTGAAAGGCGCTTGTCTGAATAGAAAAAACAAACTCCAAAAGACACAAGGTCACTTTAAGCGTTAAAGGCTTCCTGATGGGCGCTGTGTCCCCGGCACAGACACCCGATATGAGGCCCGCCCGCCGCATAAAGACCTCCAGCCGTGACAGTAAGGGCTTTGAGTGCCGGCTAATGCCAGTGGCCACAGTGCCAGTGTGGCATGCTTAAGGCACCACCACCATCACCACCACCGTTTTTGTGATTAGTCATAGATAAAAGGCCTTTTACCGTCAATCTCTCACTGGGCAACCAATGGCACCGAGGGCAACCAATAGCAACTACTAGGCAGGCGGTGCACTTAGCTGTCAATACCTGCTGGGCACCTGGGAGTGGTGGGCAGGGATGCAAAGACAGAGAGAGAGAGAGTGGGTAAGGAAAGGAGTAAAGTGACAGAAGATGAAAAAGAGGGCAGAGAAAGAGAGAGAGAGAGAGAGAGAGAGAGAGAGAGAGAGAGAGAGAGAGAGAGAGAGAGAGAGAGAGAGAGAGAGAGAGAAAGAGAGAAAAGTAAGAGTAAAACTGATCAAGAAACAGATTGCGTGAGCTCGGATGGGAAGCATCACTCCCTGTGAGTTCACATGCTGCGCTAGTCTCACATGCGGTTTTAATGAGCTAGCGCTAACGAACACAACCAAACAGAGAGCGCACCAGTCCAAGCCGCCCCGGTTCAAAGGAGGAGAGCGAAGGGTCACCGCAAGTTTTCTGGGTCTCTCCCGGGGCTCTTGTGTACAAACACGCCGCAGCCATGAGACGCTTCCCTAAATGGGGAGGCTACTGGCTGTTCCTGAATCCAGAACATTCCGTGCTGGAGCATTTGGCAAACCAATCACCGACAGCACCTGCGTTAAGACTCAAAAGAGCAACAACAAAGCGGTGGGCCAATCTGGCATGGCAACACGGAAGGAGACTCATTTTGGTCAATTATCTCAAGTGGTGCCAGTTACACAAGCTCTTGTTGCATAACTAAAACCCTAGGCCATTGAAACTTGACTAATTGTTCTGCTTGGTCTGTGACACAGACAGATTGTGGTTTTGAGGTGGTGGGCTTTTGAATATGTGATTTTATTACAAATAATTTAAGGGAGTCCTGTCTGAATGCAAAAAAATGCTAAAAAAAAAAAAAAAAAAAAAAGATGAAAAGAGAAATTAAAAACACACTTCCCTGAAAGAACAAGGACTTGTCTACGTGATGAATGAAAAATAACCATGATTAATGCGAAACTGTTGACAAAAGAATGTTCAACAGTGCTGAAACAGTTTGAAGGCATAAAGCCCTTTGAGCAAGAGAATGAGACAGCCTGAGTGAGAGAACTGAAACGGTGGGACGGAGGGAGGTGAGGGGCGGCCGTCTGGAGGCTGGAGGAGAGAGCAATGTGTCAGGGGGCTCCCTGGGCTGTTCTGAAATCAGACGGGATCGGCTCAAACACAGCTGCGGCTGAGACGCAGCAGAGAGAAAACAGAACACACTCCGCTCTAAGGAGAAACAGCCTGCTAGCAGATAGCCAATAGGAATACACTGATGGGCAGGTATATCTAAGGCCAACTAGGCCAGTCTCTAATGCATTATAAGGAACCTTGGTTAAGAAAAATAGTTCCTAGTCACAGCACTAAAATTTAGCTTTCTTACACACACACACACACACACACACACACACACACACACAGAGAGAGAGAGAGAGAGAGAGAGAGAGAGAGAGAGAGAGAGAGAGAGAGAGAGAGAGAGAGAGAGAGAGAGAGAGAGAGAGGGGGGGGGGGTAGAAAATGAAAAAACGTGTGAATGAGTAAATGCAATCCATATTAATGTGAGCAGCTGGGAGAGCAGAAAATGCAGATTTTCCAGTGGGGTGCAAAGACAAGGACAGACGTGCCGTTACCGTGGCAACTGCTATGTTTGGGGATAGAAACATAACACAAACAAGCGTGCAGCCAGACACACACATACAAACATAAGCTAAGGATATACACACACTGAAACACACACACACACACACACTTTTGCGACTTCTAGGTTAACCTTCCACAAAACCGCTGGCGGTCCCTGTGACCGCAGCCACAACATGGAACACACACATGCCTGCCAGTATATAAAAACACACAGACCTTTGTCCAAGCTCCTCAATAGACCACAAGCAGTTTACCGACCGAACACACACACACACACGCTCCAACCCACACATTCACATTCACACACACACCGCCTGAATAGATGGTTAGTGAACTTGCCTCCTTATACTGTATGTCCGTCAGTCACTTAGGGGGCCATTCATCATAGTTTTACAAATCATTAACACACACTCCTCAATCTCCATAAACTTACATGAGCCGTTACGCCTGCTGAGCCCGAGGTGGAAATTCTTCCGACCCATGAAGGATGCACGCACACACACACACACACACACACACACTTCTCATTCATATCAGTGATTGGTAGTCGACTTGACAGAGAGAACAGGATCTAAACTGCTTCTTCAAGGGGTATTTAGACTCAAACTAAATAAAAAGACGGACAAATAAAGACAGACAAATAAATCTGTGCTCCGGCCCCCTCTTTTCTTCCTCGGCCACCGCACCGACGCAGCCTAATTGGAACCATGTGGGCCGATCACTTCAGTAGCACAGCAGAGAGCAGCACTCAGGGTGGGGGTTGGGGGGTGGAGAGGAGAGGGAGAGGGAGAGTGAGAGCATGGAGGTGGAGGTAGGGCTGGAGGTGGGCTTGGCGCTGGACGAGAGGGCCACAGGTTTAGGCCACTAACCCTCCCGCTAGAGGTTCCAACTTATTATGGCTTTGGCAGTTGGTTTGGAGAGGGGGAGGGGGGGGGGGTGACTTGCTGGCATGCTTTACAGCAGCAAGCAGGATTTTTAATGGCTGATGCTACCCAGAACCCCTGAACTCCTCCATTAAACCCCCCCACCCCGCCCAACACACACACACACACACACACAAGCTCCCCATTAGGGCTGGCCACAAGGAGCTCGGGCCGGCCAGCCGGACGCCCTGCCCGGCGCTGTTCTGCTCGGCCATCTGCAACAGTTCCACTCCCCACCCAGGCCTGTAATTTCATCAATTTCATCCAAGGGGGAAAGGGGGAGATGGGAGTTAGACTGGCTGAGAAAGAAAGAGAGCGAGAGAGGGGGGATAGAGAGAGAGAGCAGGAGAGCGAGAGAGAGAGAGAGAGCGAGAGAGAGAGAGAGAGAGAGAGAGAGAGAGAGAGAGAGAGAGAGAGCGAGAGAGAGAGAGAGAGAGAGAGAGAGAGAGAGAGAGAGAGACCCTGCAATAAATAACAGATGAAAGGTGGGGAGAGAAATGGGGCAAAGCCGTGCGAGGTCTCTGGATTTCACACAGGAGGAAGCAGAGTCTAATTGAGTTTCAGAGGTGGAGAGTGACCCGCAAAGAGGAGGTGTGTGTGTGAGTGTGTGAGTGTGAGTGTGTGAATGTGTGAGTGTGTGTGTGTGTGTGAGTGGTGACTTTCTGAAACAGAGAGGGGAAACCTTGAGCTGAGAGTGCAAAAAGTGCTCTGACAGTAAACAGATGTATGGGGCCATAGCCATGATTTAATTAATAACACCAACTACTATCTGCAAAATGTAAAGGCTAAGGATTCTTCAGTGACGGGCCAGCTTTGTCATCAGTATGCACATGTGAGCAGATATGCACAAGCCTGAGAATACCACTCAGAGAGAGAGCGAGCGATAGAGAGAGAGCGAGAGAGAGCGAGAGAGAGCGAGAGAGAGAGAGAGAGAGAGAGAGCGAGACGAGAGAGCGAGAGAGAGAGAGAGAGAGAGAGAGAGAGAGAGAGAGAGAGAGAGAGAGAGAGAGAGAGAGAGAGAGAGAGAGAGAGAGAGAGAGAGAGAGAGAGAGAGAGAGAGAGAGAGAGAGAGGAGAATGAAGTCAGATCTTTGTGTATTCTCATCCAGGAGCGCTTTGCTAAGGAGCTCATTAATTTTCTTCCTCACACACACACACACACACACACACACACACACACACACACACACACACACACACACACACACACACACACAGAGCGCTGCATTGTGTGTGTAATGCTGTGTGGGCATTAGTGTAATATATAGCTGATGTGGTGGCCTAACAGAGAAGAAAGAGACAGAGAGACGGGGTTCCAAAAACACAACCTCAAGTGTGTAACCAGAGGAGAGGGGGTGGCAAGGGTTAAAGAGGTTACACCCAATGCAGTGTACACACACACACACACACACACACACACACACTTTTCTCTCTAGGATTAGTTAGGAAGTTCATTTGGAGCAAGAAACAGATTTTCTTTAGAGCCAGTGGCAAAAAAAAAGGAAAAAAGAAAAAGAAAAAAGAAAAAAGGAAAAAAGTTGTTCAGCTCGGTAGTTTCAGTAAGTTTTCCCCAACACCGCCATTCATGACACTAAACCCAAGGAAAAGAAGATGCTTATCTTCCAATACTTTAATTACTTCCAATAATTAGTCTCCTTCACTCTCCCTCCCTCCCTCCCTCCCTTTCCCTTCCCTCCCATCCTCCTGTGCACAGTGAAGACTCCAACACCAATTATTCCTCCTCAAGTGCTCGTTTGGTCCACCTAATAAATCCAACCATTCACTCTCGCTCGCCTCGCCTCGCCTTGCCTCGCCTCGTGCTGCCAACTCCGCCAACCTCAATATCCCCTGGCGCGCCTGTCCCGGAGAAAAGGGGACGACTGATACCCTATCCCAAAGCAATTGTAGATCACTCACAGGCCGTGACCTCATAACTTCTCCCTCTCTCCCTTCTCCAGCGTTTGTTCTCCTTCCTGCTTCTCTCTATACTCTAATTATGTCATAGTCCCCACCAACCCCTACACCCCCCCCCCCTGCAGAAAAACCTTCTGATTGAACAAGAGAGTTCAGTGTCAAGCTTCCTGCCTGTTTGATCTTTGATCCTCGGCTGGACTATTGTGCGGTGTCCTTAATTGCTAACATGTTGTACTTGGGTGTCTTTCTGTGGACATGCACATGTGTGTGTGTGTGTGTGTGTGTGTGTGTGTGTGTGTGTGTGTGTGTGTGTGTGTGTGTGTGTGTGTGAGAGAGAGACAGGGAGTGTGTGTGTGTGTGTGTGTGTGTGTGTGTGTGTGTGTGTGTGGGTATGCATGTGCGTCTGTATGTCTCTTTTGGGAGTGGTTCAGCCAACATAAAAAGCACAGCGGTTAAAGATGAGAGCCCACTGGCTGCCTTGGCGGTTGGCGTGGACGGCGGGGTCTGAGGTCTGCTCTCTGCTGCTGAACAGTAGGGGCTTTGATTCCACATTAAACCGTCTGTGCTCAGCGACGGCTTGTTTATTACCGCCGACTTATAGCGAACGAAACTCTTGACATGCCCGGTCGTTACGCGAGACAATATCTCTGCTTCTTTCCCCCCGCCGTTTCGCTCTCCTCCTTTTCTCTCCCTGATCCTTCAGATTGATGGATGCGTTTGGTGTGTCTGTGTGCGCATGAACATGTGAGCGTGTACTAGCCCCGTCCACTTGGACCAGCCTTGGGAAAGTCTGATGACCAGATGTGGGAAGCACTGATATTTTTAAAGGCTGGGAAATACATTGGAATACATTTTTTTTTTTTTTTTAAAGCCCGAAATCAGTTTGGCTTTTCCTCTCGTCCTTCCATTCTCCCAACGTTCTGTTTGCATTCCAAAACAATGCCATGCCATTGTGATGCGATCCACTGCAATGCAAAGCCTACAGAAAGTGCCAAAGCACAAGGGTCCAACGGGGTATATCTTCACAGTCTTGGGTACTAGTGAAGAGGGCCTCTAAACAACAGGAGCACTTAGACACGGTCTTTTTTTTTTAAAACATAATTTGCCTGTCTCTGTGCCTTCAGCAACACTCATCTTCAAAGCTCCCCTTTGAAATGGCTGCCACACACCAAACCTCAGCTGTCTGTATGCTGACGCTTTTGGTTCATCACCATATGTTGGATGGAAAATAAATTGGCGTCGGGAAACGGTGGGAACAAACGGGATGTGAGTTTTCCATCGCTGGTCTGTCACAGGAGTACTTAGATCTCGAGTTGGTGCAGTGCTGTGCAGTGCTGTGCTGTGTGAGAGAGATGTGTGTGTGCGTGTGGTCTGCAGTGAGCTATTTCACAAAGAGCGACTTTTCCCTTCCCTAAAAAAAAAAAAATATCAGCTTTTGAAGGGTTGTTTATGTTGGAAAAGCTGCAGCCGATGTTTTGTTGCTAGTCATGTTTGGCAATCGCTCCTTTCTTCCGGAAAAGACCATGAACTGCATGTTCTCTCCTTTGCTGTCTTTCTCATTCCCTCTCTTTCCATTTCTCTCTCTCCCCGCTCTCTGCTGTCAGGTTCACTTTAACAGTGAGCCCCATTTCATAATAAAACCCAGTTTTCCATGAAAAAAAAAAGTCAAGTGCCCAATGGGAAAAAAAACAGGAGTGAGTGTGGATAACCAAAACATACTCACATACACACACACTCACACACAAATACACACACAAACACACATGAGAAATCACACATGAATCCCAGCACTTGTGAGGCAGTCGCCACTGCGGCAGGCCAAACCGCATCTAAAACTGGAGGCAGGCTCTGGGCCGCTCCGGCCCCTGAGAGAGAGAGAGAGAGAGAGAGAGAGAGAGAGAGAGAGAGAGAGAGAGAGAGAGAGAGAGAGAGAGAGAGAGAGAGAGAGAGAGAGAGAGAGAGAGAGAGAGAGAGAGAGAGAGAGAGAGAGAGAGAGAGAGAGAGAGAGAGAGAGAGACAAGAGCAGAATGAAGTGGAGCGGTGCTATGAGCTCATACCGAGGCACAGCGGACGCCAGCGCTGCCAGGAGCGAGGGCAGACCCTGGCACTCATCACCTTGACGATGCCAGTCAGTGTAGGGCTGCGGAGCCTGTGGTAGGGGTGGCATGGGCAGTTGTTGGGGCAGGGGGGCACCGTGCCAGGTGGAGTCATAGAACCAGGGGAGTAGAACAGCGAGTGATGAGGTGGTGACTGTAAATGCAAACAAACTACCAAATCCAAATGTTTTTTTTCTGCCTCTCTCCTTTCCCCTCGTCTCACAAACACAACTCAAGACTCTTCTAGGCAGTGTTGGCGGGGCGACACACTTCCCAAGTGATATAAAGTTTAAAGAGTGGCTTAAAAAGAGAGCCATGAGGAATGGGCGTATAAAGTTCTCTGCTTGAGTTATGGCATACGACACCACGTGGACACGGCTTGATTTACGGGACTGATGTGGGGGGAAGTCAAGAGTTGTCCAATAATAACCACAGTACAGTTATGCCTGTGCAAGCGTGAGACAGAGAAAGTGAAAAAGGTCAAAACAGAAAGAAAGAGAAAGAGAGAGACAGAGAGAGTGAGTGAGTGAGCGTGAAAGAGAGAGAATGGGAATGAGCGATTGCATGTTGGAATAACATGTGACTACAAGCACACAGGGCTAAAGGCAGACTTATATTGCAGCCTGTTATTAATAACCATTAGAGAAGCATAGGCACCGCTAGACCATGTGTGATTTTTCTGAAGATAAACGTAATCGCCTTCCCTATTTTGATAAGCGTGGAGAAAAAGAGCGTGGATATTCCTTGTCTTACTTCTCCTCCCTCTGGGCCCTCAATTCAGTAATTCCTATGCAAAGCCGTCCCTCTAATTTCCCCCTGGCGTGCTTTGACTGGGGTACATCTGTTCAGGATACACCAGGCGTCCGTCCGCTTGCCCGAGCCAAAACCATTGACTTTTCACTTCTTTCTGTCTTGCTCCAGTTCTCCCCGCACAATTTCTCACCCCAATCCCCCAATTGCCCTCAAAAAGCTGCAGCGAAAAACAAAAAGTCAGGTCCAACATTTGTTTGACACTGTCCCAACACCCATCTAATTTCCATTAGATTTGCTGTCAGGCTGCATTAGGCAGAGACTCCCGAGTCTTGGTTGCAGGAGGCTATGGTCTATGGCATTACATCAGTGCCTATCAGCGAGCTGGACGCTGAAGCTCGGAGTTACGTCTTTCCCACGAAGCCGAGTTCCAGGCCAGGCTGTTGTGTTCGCCTGGCCGCGCCAAACGGATTATTTTGTTTGACCCACTTATGCGGGTTCCAGTTCTTCTGCAATGTTCTCATCTACTCTGAATCCTCTGCCTTTGCGTGCGCCGGCCGGCCGACCGACCGACAAACCCTCCACCCTCAACCTCCCTTACTCCCCTCCACCCCCAAACCCTTCTGAGCTCGCCCGGCTCTGTCACTCAGGCTCCTCCTGTTGCTCTGCTCAATTACGCTCTTCTACTGTACATGTTTTTGTGTGTGTGTGTGTGTGTGTGTGTGTGTGTGTGTGTGTGTGTGTGTGTGTGTGTGTGTGTGTGTGTGTGTGTGTGTGTGTGTGTAAGTAAAGCACAGGGCTTCTACTTGGGCTTATTTCACACAGTGTATAACAAAACCGTCCTTGACACTTACGTGTAAAGCACAGCCAAATAAGATGACTGTCGGGACCGGATGAACAGCATGAAACATATGGGCTGAGTCAGTAAGGGAAAAAAAAGTAAAGACAGCGAGAATGATAAGAGGCTTTAAGTTTATGGGGGGGGGGGGGTTGGGGGGTCTGTCCTGCGAAAGAAATGCGTGGAAAACTCCCTGAAATAAAGGCAAACTGACAGGCAAAAAGGCTGCAAGTGAAGGAGAGAGGGGGAGAAGGAACCACTTGACTGAAACTGAAGGGCTACTCAGGGGTGAGTCACTTATCAGCTTCCTCTCAAAGTTTCTAATTTCCCCTGAGCCTTTCAAAACACTTTCTCCGACGCAACTTTTCCTCAGACTGAAGGAGTGAAAAAGACATGATGGGCCTGTGACGGCTCCGTCGGCAAAAGGTTCCTGTTAGGCATTAGCCCGTAAGCCCGTTTTCTCATTCACTTCTCATGGCGTGCGTGTGTGTGTGTGTGTGTGTGTGTGTGTGTGTGTGTGTGTGTGTGTGTGTGTGTGTGTGTGTATATGTGTGTGTGTGTGTTTTATGTGCATACAAGCCACCCCCCCCCCCCCAAAAAAAAGGTGCACGCATAAGTGTGTGTTTGTGTGTATAAGAGAGGGGTTCACCAGGGTGCCTGCGTACGTGCACGCATGCCTGACCTCTAAGTCAAAACCTGGAATGCCTTTCATGTGAACCTCCACGGAAGGGCCTGTGCTTTCAATTCCACCGTGCGCCCCAGAGGATATACGGATCAAGACGCGCAAGGAGAGCCAGACTCTCAGACGGGAGCGTGGGGAGGGACAGGGGAGAGGCACTGAGGGAGAAAATGTGTACTACTCCCCATGTACGTACGCGGCTTCCAAATAAAGCAGAGAGAAGGCGGCCAGGGAAGGAGGGATAAAAATCAAACTTGTAGGAGGATAAAAAAAAAGAGGAAGAAGAGAATGAAAGATTAAGAGCGGAAGGGGATAGCAAACAAGGGATGGAACAGGGGAATATTGAGGAAGGATGGTGAGAGATTAATACAGGCAACCAGACACTGTCTGCTTATGGGCTTCCTGAAGTCCATGGTAAAGTAATCAAGGAAAGGCAGCAGGTCACTGAGGATATAGAACAGAACATTACCTTCACTCATAGAGCTGTTCGTCGGGCTTTCGGACAACTTCTTTTACTTGAACCCAAAAAATAATCATTAAAAAATGAAAACCAAATTGTATCGGTAGCAGCCATCAACAAACATTACAATTTTCAAAAGGAGCATTTTGAGACTGTCAAAAACGTCAGCGCACACGTAACATTTCATTACAGCATCTGTGTTAAATCAATCAGTCGGGAGTGCACTGACTATCGGTTTCAATGAAAGCGGACAGATAATTAGCAGTCCATTCTTTTCACCGCTTGGCTCTCGAAGAAGAATTGGAGAAGCCGTCGTCTATGCGAGCTGAACATCCAGGCCACCCCTCCAGAGCCAAGCTGACGAGAGGAGAGGAGACACAGAGCCCTAGTTTCTCGCCTCAGCAGCTTGAGCCAAGTTTTTCTAGTTTTTTTTTTGGGGGGGGGGTTGAACACTAGGATGGCAGGAGAGCGTGCGTGTTCAGCTACAGTAATATGGTGTGTGTGTGTGTGTGTGTGTGTGTGTGTGTGTGTGTGTGTGTGTGTGTGTGTGTGGACAGAGATGTGGCAGTGGCCTTGGATGTGTGGACACACACAAAGCGGTGGGATGATGAGAGAGACAGCAATGGTGTTGGGTGGTGGGGAGTCGAGTTGAAGGGGGCGACACTGCTGCGCTTCCACCGCTGATGAGAAACAGACTCCGCAGGAGGAGAAAGGTGATACTGAGATTAGAGCAGGCTACAGCAAGAGACCAAGAGCACGAGAGAGAGAAAGAGGGAGAGGGAGAGAAGGAGAAAGCGATGGAGACAGATAAACAGAGGAGAGAATAAAGTACGGCCTCGACATTCCACCTTTTCACCCCGGAGCAAATAGGGATGCCAGAAACCGAGGCTGACGCCTCTGAAGGTGCAAATCATCTCTGGCTGCTGAGACTTTGAGCCGAGCAGAGAGGATTGTGAGGGTGCAAGGGTCACGGGCTTTTTGTTTAACTGAAGTGTCTGGAGAGAGACGGCCCAGTGCAGCCAGGCTTAAGAGTGTGTGTTCATGTGCGACACACACAGAAAGAGCGAGAGATAGAGAGATAGAGATAGAGAGAGAGATAGAGATAGAGAGAGAGAGATAGAGCGCTGGGAGGAGATAGAGTGAGCTTTGGATGTTGTGTGATAAAGTGTGCAGTGGACACACACTTCCTGTTTACGCGCAAGCCACTCTCACATCATTTATCACCTGTGACCTCTTGAATCAGTACCACACAACTCGCAACACACCATTCATCACGTTCTGCCCAGCCTATTCCAGCTTTTCCCATGTTTACTTCCCAGAAAAATACAAGTCGTCCAGAAAGACAGACGGAGAGTTTAGTGAACCATTTCATGTGTTACTTTGAGATAAGTGTGAATGGAAGTGTTTCTTGCACTGCTATCTTGAGGTTAAATCTTATAACCACACATGTTGTTGGTTGCCTCAGAATAACACCACGGTTTCTGTGATAGGTCAGCATCGTGAGTGTTTGTTTTAAAACATTCCTTCACCAGCGCCGGAGAGCAGCAATCATCACGCTTTTTGGTTAACTTGGGGTTTGTCTTTCTTTCCCTCTCTTAGGAAAAGCAGCCAGCAGAGAGACAAAACAGGAGGAGAAATCCGAGGCCAAAAAGGGAAGAAGAGTCGAGAAGAGAGGAATCGGTCATGAGACGAGGGGTGACGTGGTGCTTCTGTGTCGCACTCTGCCTGTCCGCCTGGGGCTTTGCCCGGGCTGGCCGTTCGGGACAGCACCCGTTGCAGACGACGCGGCGGCAGCGGAGAGCGGCCAGCAATGATGACGCCAATAAGAAGTGCAGCTACACTTTCCTGGTGCCGCAGCAGCGGATCACGGGGCCCATCTGCGCCAGCGCTACGGGGCCCGAGCAGGACAAGGACCGCGTGACCCGCATGGACATCTCGGATCTCCGCGAGGTGCTCAACAAGCAGCGGCGCGAGATCGAAACGCTGCAGATTGTGGTGGACGTGGACGGCAACCTGGTGAACGAGATGAAGCTGCTGCGCAAAGAGAGCCGCAACATGAACTCGCGCGTCACGCAGCTCTACATGCAGCTGCTGCACGAGATCATTCGCAAGCGGGACAACTCCCTGGAGCTGGCGCTGCTCGAGAACCGCGTGCTGAACGCCACGTCCGAGATGCTGCGGCTAGCCTCGCGCTACCGCGAGCTGGAGGCGCGCTTTGGGCAGCTGGCCGGCGTCGTCAACAACCAGTCAGCGCTGATCGCGGCGCTGGAGGACCGTTGCCTCCAGGCTTACGGTGGGCGGGGCGACCTGCCTGCCGTGCCACCGCTGGTGCAGGTGGTGCCCGAAAGCCTCCCGGCTAACACTGGGGGCTTCACTAACGAGATTCCACGCGTCCACAACCGGGCAATGTCCCGAGGATCCCGGATGAGGGAAGGACCCACTGTGAGTCCTGTAGCAATGCCTCCACCCACTATCAGCACCGAAGGTAAGGCATGGGGATACGGGCTACAGACACAGCGCAGGGTTTGATTAGTTCAGCACAACTGTGCTGAATAAAATGAAAACAAAAATCGCAATATGGTACATACTATATGTGCCCCAGTACACAGTGGGGCAACAGAGTACTGCATCGATCTCAATTAATTAACTAACTGCAGGTGCTCTTCCTGACTCGCAAGTTTACACTGTAAGCAGCAGAAGAGGCCGAAAGCACTTTTTGTTTGACCATGAAATGATTCAGTTTGCATAGGCTCTAAGTTAGAGATGTAGCTTGTGCGAAGCAGAGACAAAAGGACAATATGGTGACTAATAATATATTAAAGCATACAGTACATATTATGTCCTACAGCTGATATGAAACGTTATTAACTGGTTCGAGAAACAATATTTTTTTGGGACCAGCAACGTTAAACGTCTGTTTCAAAGTTCTGGTCAAAACAAAAACACACCTAAGACAGTTGAAATATAGAGGTGCCAAAACTTCAAACGAAATGGTTAGAAGCATTCATGCTGCCAACACCGGACAAAACGTAGCGATAAATAATGTGCTTTGCAGCTGAGGTCTACCAACCTTAACAACCGTCTTCCAAAGATGTTGCCAGTAAAAGGTATGGAAAAGACCCTGTCAACAAACTTAAACTACAGTACGGAAGGGAAGGGTATTGGAGGAGACAGACTCCTCTCTGTTGCCCAGCCGTCATACCAAACGCCATCTGATCTGTGTAATGTCTTAAGGCGCCCTGATTGATGCGTCATTCCAATTCCTGGAGGAGAGAAAGAGAAAGAGGAAGAGAAAGAGAAAGAGAAAGAGAGAGAGAGAGAGAGAGAGAGAGAGAGAGAGAGAGAGAGAGAGAGAGAGAGAGAGAGAGAATGTGGCTCAAACATTCCTCAGTTCAGACCTCTCTGTTTCTCTTCATCCATCTCTCCCTCCCTCCTTTACTTTTTAGCCTCTTTCCCCCCTTTTTCTGTGCTGGCCAGAGGCAGGGTCTCAGGCAGACAGAGCGCGCGAGAGAGAGAACGCACGCTACCTTGCCAGGCCTAGATCTGCCCTTGACATAGTCAGATATATGGCAAGGATTAGGCCTGCCAGGGTCTGCGGTCCATCACCTGGCGAGAATGAGGAGACCAGCGGGGAGGGAAAAACGAGCTGGGGGAAAAGGGAAGAATGGGAAAGCTGAGCTGAGAGAGAAGGAGAGTGGGGAAAAGAAGAAAAGAGTGAGAGGAAAGAGGAAGGAAAAGATGGTGGCCAACCAGCAGTCCATTATCAACAGCAGAGGCTAATGCAGTGCTTCCAAAAAAAAAAAAAAAAAAAAAAAAAAAAAACTGGAAAAGGAGCTAAGTTGGCAATGGAAAGAGAGGTCAGTTATAGAGAGAAAGCAAAATGGAGAGAGATGGATGGAGCGAGATGACTGGAGAAGGGCCCAGAACTCTGTGTGCGTATGTGAGTGAGTGCACTTTCGAAAATAGCAAAAACAACATCTACTGATATCTGGGACAGTGATGTAGTGGACAAAGAACACACATTAAGCAGCAAAATGCACTCTCCAGCTACTCACCAGCCAAGTCATTCATAACCAGGACACACACACACACACACACACACACACACTGACACACACACTGACACACACACTGACACACACACTGACACACACACACACACACTGACACACTGACACACACACACACACACAAGGGAACAATCAAAATATTCTGCAGCCAGTCATCTTAGCATGAAATCAATTTCCAAGGCTGTAAAGCCTTCTGGGAAGAGTCGCCCACTAAATAAGTTAGCGAGATGTTGTGTCTGCGAGTGATAGCAGGCCTCGGTATCAGCAGGAATGTTGGGAGGGGGTGCTGGGCTGAGTTTAAAAAAATATGAATATGTAATCTCTGGCAGTACTTATAGGACGTCATTAGGACAAACTAAATAGACGGAATAAACTTTTTTGGCGTGCATTCCAACACGCACTGGCTGGAGAATCTTGGGTTCTAAGAGACCGAACAGCAGCTGGAAAGCTTGGATAGGATTCGTGCCTAAAGCCTTGCCTCTTACAGTAAACCCCCATACCATCCTGCCATAGTTATACTAGGAAGCGTCAATGTACCATCTCAGACTTCTCCGCCATCTGTAATCAGTTTCCTATGCAATCTTATACATACAGACATACAAAATACACAGACTTAAATCTAAAGTTAAATCCAGCCCTTAAGAGTAAGGAAGCTGAATTGTTTGTCTGACTGATGGATAAATAAGGAGCAACTGGAGGACTTGAAACCCGTGACAAGGGCTGTCTTCCTGAGATGGGGGACCCTGTTTACGTACCGTATATACGACTCATACGGTTCCACACCATACCCGCCCTGCCTCAGTCGTCTGGAGATGATCCAGACTTTCATGCTGATTCTGCCTAGAGACCACATCACTCACAGCATATTGTGGCATATTTTCTGCAAAAGCTACTCTTCTTCGAACAGGGCTGATATTGTGCAACAGTTGAGTTGAAAGAGCCTGAGAGGCCACAAGGTTTGGGAGAAAGAAAAAAAAAAAAAAGGAAGAAAAGAAGATGGAAAATGTGGAAGGAGAGAGGATGGGTTTTAAGGGGGGTTAAATTTTCTGCCCAGACTTTGTAAGGGAGATTTGACCCAAGTGCAAGAAAAGGATGGATATCAGGTTGAGGGTGTAGCTCAGGGACGTGTTCAAAGTCAACGCTGAATTAGTAACGGTGACGCTGAACGCGGAGAAAGGGAGCCAGGCGCTAAAGAAAACAGCCAAATTAAAGGTTTCTCCTGGTTTAATCATCTGAATGCGCACACGCTCTAGGTCTTTTTTTCATATCTAACTAAAGCAGACAGTTCATGGCGTCTTGGTCTGTGTCCGTTGGTATGGTAGGGGTGCAAGCTTTCTCTCTGTGTTTGTCATGGCCTAATCATAGACCTTGATTAGAAGCTGGGACATGGCTCACCAAATTTTAGGAAACTTAATACTCTCCACTCTAATCCCCTTCCCAATTCCCTGCTCCACGGGAACCCCTAACACTTTCCGACATTCCCAGCCCAAGAAAAATAGGAGCAAGAACAAAAAAAACTTAAAACAAAACAAAAACAAAGACAAAGATGGATAAGACAAACATAAATGAAAATGAGGGGCAAAAAAAAAAGAAGTTAAGTCCGTTTCATCTCCTGCTGTGAGATTTGAAGGATTCAAATATCATTTGTCTCTTAGTCCTCCACTCGGCTAAAGACCAAACCAGAAATCCATCTTCGGTTACTCTCAAGCTTTTTCCTTTGACCGCACAGACCAACCTTGGTTGCTTCTGGTCTACCTAAACACACGCTGAGGCTCGCTGGGGATTAAAGTTGTTCCTCAGCCTGGCAGATCAGCCCCTGTGGTGTGTTTTTACGTCTATTGGGTCGATGACACATGCTGCTACTACTAGCTCCTGATGCAGCCAGTGTTGCAGCCAGGGGTGCAAATTAAGACAAATCACTACAAGACAAACAGGAGCTGAGAGAGAGTCAGGGTTTCAGGTGGTGCTGCTGCTGCTGCTGGGTAGACCGCAGGAAAGGGGTCTTGTAAGCCCCCCATCCAGCTGAGAAAACCATCTCTTGTCCCCTCACCTCCAGATCCCCATCTAGAGCCACACAAAGGCTTGCTTCACAGGAGTGCAGCATTCAACGTTTAGATGTCTGCCAAGTGAACGGCTACTCTGGGACATCTCGCTTTGAGGGTCGCTGTTAGCGCAGGAGGGGGCTCCTTGGGATACACCCACATCCTGGCCACCTCAGTGACTCCAGTAGAGGTTCATTTGGCAGGAGCCAACACATACAACCCCCTCCCTACATCCCACACACACACACACACACACACACACACACACACACACACACACACACACACTCTTCATCCTACTCCTCAGCATGGTTCGCTATTTCAGGACCAGATTATCATCTTCACAAGGGAGGGCTGACAAGCATGCTCGCTGGCAGCCTTACAGCAGAGCTGGGCTGAGGATCTAGAGTGGGTACTTCTGGCTAAGCAGCCATATTTGATGCTGTGACTAAATGGAAGGTTACAGTAGTGCCTGTGCCAGCACAGACTAATGCAAAGGTGGTGTTTTTTTCCCCTAGTTTTCTACTTGGAGCCAACATGAAATGTCACCTGAAGTGCAACAGTGCTAAATGTATGCAAATGGTTTGCCAGACAGTCATTAGATGTGACCTTAGGAATTATGGGGAGGGGGGGGGGGTGATGAATAACAGCCTCTTCTGTGTGTCCAACAGAAATGTCTTCACTTTCAATTTTGCTTTGAAGCTTTGGACAGGTACTTAGCAAAGGTAGCTCTTGCCAACTTCTGCATGGCAAAGAAAAAAATAACTGAGGAGTGTGCAGTGAGCCACTGTTAGTCAACCCATCACAGGTCAGCTGCAGGCCATCTCAACCAGGGAAAAACCTGCATGCCAGATGAGTTCAGTCCACAAGTTCAGCCCCTAGAGGGCCGGGTAATTCAGGAACACTTTATGCAATCTCTAGTCTCCATCCCTTGTGTCTCAACACCACCACCACCAGAACCATGGCCATCACAACATGTCTGAGGCATGTAGTTGAATGTGGGTATTCGGACTGAAGATCCGCAACGAAATGAGACGGTTTTAGAGAGTAATTGCAGCAGTGTGAATCAATTGTCACAGGTCGTTGCAAGCAATTGCAAGCAGTCACAAAAGATTAACCATGTCAATCACAGTTTCAGAGTTTTAGAACGTTGCAGACTTTAGAGCGTCACAGCCCGTCTCGTCACGGATCTTTGGTCTGTAGCCACCTTTAGTTTCTCTCCTTAGTGTCTCACCACCATCAGCAGCATCAGCACAATCATGTTATGTTATGTGGCATGTAGTTGAATGTGGGCGTTGTTTGGTCAACCTTTCCATCACCTCAATATCTTTCTCTCGGTCTGTCTCTCTGTCTGTCAGGGCCATTCAAGGACTGCTACCAGGTGCGTCAGGCAGGCCACAAAGCCAGCGGGATGTACCTGCTGAAGACCGAGGGCAGCGACCGGCTAATTCAAGTGTGGTGCGAGCATGGTTTGGACAACGGAGGATGGACTGTCTTCCAGAGGAGAAAAGATGGCTCGGTGAATTTCTTCAGGAACTGGGATAACTACAAGGTAACAAAGCCAAAAGGAGTGGGTAGAGACCCTAATTAATGAGTGTAATTTCTAACAGAGTTCCCCTCTGACAGTTTTGGTTCAGAAGCAGTAGAATCATATATAGTCCCCCAGAGATAGAGGCAAATAATTTGTTTGCTTGTTGCTCGCCTACTTGACTGGCTGATGTACTGTAGATTCTCTTGATCCATCGGCCTCATCATCTGGCTCCCCCTCTTCCAACCTGCCAGGCACGTTGAGACTAATCTAAATCAGCAGTATGGTCCTAATGAGGGCCTATCTGAGCGATCACTATAAACATCCTGTATGGGACCAAGGGCTATTTCAGGAAAACTTCGGACTGCGATCCTAACGTCTTCAGTTACATAACCCTGCCCTGTCAGCACATCCTGAAGCACTTTCACAGAGGTTTCTTTGCAACTTCAGAGAAACCACAAATGCAGCAGGACCACTGAGATCGCCCAGAAACCATAAACCGCCGAGCACCAGGGCTCTCCGAAACTGGATCGGTCTCTGGGGCGCGTGGGAGGGAGATGGGGCTGCGCTCCGGTATGAGGAGAGATGAGGTGGGAAGAGCGACACGCCAGAAACTGGTGTCAGCCCACCACCCCCCCCTTACACAAATCCCCACCTCCTTTCAGGAGGTGGGCCTGCGTCAATGTGTATATGTGCACGTGGTGTGGCATGGCAGGTTCAAACACAAGAGCAGACAGGCCCACCCAGGGAAAACCTCTGGAAAATCCCTGGAAGAGCTTAGACAAATAAACAGTGCGTATTTACAGATGGTGTTTAATTCTAAACATTAAAATATTATATAAGTAAACAGTGCATAGAAAAACACTGCTTACCATCTGGCAGTGCCTGTAAAAACAACATAATGGGGGAGCTATGAGGTGCTGTGGTGTGCTTGGAACTGAGATTACCAAGAAGTGTAGTGCGAGGTTTACAGATGGGGCTTAGGGACTAGACCAGGTAGAATGGGCAGCGATAAAGCAGGATGTTGAAGGGCTCAACAAAATCCTCCTTATTCAAAACAACGGAGGTAAAGAGCTCCCTTAGGTCAGCATGGCCTTGCAGCACACCTCTGTACTGGAGAGCATGTGCTCATGCATACAGAAATTCGAGAGAATGAACTGGTCAACCAAGGCACAGGCATAAGCGCACACACACACACACACACACACACACACACACACACACACACACACACAGACACACAAACAAAATAGCATAATGCCAGATGACGCTGACCACTACAAATTTACCTCAACGGAGGGAAACAAGAAACGGCACTTCCACACATTATCAGCTGGCGTCAGGAGTGCATTCAATTTAGCCTCACCCCTTTCGAGTTGGGAAACGCCAGCCGGTCCTGCTCAGTAAAACTGCTCTGCGAAAAATCCAATTATTCTCCCCCTTTTTTTCTTTTTTACAGGCTCTTTTTTCCTTCCATTCGTCCTCGGAGACATGAGTTTTCTTCAAGCCTGAATGGAGACCTTGCAGGGTCTGTGCACCAGATGAGCTGGGGGAGGGGGGTTGGGTAGAGTCCAGCCCTGAACGCCACAAAAAGGGCCACATCACTAGGGCACGGCACAAACAGAACCTCAGCACGAGACGTTTCCCCTGCCGTCACCCACAAACAATGACTCTAAGACAAAGCAATAGATGACTAATAACCCCGCGGGTACAGAGAAAAAGGGCCCACGCACACAGATGCATCAAGGCACTCTCCAACTCAAACATATAGGGCCTCTTTAAAAAAAAAAAAAGTGGTAGTGTTTTCGTGTCTCTCTGTTCACAATGCGTCATGACGTGCTGCACAAAGGAATTGGAACACATCTGCACAGCCTACTGCAAAGCACATCCCATTAACTCTGTACAATCATTTCTCTTTCTCTTTTGACTTTTACAGAAGGGCTTTGGGAACATAGACAGCGAATACTGGCTGGGCCTTGACAACATCTACAACTTGACAAAGCAGGGTGACTACAGGCTCCTAGTGGAACTCGAGGACTGGGTGGGCAAGAAGGTGTACGCCGAGTACAGCAGCTTCCGCCTGGAGTCGGAGAGCGAAGGCTTCCGCCTTCGCCTGGGCACCTACCAAGGCAACGCAGGAGACTCGCTCAGCAGCAACAACGGAAAGCCCTTCACCACACTTGACCGTGACAGGGATGCCTTCTCAGGTAAAAGTCAGAGGAAACTGAAGTTGGCAACTCACCTTTAACTGTCAAATATGCCAACCTTGCTAGTGACCGCATCTTTACACAAATTCTTTAAAAAATGACACAAATGTTATAATTAGAGATTACAGATTCCATTGCTTTTATCTGTTCTGTGTAACCTCCCAGCCCCAACCAGTAATTTAGGGTCAAAAATAATTCTTGGAGGCACAGTGAGGTTTCTGAGCCCACCCCATCTAAACCATCCCATTTTCTTTTTCCCCAACCTCTGGCAGGTAACTGTGCCCATTTCCACAAGGGAGGCTGGTGGTACAACGCCTGTGGCCAGACCAACCTGAATGGGGTGTGGTACAGCGGTGGCGTCTACCGCAGCAAGTTCCAGGACGGGGTCTTTTGGGCCGACTATGGAGGAGGATTCTACTCCATGAGGGCCGTCCGCATGATGATCAGGCCAATTGATTAATAGACTATAAACACTCCCCAGCCAACCAGACACAGACACATACTCACACAAACACAGACACAGACACAACTCCCCAGAGGCCTCTAAAATCCCAATCCGACACTTGCGATCCCTATTCACATAACTCATGGTTGATGCTAATTTATACAATGCAATTTTTTTTTTTTTTATGGAAACACAGACCACCTACGTTTATAACTCCCCGCCCCTAGGCCTCTCCCGCAAGCGCAGGTCTATGAGGAGGGACGTTTACTCCGAAGGGAAAGAAGGGAGGAGAGCAAAGGAAGAGTAAACAAACTCTTTCGCAGCGACAGTCCACCTTTTGTCTGGTGCTTCTAAACCCACACCGCACCAAGACAGCCGTTGAATGTCTGCACGCGTTGCGTTGACATAAGCAGGGGGCTGCGGTGCTTTGACGTGGAGATGTTTATAGAGAGTGATGGCCAAATCCCCCATCTTATTCCGCTTCATTTGTACCAAGCCGTCCTCTCATCCTCCAGTTAATATTTAATTAGTGCAGTCCATTCCATTTTTTTTTTCCTTTTTCCATTTGCTCTTCCTTGCTGTTGGACGTCTCCTCACATTCCTTTGTGGCTTGGTTCATCTAAGCTTCTGTATTGGCCTGTTGCTTGTTAGTTATTACACTTGTGTAGGGGGAAGGTATTAAGAAAACTTATGTGTACCAGAGGGAAACACTCTGTTTTATGGAACGAGTGTGGTGTACAAACACAGTCACACACACCCCCACACATACACCCACAAATACACCCACACACACGTTTAAAGTATACAATATGTTTTTGTTACCCCACAAGCACAAAGAGGACTTGACATATTTGTGCCTCTCTGATGTAGAGAAGGCTTTAGCTAGCTTTTGGTATGTAAATATATGGTACTGTATATTGCCTGTAATTTTTACAAGTTAATTTAAGGCCTGTGGCTTTGCTCAGGTCCATGTTTGTAACTGCACCTCATTCACCACCTCCAAAGTCAGCTATTTATCTTATTTATAATGATTATGCCATAGCCTTCTTACAAGTTACTCATCCTGGTTATGATATGTATATGGCACAAAAAAAAGAAAAACAATTTTTAATATAGGCTACACTCATTCAAATGTTGTAATACAATCACAAAGAAAAAAAGACCACACTATTTTTACAGAACCCACAATACCATGGAGGGCTGAACAATGCCACGCTCTCGCTTCTCTGGTCTCACACAGACGCCTGCCTTCTGCTATGCAACAGGTGAAGGCTACGACTGACTGGAGGTGGAGCGCATTAACTGGTGCAGAGAAAGTCCCCTGCCCTGACGCTGACACACAGTACAAAAGATGGAAAGAGTTAAAAAAAAAAGAAAGAAAGAAAGAAAAAATCTAATAAAACACTCTCCCGTCTCCCCCGTCTCTTCTTTCATACTCTCCCTCTCAAAAACACACACACACACACACACACACACACACACACACACACACTCCCATCCACTTGCACAGTGGGAGGCAGAGAGTGAGGTTAGAAAGAAAGAACTAGTAAAAAAAAAAAAACAGACCAGAGAGAGAAAGAGAAGACAGAAATATGTCGCCTTTATGCTCGCTGTACATCATGTCCAATCACATGAGGCAGAATATGTTCTTTTGTTACAGCTGGCTATGCCATTACACAACTGACTGGATTGCAATATGATAGTCTAGTGAATGAGTCCACATGCAATGGTGAGAGAGAGAGAGAGAGAGAAAGAGAGAGGGAGAGAAAGAGAGAGAGAGAGAGAGAGAGAGAGAGAGAGAGAGAGAGAGAGAGAGAGAGAGAGAGAGAGAGAGAGAGAGAGAGAGAGAGAGATGGAGCGTAATGGGGGGGAAAGAGGGGGAGAGGGCTATCAGGGTGACCCTGTTCTGAAGAATTGCATGATTAAAGTGTGCAGTTGAACGCAGTGCGAGAATAAGTGTTACAAAAGAGCATGGCACGGAGGACAGATGACAATGGAAAACACATTTCTGTAGTCCGGTCACGGACGATGGGGCAAGAGAGGAGAGAAAGAGGTGGGGAGGAGAGAGAGAAATTCTTTCCACAGTGAGGGGAGTGAGAGACTGAAGGAGAGAGAAAGGGAGGGAGGGAGGGAGAGAGAGAGAGAGAGAGAGAGAGAGAGAGAGAGAGAGAGAGAGAGAGAGAGAGAGAGAGAGAGAGAGAGAGAGAGAGAGAGAGAGAGAGAGAGAGAGAGAGAGAGAGAGAGAGAGAGAGAGAGAGAGAAAGAGGTACAGAGTCAGAACGAGTACTTGGGTTTCATCTTCCCAGATATATTCTGCAAAGTTACGACTCTCCCTTCACTGAGAGTCACTCAGGGGCCGGGCGTCATAAATCAAATGTCTCCAATATCTTGGCAAGCATGAACACATGATTGAACACATGATTAAACACACAAACACACACACACACACACACACACACACACACAATGTGCTGGTGAGATAACCGCACACATATTTATTTGGATGCCTGGGTGGTAGGTGTTAGCCGTTGGTACTGACCCCCTCCCAATCAGTGTCCTCATCAGGCTATTAATAGATTGAGGCCGTCAGTCATGGAACTAGAGTTTGCTGGGTGAGTGGGAGAGAATGAGGTGTTAGAAAAGGAGTAGGTTTGGCCAGTGAGGCCTGATCTACCACCTCACCCGCTCATTTTTCCATTGCGTGTGTCCCTCCATTGCACTAGCCATCTTTCCATCCGCATCACCCTCTGTCCCCATGCTGGGCTGCCACTCCTAGGTCGGCCACACACACACACACACACACACACACGTATGCTTTGTGTTCACACTCGGTACATATTAAGAGGATGTCTCTCTTCATCACACTCACACAAACTCAATAATTCGCTCACACACACACACACACACACGCTTACACAACTATGGCAACACTATAGCAAAAAAGTCCCAGTTACCTTCTCTCCACCAGCTGGCTGATGCTAAGCTATGGGGAACCGTGACATCAGTGAGTAGAGAGTCTTTACTCATCGCCATGGGAACAAAGCTTGTGCACGTGCAAAGTGCAAACTTCCATTACCAAGGGCATGTTACTGTGGCAACAGCTAAAATGGATGCAAACAAGAACTAATAACTTATTTGGCACAGGATTTAAAAAAAAAAATGGAATAACGAAAAGGTTTCTATGCTCGAAGGGAGAGACGATTGTGTTGTGACAAAGCAGGAAAAATGACTGTTAAGCAACTACAAATCACTGGCAAGGCTGAACAACTTCCTCTCTGTTGCTTTCTCTGTCTGCTTCATATATACATTTCCCTTTTCTTGTATGCAGCAACTCCATGCCAGTCGCCCAGACGCCAGGCTGTAAAATGTGACAACACGACGACTCCCTGAATGGCTTTTGTTTCCCGTCATTTCCTTGAAATCCCGACGCTCAATAAACAATCCCCCCAAAAAGCTATTTATTAAAGCAATGAATGAGCACAGGACTCTGAGGAAAGCCTCTGTTGCATCTGCTGCTCTTTTAACAACTCTCACCTGACTCGCTCACTGAAAGGTAAAAAAAACAGATCGGTTTCCTCGCCGTAAACAAAGACACCGCAGGGGTCCCGACACATCATAACAGGGACCAAAATCCCATAAACTAACAATCAGCCGAAAAGTAGCTAATAATGGGTCTGAGATGTAGGTGTTTAGAAGGATGCTGTAAACTAAAGGGTCCCATAATACAGGTGAGAGAAGAGAGAGGAGAGGAAAGAGAAAGAGAGAGAGAGAGAGACAGAAAAGGGAAAGAAAGAAAGGAAAATTTGGGGGTGGTTATGATGGTGGTAATATCCGTTTACGTCTGCGGGCCTGGCCCTAGCCGTGTCTGTACATCGGTGGGAGCTCTAGACTGCAAACGCGGCAGGAGGTGTTGGTGAGGTCTTTACCACAGTCGCCTCGTCGTCTGTATTATAACTCTGCACCTGTCAACATGTTCTAAACCACAACCTGAGCAGTCAGACCCTCATGTTCACACACACACACACACGCACGCGAACACTCACGCACACACACAAAATGTGTGCAACCTAACCTGCCTCAGTCGCCCTGTTTGCTCTGGGGGAACAAGAAGTAGATTAGGTTTCCTTGCCTGCTGAGCAAAAAGCTGTAGTTTAACACCGGCTTTTTCCATCACACAC
Organism: Sardinella longiceps; assembly: GCA_027497455.2. Taxonomy (NCBI): domain Eukaryota; kingdom Metazoa; phylum Chordata; class Actinopteri; order Clupeiformes; family Clupeidae; genus Sardinella; species Sardinella longiceps. The sequence continues at coordinate 8,778,911 of JAODXP020000022.1, read as the reverse complement.
CCACACACGCACACAAACACGCATTTGCAGCTTCAATACACCTCCCCTCCATGTCAATAAACTTCGATCATGTTGGGATATTGGGCAAGGAGAATCTAACACCACAGATGTCTGGAGCCTTCGATGATTCCCCCAACATGTCCCTCCATCTTGAGCATCTTGAGCTTCAGCGCCTTCTTCCTCCTCCTCCACTTCCTTCTCCATCAATCTGCCCATTTCTGTCCATGAGAGGATAGAGAATCCTCCAGGAACCTTAGCTGTTGTTTGGCTTTAAGCTGTCTACCGTACACACTGTGAATAGCACATAAGTAGAGACAATATTGTGCAATGCCACATTGCCATCCGTGTACAAGCATCCTTTCTCTTACTCTCTCCCTCGCTCTCTCACACACACACACACACACACACACACACACACACACACAGTGAATAGCACACAAGTAGAGACAATATTGTGCAATGCCACATTGCCATCCGTGTACAAGCATCCTTTCTCTTACTCTCTCCCTCGCTCTCTCACACACAGACACACACACGGACACACACAGAGACAGAGACACACATAGACAGACACACAGACATACCACCTACTGTTTCACAGAAAGTATACATCCCTAGGTATTATGAATCTGGCCCTCTCTGTCACCATAACTGCAGACACAGCTGCATTTCAAATTAAGTTTGACTTTAAACATTTAAACTAACAAGAACTCCAGACCGCAGAACAAGGGGTCAAAGTTCAAAATGTGCGGTGTGGGGAATTCTGGGAGCCAAAGAAGCCGACGCAGACGAGCCAGCGATGGTTTCCCAACCCCCTAAACACACA
>JAODXP020000022.1:8768085-8775585 GCA_027497455.2 Sardinella longiceps | reverse complement strand
GGGAGCTTTGAGAGGTGTAAATCACTCTGCATCTCACAGGCCAGAGGAGTGACGGCTAAGTGCAATCATAGATACGGGTGAGCGGCTACAAATTCTTATGGGTCGGTGGAGTACAACAAAGTGGAATGAACTAAAAACCAAACACCGATTTGATTTAATCCATCCTAGAAAGCCATCTTCTTTGCTCTCACCTGTGCATTCGTACAGTTATTCAGTCACGCTGAACGCACAAGACCGTCTCCAGTTGGAGAAGGCTTAGAAAGAAAAAAAAACATTAAAAAGCCAGATGTGGTGGATTGGATGGCAGGTGTTTGCTTAGGTGTGAAGACTGACACTCTGTAATTTATTACACACTATTAAGGGGCTTAGCACACACTTCTCCTGGGCGGTCTTGATGAGATGACTTCACACCTTGAAACATGACTTTGAAGAGGCTTTCATTAGAGAGAAAACAACATGGACACACACACACACACACACACACACACACACACACACACACACACACACACACACACACACACACACACACACACACACACACACACACACACACACACACACACACACAGGCCTGTGGTCCACCAAACACTGCAAGTGACGAGACTCTTGGATACTAAATCAACATCCGTGCCACAGTCCCTTGACTAAGACCATACTAATCTCCCACACTGTGCATACAAGCCCAGCACAGTATTTTTGTTGTTAGTGTTTTTATTGTGGCTTAACAAGAAAGGAGACAGAAAAGAAGAATGAAAAGAATTCCCATGTACTGCATCTGCCGCCCTCACACATTAACCTCATAGCTAAGGGAATTTTGTCAAAATCAACACAAACCTTTTTGTTAATCGTTGGGAAATTACATTTATTCATCTCATTTCACCCTCATCAGATCTCTTCTCTGAACTCGGCCTCTTAACCTTCTCGCTGGCCTTAGTGTACATGCATGTGTATTTGTGTTTGTGCGCTTGTTCCTCGTCCCTAGGCAGCTGTGAGTACAGTATGTCACCGTGTGGGCACCATGGGCCGTGTAAGAGACATGTTCGCTCTTATGGCTGAAGACACACAGGAAGAGGGCGAAGCGGAGGATGTGGTCGGGGAATCTGGCAGTGGGGTTGTGGCGTTTTCGGCGTACTTAGCGTGCTCAAAACCAGACGTAAAAAGGTTGAGGCTAGAGGCACTATGCCAGACATCTTTTTTTAAAAGGTAAAGCCACTTACAGTACTCAACGATACTCCCGAACACAACTGGCATTTATTGAGCTTTTTTTCTTCAGGTACCCCAAGCAATTTACGGTAGAGAAGGAAACTGACTAACCACCAATGTGTAGCGCCCACCAGATTAATGTAGAAGAGCCATGACGCTAATTTCCAGAATATAAGCGGCCCCAAAGTGTAAACCACAGGTCAGTGCAAAATGACTGTTGACCGCACCATGTATTAACCACAACCATCAATTAAATGCAGTGCTGGCACTTACGACTAAACTTTCAACAGATTTTTCCCTTGGTCGACAGTTATCATTGAATGGCTAATTTACCAAAAAAAAAATAAAAATAAAAAAATAAATAAAATAAAATTAAGCGGTTGTCATTTCATTCTCAACTCAAGGGCCGAAGAAGAGAAGACTCAGTCCTTGACTCTGTGTGTGTGTGTGTGTGTGTGTGTGTGTGTGTGTGTGTGTGTGTGTGTGTGTGTGTGTGTGTGTGTGTGTGTGTGTGTGTGTGTGTGTGTGTGTGTTCAATGTATGGGAAAAGGTGTGTTTGATTACTAATATCGAATCAGAATGACCATCACAATCATGTAAGAAAAAAATCATAAGAAAAGAACTCCCACATACAGCCTTCCCCTGTGAATTAACCTTGTAGATGAAGAAAGGTTACCGAATCAACGTATGAACAATCATGAAATGACAGTATGTGTCATATACTAATGATATGGGGTGGAGAGTGCATGTAGATGCAAATGCCAGAGACACTGGGGGATGATTAGAGGGCTAGGGAGAAAGAACCAGGTCAAGGGCCTAATCTGGCAACTGGGAAGCCCCTACTCTTTGCAACAGGTCGGTGCCATGGGACTTTTTTTGATGACCGGTGAGTGAAGAGTCTGGTTTGATCTCTCAGCCAAAGCACCCAACCACCACCTCACCCCCCGCCCCCATCCACACACACACACACACACACACACACACACACACACACACACACACACACACACACACACACACACACACACACACACACACACACACTCCCAGCACTGGCCAAGGCCAAAGCTGTATAGCTTCAAAAGTTCATCACAGGCTGCAGATAACTCCTACTGCAGGTGTACGGTACCTGTTGTTCTGACTGCTGGTCAGTACACCTGTAGGTACTGTATACAGGTAGGAGGCTGAGGTACAGGAGATCTACTCACCCAGATAAGGCATGCAGGAACACATGCTTTGGCTGCTGATGTAGTCCCTCAGGCGCTTGTAGTTGTCCTCTTTGGCCATCAGGTACTCCAGCCTCTCAAACGCTGCCTTGTCCTTACGGCTCAGCAGCTACAACACATGGGGACACAGGCGTCAGTCAACCATGAACACACACACACACACACACACACATTTGTCTGGCCATTTCACACACACACACAAATAGTAAATTGTGTGCAAATTGCTGGGAGGTTATGTGAGGCCTGTCGTAACCAGCGCACGCACGCACGCACGCACACACACACACACACACACGCGCTCCTTATCCACAAACGGCCACCACAAAGTCGTCACATCACAGGGCAAAATGTCCTCAAAATAACTGTGGTCTGTAATAGTCTCTTTAGTAATTCTTTCCCCTCCCCGTCACTCTCTTTTTTAAAAATGACTCCTAGCCACAGGTGTTCCGTCCTGCGGGGACATTTTTAAAGACAAGCGTTTCCAGTTCCAGCTCGCCGGCCATTACAGGAGCTTTAACGAGGGCCAACACAGGCGATAAAAAGCCCCGCCATATATATCGCATGTCTGCCTCTCCATCTGCATTCGCTCCCTCGCTTTTTTTCCCCCCCTCACTCCCTCGTTTTCTCTAGCTCCCTTCCCCAACACCACCCCAACCCCCACCCACCTCCTCCTCCATCTCCCCTCCCTATACTCGCTTCTGGAAAAATCAGCTGAGGGGAGATGATGAGCGTTTTCGCTCCTTTGCCGAGCCTGATGTTACCTCAATTAACCCCCTTTCTCCCACTCCGACACCCCCTCCAAACAGCCCATCCACCCTTCCTCCGACTCCCAACACCCCCCCCCCCCCCCCCCTTCTAACCCCCTTCCCTCTCCGCCCGCCCCTGAGACGTCAACACGTCAACCGCGGGTCCAAACACAACATGCTCCACGCCACGCCACGCTCTGCTGGCCTGGCCCTGGACGCCACACAGTGCTGCTTGTGGAGGGTCGACGACGGGATGGGGAGTGATGGCGGGAGAGATGGATGGAGGTAGGGAGAGAGTGAGAGTGGAGGAAAGAAAGAAAGAGAGAGCATGTCTGATTTTTCATTTTGCTAAAGAGGAGAGTGAGCGAGCGAGAGAGCGAGCAAACACACACACACGAGAGAGGGAGAGAGAGAGAGAGCGAGAGAGCGAGAGAGAGAGAGGGAGGGAGAGAGAGAGAGAGCTAGAGAGAGGGAGAGAGAGAGCGAGAGAGAGTGCGCAAATTCTTGGCGGCTGGATACAAAGATTCCAGTTAGGTAAGGGCAGAAAAATGCTGTTTTGGTCATGCTGTGGACAGACAGCCGTTTAGAGACCAACAGAACTGGGAGAAAGGGAGATGGTTTGTGTGAATGTATGTGTGTGTGTGTGTGTGTGTGTGTGTGTGTGTGTGTGTGTGTGTGTGTGTTTCTGCCTATGTTTGTATACATGCCAATATGAGAACCAAGTGTCCATGTATCTGTGTACACAACGGACCATGGAAGTTTATATGTGTATGGGTGTATGCGCGTTCTGTGTGTGCAGCACCACAAATACATGCGAGAGTGTGAGCGTGAGAATGAGTGAGTGTGTGAATGCAACAGATGTGTCAAAACGCACCAAGATCCCTGAACGACAGGAGCGGAGGGGCTTTTGACTGCTCACAGCGGCCGTTGTCATAACATTGAGCGGCTCAGACTTTGAGGCGCGGCGTGGCCTGTCCAGCTGGCTCTGACTGGCAAGAAGCTCCTCCAGTCAGGCAAACACCATTGTTGCTGCAGCAGCAGCAGCACCCAGAGATGGAGATCCTCGGCACAAAACGGAACCAAACGGCTGCGATTCCTTCGCTTCGAGTTCCAGACACACTAAATTCCACTTCAGATAACAACCAGGTGGAAATTTATACGACACGCACCGCCAGCAGTCTAGTCAATTCGTCACTTGCTGTTGCACTTCATACGCTTCAAGTGACACTTTGTGTAATCATATGTGCTGTATGAGCCTCTCCATAAACAACCCTGTGTTCAGACAACTGGAGTGGAACGAAAATTATTCTCGCCATAAATGCTAAATGCCTTTTTACATGCACATAAGTGCTCCAAATGGATGCAAACAGTTGAATTGCACTTCTGTATCAGCAGTGTATAAATGGGCCAAAAAATGGTTCTTAATTGACCATTAAAGTGGGAAGAAAATGATTTCTCCCCATAAATGCAGAGAGGCGTTTTATATCGACGTGCCCTCATAATAAATCGCATTCATGATTCGCTGCCTTGCGAGGACAGGTCCGTCCCCAGTGCTTGTCTGCGCCCAAAACAGGTGTTTGGTTTATAGAGCCGCCGAACAGACTTTTTACAGTGGAATGGCCTGGATGCTTCTAGAAACCTGATGGAAGCAGAATAATGACTGACTGTTTTTTTTTTTTTCCTTTTTTCCTTTCTTTTATTTATTTATATATATATATATTTTTAAAAGTCTTCTCCATCTCCGTTTTCCTCACCCTCTCGTCTCTCGCTTTCACTCTCCTCCATTACATCAGTCTGTCATAATGAGGGCTCATTAGTGTCTAAGAACCTCGCTGCCGCCGTTCCGCAAAACCCAAGGTGGTTTCTTCCTTCCACTCCCTATCCAAAGATCTGATTAAGCTGGCAGGCTGACACTGAGCACAGCAAAGCTCATTTGTGATTGAGCATCAACTTTTTTGGACAGGAACCGGCCCAAGAAAAGCAGGAACAGACCGACAGAGAAGTCTGTAGAATTGGGGAGAAGAGAGAGAAGGTCTTGATTTGAAACCCAGGCGCCTATGAACGCGTGATCCAATACAGTAGGACCATTTCATAGAGGAAGCTGGAATTATGCAAGACCAGCTAGAGGGACATAAATTAGAGCGTTAGGCAGAGCTATAAAAGCTGCTGACAGGAAGTGGAGCTGAAAGGGAAGTCAACAGGAGGAGATGAGCCTTTGGATGGTGACTTTACAGTAGGAGAATAATCATTTGTGTTTGTTAGATCAGAGAAGTCCGAGATGTGGCTGAAATCTGGTTGAGATGGGGCTCCAGGGAGTGCAATTTTCTTTCTCTGCTGCCAATTTTTAATTTATACCTTCTTTACAGCCACCTCACATCTTCCTCTTAAATTATTATAGCCAAGTAGATAGACAAGTCTAATTATGCCCTTTCTTGGGTTATCTGTCCTGTCCCTTGTCCTATAATGCACTTAAGTAGTCACTGCACTACCTCATGCAGGCACTAAATATGTAGCCTTGTCTTGAAATGTCTTTCATATACTTCAAATGTGACACCACTTGAGCCATGGCGAAAGGGTATGCAGTGTATATGGTTGAAATGACAACAAATCACACTTGATGACTTGAGTGGATTTATGAGATTGGGGGAGGAAGTGGAGTACTCACAGCCCAGGTCTTGCTGAGTCTGAAGATGGGAGCACTCTGCAGGCCGGACACCACTGCCATGACGGCGTGCAGGTTGTTCATGTCACACAGTTTCTGCAAACACACAGAGGACACAGGGTTCAATAAGCTGACAACTACATGGTTACGGTGAGCAACACACACACACACACGCGCGCACACACACACACGCACACACACGCGCACACACGTTTTACCTTCGCAGTCCTGATGTACAGACTCAGCACCTCAGCCCTTATCTTCAATGTCTGCGCATGAAGGATCTCCCGCACAACCCAGAAACTTGTCTGTAACACACACACACACACACACAGACCAAGATTTAAAACCCAATAACCCAGTGTAAAAACATACCATTAACTTGGCCAAGCTATGATGAGAAACTCATAAAACATACCACTAAGTTTAGAACAACAATCTGAACATACCATAAAACGCTACTGGAAAAAAAAAAAAAAAACTGTTAACCTCTTCATAAAACACATCTAATGCAGCCCCTTACACAAGCCCCTATTACACAAGACCATTAACCCTCAAATAAAAACATGAAGCACTTTCCTGTGCGCATACAGGAGGGGTCGAGGTCAGAGCGCTTTCTTAAAAAGTGTGTGCTCTCAATGACAAAGAACCCTCATTACCATCCGATACTGGTAACAGGAAAAGTTCCACTGCGGTCTCTTTTTCTTTCTTTCTTCATCAGCTATTGACTGTTTTATTAATAAATAAACCTCAAGTGCTTACTTTGGCCACCGCCTAAGCGATTGGGTTACCTTTCTCAAACGAGAGCGGATTGACCAGAATAACAATCTCTTGTGGAGAATGGTGGTGGTGGTGGCGGCAGAGGCCTCTTATAGTCGGACTTGCCAAAGTAATGCCACAGAGGAAGACTGACTGTAAAGAAATGGGAAAAATCTGCTTTCCAGAAAGCAAACGAAAAAGACCTCAATACATCACTGTACACCTTACCCATGGCATTAAAATGCATGCGTGTGTGTGTGTGTCCTGCTTTTCTCCATCCCTGTGAGTAGTAGTACAATGGTCTGTTATTGTGAATGTGTGTGTACTGATTGTTTTCTGAGTAATTAGTTACAGGCTGTCAGCAGCACAGAGCAATGGCGCCCCTTCTTCCAACTCAGCATTTCCAGCGTGACAAACTAGCCATCAATACTGCATCAGCATACGCATCAACACCGGCGCTCGCTGACAAACCAGGGTCTTTACGGACGATGCCAGCCAAATGTGAGGTCCCAGACAGCTGCAGAGCAGTGTGTGTGTGTGCGTGTGTGTGTGTGTGTGTGTGTGTGTGTGAGTGAGAGAGAGAGATGCAGAGTCAGAGACTGATAATCTATACAAGGCTTTGCATTATTGACAAGTTAGCCGCACCTTGTCTATACTGTAGCTCATCTAGGCTGGGCTGCCGAGCGAGCGTTGACTACAGTCCGTCATTTCAGCACTTAGAAAAAGTTCCAAGGAGGAGAGCAACTTTACACCGCAGCCGTCTGGAAACTTCTGGAGTGTTTTTCTTTCTTACTTTTCTTTCTTTCTTTCTTTTTTTTTTTGAAGAGTGAAGAGGAGCAGAGTGCAGAGTGAGTGAGTGTGTGTGTGTGTGTGTGTGTGTGTGTGTGTGTGTGTGTGTGTG
>JAODXP020000022.1:8740585-8760585 GCA_027497455.2 Sardinella longiceps | reverse complement strand
CCTGAAGCTGTATTGATTAATTTCTGACATTTCTCCCCTCTCATATCTTCTGGTGATATGTGTGTGTGTGTTTGTCAGTCTCTCGCTCTCAGTGTGTGTGTGTGTGTGTGTGTGTGTGTGTGTGTGTGTGTGTGTGTGTGTGTGTGTGTGTGTGTGTGTGTGTGTGTGTAGGGGGAGGCTGACATTGTTTAGTTTGAGTATGGATGCAAAACAGCAAACTTCTGATCCAGAACTCAATTTGCTTTTGGTTCAGCAAAGGTATGTTTCTCATTGCGTTGGACTTCCTTTGCTTTCCAATGTTAAACTAGGAAAAACACTAACATATGACACTGCAGCGCATACAGGAGATGGAAGGGGGGGGGGGCATACCAACTACTGTGGTGGACCTGATTTTCTGTTTGCTTTCCTTCTTTTCCCTCTCTTTTTCTCTCCGTGTCTCTCTCTCTCTCTCTCTGTCGTTTTCTCCAATCCATCAGAGGCAAGGCTCAAATCCTTTCCAGCGGTCTCTGGAGGCAGGCAGGCATCATTTATTTGCCAAAAAGATTACATTACTTGATCTGCCGCCCGAGTCGTGCCACCACATACAGATCTGCCGAGCCGCAGATTTACACAGGGCTCCAGCCGAGTGCACCAAAGACGTCAGGAGACACACGGAGAGCAATTCAGAGTCCCACAGGGAGGAAGGGAGGGATGAAAGAGAGAGAGAGAGAGAGAGAGAGAGAGAGAGAGAGAAAGAAAGAAAGAGAGAGAGAGGGGGGGGTGGGATGGAGAGATGAGAGAGAGAGAGAGAGAGAGAGAGAGAGAGAGAGAGAGAGAGAGAGAGAGAGAGAGAGAGAAGAGAGAGAGAGAGAGAGAGAGAGATGGGATGAGAGAGAGAGAGAGAGAGAGAGAGAGAGAGAGAGAGAGAGAGAGAGAGAGAGAGAGAGAGAGAGAGAGAGAGGGGGAATGGGATGGAGAGATGAGAGAGAGAGAGAGAGAGAGAGAGAGAGAGAGAGAGAGGGGGGGGGGGTGGAGAGATGAGGGGGAGAGTGAGAGACACACTTTAATCATCCGAGGAGCCACAATAAAGAACTACACTGATCAGTGACAAGATAAGAAGGTCTGCATTTCATAGGCAATTCCTGTCCTTGATGAGTCTCTCTCTCTCTCTCACACACACACACACACACACACACACACACACACACAAACACTTTGTACACACAGACCCAGACACACACATTTTTGTTAATCTTATAAGCACAGGTTTTCAAATGCATCTGCATTCACTGTGCTTCTTCCTTAAACTGCATCAACACAGACAGCACATACCTACACCCACACAGACACACACACTCTCTACACTCTTTTCTTGCGCCCAGACACGCACACACACACGCCAGTCTTGATAATGAGGGCAAGACTAAGATGTTCCACTGCTGGGTGTCTGACCACAGACTGGGCTGGAAAGGCAGCGGTGAATCAGGTAAGGCGGCAGTGGCAGTGGCAGCGGCGGTGTTGGATGCAGCAAAAAGCACAGCCTCAGCCTCTGCTTGTGCCCCATTAGGCTGAGGTGAGCGTGGGGGAGCAGGGGTGCAGAGGGGCAGTCAATCTGGCCACTGTGGTTCCCATTCCCCGCTGCTGCTGCGGCTGCCTCTGGGTGCAGGGGAGAGCTGGACAAAGGGGCCTCTATTAGAGCCACACACCTTGAGCTGCTTGAGCTGGGATCATTACCACCTAGAAGGAAAACGGCTCGATCTGATACCACGGGGGTAAAGGAGAGGTACTCAAACAAACATCTCACAGACACACACAAAAGGTACATAGACGCACACACACCTACACTTACAGACATAAGCACACACACACACACACACACACACACACACACAAACACATAGACACACACACAAAAAACGTTCATAGCCATGAGAGCAGGTTCATAGCCATGCACGTACACACACACAAAAAACACATTTATAAACACACACACACACACACACACACACACACACACACACACACACACACACACACACACACACACACACACACACACACACACACACACATCATTTAATGATAAAGCAGTAGCAAGGGACTGGGCTGGCTGCTGTGAGGCTGAGGGGCATCAGTGGGGAGAGATGGCCCTTGTGTAAACAGCGGACCTCTTGCCCCCATGGACAAACTATCAATCCCTCTCTTCCTCACCAACACTCACACACACACACACACACACACACACACACACACACTTAACTGTGACTTTCACCACTCCAGGAGAGTCAAACTCACAGTGGGAGCAAGCAAACACTGTCAAAGACCTGGAGTGAAGGCGTCAACATCAACTAGCTAGCTCAATTTATCTTCATTAAGTTCTGGAACTTTCTTTCCAGGGGACAACCGCCGCATGAGTTTGAAACTGAATGAGAGGTAGGGAGAGGGAGAGAGAGAGAAGGAGGGAGAGGAAGAGGGAGAGGGAGAGAGAGAGGGGGGTGGGGCGGTGAGTGGAGAAGGAGAAGACAACCATGCTGAAGCCCACGCTTAAGTGCTGGGTCCTTGGTCAAGGTCACCCCAACTGTGAGGCCATGACAAACCAGCTGCTCATTTCAAGGCTGGCGTTTAGACTCTTTACTCTTTTCTTCAAAAACACACCAAAAGGAGAGAGGGAGACTGAATGAATGACCCGGCGTTCCCCCTCATCTCCAGCCCTCGGCGTGGCTTAACAGCTCCCTTATCGGCCCACTCCATCTGTCGCTCCCGTGAATCACCGCATTGTTCCGAGGCTCCGCCGGTGACGGGCAGGGGCCGCCCCGCAGTACGCTCCCAAGAGCAGAGGGCCCTGATGAGGCTTGGAGGTGTGTGTGTGTGTGTGTGTGTGTGTGTGTGTGTGTGTGTGTGTGTGTGTGTGTGTGTAGGAGTAAAGCGGGTCTAACCCGGTGGAGCACAGTCAAGCCTTTGTGAGCTTCAGCCACCTGGGAGAATGGAGGTTCAAAGGGGTGAGGTGGGGGGTGGTGGGGGTTATTCTAGAACTATCTTAGAGGACGTGCTTTCATATTGCAGTGTCTGAGGTCCTAGAGATTTTATGCTTAGGTAAATATTCCTCCGCAGGTAGAGAAAGGAGAAACGTTAAAACAAACAAGAGCAGGGCATCCCTGCTTTGGGGAATGTACACCATCCATGTGTATATAAGATGTGTGTGTGTGTGTGTGTGTGTGTGTGTGTGTGTGTGTGTGTGTGTGTGTGTGTGTGTGTGTGTGTATGTGTCGTATGTGTGTGAGTGTGTGTGTGTGTGTGTGTGTTTCTTAATCCTACACATTCATTACCTTCCAAAACCAGGAAGGGACTAATTAGCATTACACAAGGGTTGTGTCAACAACAAGCATTCAAAAAAGAAACCTAGAAAGATCCCAGGCGGTTTTTAAAGAGAAAATTACGTAAGTGGAAGCGGTCTCTTTTAACAGAGATATTTATTATGCCTTTACTGAGCTGTAAAAGCAGCGGGGCGCCTACGGAGGCTGTGGATCCAAGGGCCATTCTCTCTTTCTCTCTCTCTCTCCGTTGCCTTTCGCTTCGAATGCTTTCATTTGATTTCCCTTTGACTGGGCCCTGTGCAAGCCATTGATTTAACCAGAACATTACAAAACTTTACTTTTTTTTTTCTTTTCGCCCCATTCTGTCTGACTCTTAACAAGGCGCTTAGCTCAGACTTGAATAACAGCAGCAGGCATTGAGGAATGTTTGTGTGTGTGTGTTTATGTGTGTGCGTTTATGTGTGTTGTGTGTGTGTGTGTGTGTGTTTATACGTGTGTGTGTGTGTGTGTGTGTGTGTGTGTGTGTGTGTGTGTGTGTGTGTGTGTGTGTGTGTGTGTGTTTCTGTGAGGGTGAGGAAGAGTGAAAAAAGTTAAAAGAAGAAGACGAAAAAAAAAAAGATAAAGAAGAAAAGAATGCCCTGCAGACCAATTCTCCCAAACAACATGCTCGTTATTTGTTTAATGCTCACCTCATTCCACCCCTGCTTCTTCTTCTACGCGAATAGGCATTAAGAAAAAACCTCAAGAGGAACTGCTCCTTCAATTACTCTCTAACTAAAGTTCTGCGCCAACAGGGGTCATCTCAGCACACGTGTGACAGTGGACCACCTGAACGGGGATCTCATATAATTTGTGCTTGGGAGAGACAAAAAGGAGGGGGGTGGGGGGTGTCTGGACACGTTGGTGTCGTGTCGGATGATGCATGGTGGCGGTGTCCCCGAGAAAAAAAGCCCTGCTATAGCCAAGGAACAATGGAAGGGGTGGGGGCGGACGGGTGGGGAGTGGAGAGGGGGTTTGGGGTCTTCGATGATTTAGAGATTTAAAAACGGACCCATCAGATGCTGGCTTTCTGCCCGCCAGCCTATAGCAGATCCCCATTGCTGAGTCAGACTCTAATGTCTCAAACATGCATGGAAACCTGGAAGTGATGTGGATGTGGTTTCATAACACACACACACACACACACACACACACACACACACACACACACACTACTATGGGAAACTATGAGACAGAAAACAGATTGTACAAATAGTGCAGGGGGGGAAAAAGCAGTGGTGGATTAGACAAGGCCAGCGAGAGAGACAGAGTGAGAATGAGTGGATTTAGCAAACCCCCAGAGCCTGCGTCTGCATTCAGGTGCTTTTCCTCCTTAATGGCTGCTCTCTGGAGCAACGTTCTGCAAAGCAGCCAAGTGGCCTGTCTGATCTTCTTAAAGAGTGTGTGTGTGTGAGTGTGTGAGTGTGTGAGTGTGTGAGTGTGTGTGTGTGAGAGAGAGAGAGAGAGAGAGAGAGAGAGAGAAGAGACACAAAGAGAGAGAGAGACAGACTATGCGTGTATGTGTGAGAGACAGCTAGACGTTGTATATATATGGGCAATTCAGAGAAAGTAAATCCACTATAGCTAAAAGCACACACAAATTCAGCACACTCAAATATAGACGTATGCTGATGTAATGTTCCTGAGTAGTACGATACAGTCTATACATTTTATATACTATTTAAAAAAAAGGTCTAGGCTAGAGCGATACTGCAAGTGCAAGTCAGTGCAAGTGCTTGCATGTGCAAAAAAGTACGCATGCTTTGAACTTTGTCTGTTTACAAGAACATTCTATTCCATCAAGGCCTACATAAATCTATGCATCCGATGGCTTTTCCAGAAATGGGGGGGTTGGGGTCACAGTCAACACATGACATGCCTAGTAAAATATATTAGAGAAAGGGGCATGTCCCAAGTTCCTCATTTAAAAAAAATTTTATGACTGTTGTCATAGTGTTGTGACTGTGTGCTACGTCAAACGTTCAACTTCGTCTCTCGACAGATTTATGTGACGAACTTTATATTCCAGTGCTTTGGTGGATGTCATCATCCTCGTCACGCCTAACAAATGCGAAATGTCAGCTCCGCAAAGCCAGAAGATGGGAGCCTGTTTAACAATGACTTAGATATATAGCAGGAGTTATTTTTTTAAAAGCCAAGGCAGTTTACGGCGGCAGTCAAAGTGTAATAGCTATATTATTCACTCTTACGAAAAGCCAAAAAGACTTCTTGTTGACACTGTTGCCACAACTGTGGACTAAACAACAATGTTGTTTAGCTTCTCCGCAGCCGAAGATGGAGCTGGAAAGCATTAGTGAGACAGTCACAAGAGATTCAGAGGCATTTGAGGGGGGAGTGTGGTGAATGGGGGTGGGGGGGGATTAGATAGAACCACTACCACTACCACCACCCCCCTCTCCCCCTCTATGAAGCCAATCAAAATCTGAGGTTCTGAGCTGTATAGAGAACACCATGTTCTATCTTAGAACCTGCCTGCTTGATCAGAACCTAGGTCATCCCAGGAGCTAAAGTGGAACCAGACTTCCTTTGGATCCCAGGGCCATAAAAGTCAGAATTAGGAGAAAAAAGCCAAACCACTAAGAGGAGAGCGAGACAAAAAAAACGAGTCTGCACCTCAGATACACATCTCAGGGGTCCAACAACCCCCCCTCCTTCCTCAAACTTCCCTCCCACTCTTCTCCCCTTCTTTTTTACAAGAGTTTTCCATTCTCTGCAAAACAAACATGTCAGCCAAGAAGCCCCTGGAAGCTGGGATGGTCGGCATGTTCCCCTGTACCAGACGCAAGAGAGATGAGAGGATTTGCTTAAAAAAAGAACCAACAAAAAAGCTCTTTGTCCACTGCCTATCTTTCTCTCTCTCTCTCTCGCTCTGTGACTCCCTCCTCCTCCTCCTCCTCCTCCTCCTCCTCCTCCTCCTCCTCTTTCTCTCTCTCCCTGCCCTTCTCACCTCGCTCCGCGTGTGACTACTGGGCCAAGCATGCGGGCCCAAAGCTGCTGACTAGGCATAGCATCACCTAGTGAAGCTGTCACCACCTACACAATTCCATCCCCTCCCCGGCGTCCACCCTATCACCTCAACCTCCGCCCTCCCCACACCTCAGCCTCACTGTCAGCAGAGGGAAGAGAAGGGGCAAAAAACGAGGGATGAGAGAAGAAGAAAGCGGTGTGAGAGAATGGAGAGGACATGTGGGCAGCAGAGTGCTGTTTTTCTCTTCTTCTTGGGCGCACACACACACACACAAGCTCCCAGGCCGCCTATGTGTTGCTGAGCCTCACACAGAAGTACTTGTAATCATTTCTTACTGGGGTTTCATGCCCACTCTTTCCGACACATCATGCGCTCACACAAATTCGCACACGTGCACACAAGCGTGGACACACACACACACACACACACACACACACACACACACACCAGTTGGACGATATTACTAGTCAACTCAGCACACCCAATCTCCCCGCAGACATCCCGACGTCAAGGTCCAGGCAGCAGCAGTGGCCGTTACGACGTGTTTTATGGACTTCTGAAAATAAAACCGCCGATATTGAAATGCAGTGCCATTCCTGTCTCATTATAAAAAAAAGTTCATTAAAGGCACTTCAAAATTCGGGCAAGAAACCTAATCGATCTCAAGCGTCATTTAAAAAACACTCCAAAATAACTTGAAAGCGCCGTCCTCTTCAAGCGCTGCCAAATTAAAGCACCCACACACGCACAGACACGCACACACACACACACACACACACACACACACACACAGACCCTGATAGGATGACATCTGCATCGGAACAAGCCAGATGACTCCATGCTTCAGCCTGCTCCCAGCGGCTATGTGCTCCATGCAACATGCAGACGTCACGGCGCGCGCACTCATGCCCGTAAAAAGAGTCTGTGAGTGGCAGCGCAGGAACATGAGCGCACGCTGTTTGGATGCTGCGCTCGGAAAAAGCGGGTACGACTCCGGGCCAATCTGCCATAAGTCTCTCTTAATGACTGTTTCTTCGAGTGAAGGGCTTTTTAATGGGCTTTTAATGCATCAGACGCAGGTAGCCGGGCCGCTGTGAGCTCATACGGGCTTGGAGGGTAACGCGCTGCGTATGTGTCATGTGAGGAAACGCACTCACCCACTGGGGGGGGTGGGGGGGTGTAAAAAAAGCCAGAGTCAGGCTTCCATGAGGGTTAAAAGTTCAGGGGGAATGGGGGCTGTTAAAAGAAGGACTCTATGCAGATGCGGAGGTGAGGGGGCTACGGTAGGTGTACCTACTGGGACATGGCAATTTCTGCTGATAAGAAATAGTAAGCCTAGCCTATAGCATGGAAAAGTGGTATTAATGCCATGCACACACACATACCCACACACCGTTGCTCCACTGAATACAGGCCGCTAAGGAAAAAAACGTGGTGGGGTTTGAAGCGGAAGGCCTGAGTCACAAGTCCTTTAAGGTTGAAAGTGCACGAGGGGAGGCTGTTAAAACGGAGCCTTTGGAGTGGATGAAGTAAGGGGTCACGGAAAGGGTCCTCACTGGAACATACCAACTTCTGCTGGCAAGGTGCTGTGTGTGGCACAAACTGCTTTAGGTTACATGGAAAAACTGACATAATCTACACAGAGAGGGGGAAAAAAATAGCAAGAGTGAAATCAGCTGGAGGACTTGACGTAATTGCAATGTCAAGCGCAAGACAGATGACTTCCAGTTTGGCTAATTTGAATAGATCAGAGCCACAAGTGGTGACTTGAATGGATACCTGGAACCTGGTCCCATCAAAGTACTGCAGCTTGGTGGCATAGACATGAGAGAGGATAAGTCATCGTTCTTGAAATGACAAGATTGCAAGGGAAGCATAAGTGAAGTGCAGTGATCAACTGCAATGAAAACTGTTGGCCATCCCAGATTAGTGATTACTGTGAAACATCTGCAGCACCACAACCAGATGTCTGGTGGTTACGCTTTCACAAGTTTTATGTTCCACCATTTAAAAAAAAAAAAAAAAAAAAAAACTGCCAGCTTGCAAAGCAATTTTACTAATAGAAAATCCATCAGATAGCAAGAGTACTTGTGTTTTTATTGACTTTTCATCGTATTTATTCCATTTAAAACCTAATCCATCAATGTGACAAGTACGGTGTTCTTGAAACAAAAAACACTCAATTTCTCTTGAGAAAACACTTGGACTGTTAATGTTTTGCTATCAGCAGTCATGGTCTCAGTGCGTTAGTAGATAGCAGTAGTACATAGTCATAGGCCTGTTCTTGTTGAAAGTTTCCCATTGTTGTTCCTAATTAGGAGTTTGTTTGATCACCACAGTTGCTAGCCTCCAAGTTAGCAACTTCAGTGGTTCTGAATACACAGTAGCATAGCAACCACCAATGTTACTGTCTAATAAGCAGCTATGATGATGGTAAAGTATGGTAAGCCTAGTATGGTAGATCCATATAGTCGGTATTGGGCCCTCTGAGAGGCAGCTGTAAGTAGCTGGCCCTTCATTTCTATCCTTACTGCCTGCTTTCCCCCCACTGCAGCCCTCATCTTGAAGTCTGTTTTCTCCATCAGAGATGTGAATGAAGCAAGGCAGACAGACGTACAGGGTACATTCAGAACAGACAGAAACATCACAGGACCCTCAATCTCTGCCAGGTCAAATTCCCTCCCTCTCTCTCTCTCTCTCTCTCTCTCTCTCTCTCTCTCTTTCCATCCAACTCTCGCTCGAGCTCTCCTCAATATCCTTCCACCCTCCTCAGATGAACTCATAAGTTAGCCATTCAGATCTGCATCTCCAACAGATTTCTCTGGGGTGCTGAAAAAGAATGCAGCTCATGACAGCACCAAGGCTAATCATAACAGTAAATCTCCATTACCAAACACACTTAAATCAGACTGGCTGCTTCTCGCCTTGCCTCTCCTCTCCTCCACTCCACTTTTCCACCATACCCTCTTCCATTAATTCCAAATCTCTTTCCCTCTCTTTTTCTCTCTCCCTCTCTCTCATCTAGGACTTTTTCCCTCCTTTTGCCTTTGCTTTCCCAATGCTCATAAAAGAGAAGAGGTATAGAATGCTACATTGGGTTTCAGTAAGCCTTATAAATCTCATGCACAGACACACACACACAGACACACACACACACACACACACACACAGACACACACACACAAAGACACACACACAAAGGCACACACACACACACACACACACACACAATAGGTGCAAAAAAGCACACGGTGAGCGGGAGTGAGTGTGCATGTGTGTGTCCATGTGTATGTCTGCATACACATGAGTGAGTAAATCAGAGAAGCAAACGCAGCTGAAGAGATATACTAGGAAAAAGAGATTCTAGGAATGGATGCACGGGAGAGAGAGAGAGAGAGAGAGAGAGAGAGGGAGAGGAGGAGAGGGGGGGAGACTAGACAGGGAGGGTAAAAAAAAATAACAGCCTGAGAGGGGGAGAGAAGAAAGCGTGTGTGTGAGATGATGAACCATATGGCCAAGTATTGCAGAGCAGGTTCCCCACTCCGGTAATCCTGCTCTTAAATATGTTGGAATGAGAGCGCTGTCACATCACGTCTGCACCAAAGCTACCCTAAGCACCACACACACCAGACAGCGTGTGCTTCTGTCAGCCTCTCAGTAAGTGTACTCAGAGAGAGAGAGAGAGAGTGTGTGTGTGTGTGTGTGTGTGTGTGTGTGTGTGTGTGTGTGTGTGTGTGTGACAGGCAGAAAGAGAGTGAGTGAGTAAGAGAGAGTGAGAGTGAGAGTCTGTGAATCCGAATCTGAGTGTGCAGTCTGGACAGTATCTCGCTGCGGTCTAACCGACGACTTTACAAGCGAAACCGCACAGAAGAACCTGTAAGTGCTGTTTACAGTAGCCTGAAGACACGGCAGGCTTTAGCAGAACAACTCGAGCCCCGGCATCTGTCGATAGGAGGCGCGCGCTGCTCCGAGACTGTGAGGAGCGTGTTCGCCGACGTTTGCTACATCGCCGTGATCAAAGGAGCCCACAGATCAGAGTCCTCACGGCGCACGGTGGGCGCCTTACCCCTGAAGATCACTCACAGCTCATCAAGACAGAAGAGGTAACATAATAAGGCCTGATCAAACTGCAGCGAGACTTCAAAGTGCTGTCTGCCTGCTAACTAACACTCTGCTCTGTGGCACTGGGACCAGGAGAGCTGCACTCACTGCCTCAGTGAGTGGAGAAGAGCGGATGATGGAGAGCTTCATCGCAGCGTTAGCAGCTCCCATGGGACCGACTTGTGTATTTACCACCGCGTCAGGAAATAATGACTCCATGGCAAAATTATAGGCGCTTCGCACACACACCTACACACACACATGCACGCACACACACACACACTTAGTGTACATGTAACACAAGTAAAAATGACCATGACAGGTGAGGCATACAAGGACTAATGATGCATTTCATTATTCCAGTTATTCCAGCATTATAACCAGCAGTGAAGGCATAAAGAGTAATTGAGCAGCTTTTCTAAGAACGTCAATCAAAACCAACACACACACACCCACACACACACACACACACACACACACATCTCCGGTTACAGCTGAGGACACAGCGCCCCCTGTTGAAACCAAAGCAGAAGTACAAGAGACTAACTGGCCTCACAGCCAACCCAGTTCAATTGATTTTCTCTGAGCTGCTACGTTGCCAGGCATCCATTCTTACCTCGGGCTGGATGGCTTTGAAAACCGGCGTGTCCATGAGCGTGATCTGGCCCTGAAGAGACAAACAACAAACAAAAACTCAGACACACATTTGTCAGTACACAAGTCGAGGACATTGATGTCCTTAGAGAAGTTGACTCAAGTCACAAAAGTGTCTATTCTTCCTTGACTCTGTACACATCAATGGGACTCTATATTGAAGCAAACACATAAGGGACATTTTTTAAGTACTCTTAGTATTTATTTAGCATTGTCCATCAACCGTCTTCTCACTTCCTCTCCAATCTCTTCTCTCTGTATCTCTCTCTCTCTCTCTCTCTCTCTGTATCTCTCTCTCTCTCTCTCTCTCTCTGTATCTCTCTCTGTCTCTCTCTGTCTCTCTCTCTCTCTCTCTCGCTCACCTTGCTCCGCTTGTGAATATTGGGCCAAGCATGCAGGGCCAGAGTTGCTGACAAGGCATAGCATGACCAAGTGAAACGGTCACCACCTACACAAATCCATCCCCACCCACCCTGTCACACTCACACCGCGTGGAAAAACAGGGTGGAATTTGAAGCTTTCTGATATTATCTACACCAGTAGGCTTCAATGAACTGACAGGGTAACAAACTTGTGTTTCACGGCTGAAATAACAGCAGACATGTGTGCATGCGTGTCACTTTCCCTCTCGGTGTGTGTGTGTGTGTGTGTGTGTGTGTGTGCTCCATACTGTGTGGCAGACAGAGACCTTTGAATAATAGATAAGGCTGCCCGTCTCTGCCGTCCTGTTCTCTTTCGGGAGGAATGTGGGTTACTGGGTGGCTCATAAATAAGTTAAGGGGAGTCTCAGAGCCACTGCATCCCACACGCAGGGCCTCTCAGACGGGGAGGTGGAGAGCAGAGCAGCCCTGAAGAGCCAGGCCTCCTTGGAGCCAACAAAAGGCAAAGACTGCCATCTAGTGGTGAAAGCTGTAAGCACTAGCCTTTTTTTTTTTTTTTTTTTGGCCATGTTTGTGTTCAAACATGAGAGCAAACAAATCGCCTGAATTTACCAACGGTCACACCTGCCAGTGTAAACACATGCAAACACACAAACACAGTCTTAAAGTGGGAGTGGTGAAAGACATCAGCATTCTAGCCGAAGAGAAAACTAACTGAAGACTCTTGAATCTCGAGAAATTCTAGAAAATCGTTTTGACACACCGTTAAGCCATCAGACGGTGTAGGAAAGAGAAGCTAAGAACAGAATCTCCGCAGACAGGCCAAGTGTCTAGGATCTAGTCCTCCACAAACAGAAGGAAATGAACACGGTGGAAATAACTTCTCATAAAGAGCCTTCAGATACGGCAGATTTACTGCTAGTAGACACTCTTCATCAAATTCAGGCTTTGCCCATTTTGACAGAGAATCTCTCCCCTCCTGCAGATGGGAACTTGTCAGGGCGACTTTTAGACAAGGCTTTTGAATCACTGTGCTTGACATAAGGTTAGAGGAAGGCTCTTTTCTTCCAATATGTTTAATTTAAATGTCACAGGAAATTAAACGCCTGCATGACTTCCTGCCAACTACCATCAATTATTGCTGAACAGAACTCTGACCCATTTCGCTTGTCCTCATCTTTCCTCCCTCCTTCTCGTTGGCTCTCTGTCTTTCTCCCCATCTCTCTCTGTCTCTCTCATCATTGTTTCTCTTGGCTGCACTCTCTGTACTTCTCAGGGGGTAGAAAATCTAAGCCAGCCACAGAATTGTCTTCCAGTAAGAAAGCAAAAGTTGAATAATACTGACCTGAAGCAGATCACAGACAAGATACAGACAGAACACACACACAGAGACACACACACAGAGACACACACACAGACAAACACACAGAGACAAACACACAGAGACAAACACACAGAGACAAACACACACACACACACACACACACACACACACACTATCACACACACATGCAAGACACTATCCAACAATGCAAACACACAAACAAACAAACAAACAAACAAACAAACACCCAGGCTGGACAAAATAAGGCCCTTACCGCATATTCCTCAGGAGTGACCTTGAGCACATCAAAGACAACCGCGTCAAAGCTCTTCTTCAGCTCCGAGGAGCCCTTGTCACTCAGGGACTCCGAGCTGCTGCTCTTCTGCACGTGGGAGGCCAACACCGACAAGAGGGGGAAGAAGGGACAGAGGGATGGGAAGGGAAGGGAAGGGAGTGACAGAGCGAGAAAGGGATGAAGAAAGAAAGAAAGAGAGAGAGAGAAAGCAGAGAGTGTCAGACAGTAGAGCGCAGACTTTTATTCCACCCGACTGAATCTGTGAGGGCGCTGACAGCAGGAGACCACAGTCTTAAAAGCACAACTCTGTCTAGTGGGAGTCTGTGTGTGTGTGTGTGTGTGTGTGTGTGTGTGTGTGTGTGTGTGTGTGTCGTCTAGTACAGTATCTCTGGGCCAGGGCCAGGCTGTTGTGTCTGAGGAGATAGTCATGGCTAGGGGAGTCGTCCTGATAGTTCAAGGCCCACTGTTTTATACCGTTGAATCGTCCTTGAGTAAAACACAGGACGCTGAGCAATCCTTCACAAATGGTGTGTGTGTGTGTGGTGTGTGTGTGTGTGTGTGTGTGTGTGTGTGTGTGTGGTGTGTGTGTGTCATTACTCTAAATAGCCTTCACAGTTGCTCAGAAAAGTACAAAAGACTATGTAAAAAGCAGTCAATTTACCTAGTACAGAAAATATTTCCTTTCACACTCTCAATGTAAACAAACCCCGACATAAAAACTTGCACTTAACTAACTGTGGTGTCAGTTTATACTTTACCTCAGAGGCCGTGATGGCAGAGGCGGCGACATTTGATTGGCCATTGGGGACATCCATCATTCCCAAACCATCCGTCTTTAGCGAAGGAGTCTATTCATGATTCTAACTGGGATCAGCTTTGCCTGTCAGGCGCCCTGCAGACACACACACACACACACACACACACACACACAGAGTGAGTGTGCAGGCCACAGACAGCGGAACACCCAAGCCAAACAATGGATTACAGAGGGACACACACACACACACACACACACACACACACACACACACACACACACACACACACACACACTTCCAGAGGAGTTGTCCTTGCAGAGAGACAGAGAGCAGATCAAAGACAAGACAGCACCTTTATTGTGCTGCAGACTAGCCTGTGATCCAGCAACTTAAGATTAGCAGTAGATAAGACACGAGACACAAACAGTAAAGACACAAAAAGGTACACGTGCACAGGCCTAGCTAAAACAAAGAGTTCTGAGCATCACTCAACTCAAACACACACACACACACCCACACACACACACCAATTTGGCTGTAGAACATGAAGCAGAAGGGGCTCAGAAGTGTAAGCTTGTGTTCTGGCAAGAGCAAGACGTGTGTGTTTGTATGTGTGTGTGTGTGTGTGTGTGTGTGTGTGTGTGTGTGTGTGTGTGTGTGTGTGTGTGTGTGTGTGTGTGTGTGTGTGTGTGTGTGTGTGTGTATGTGTGTGTGTGTGTGTGTGTGTGTGTGTGTGTGTGTAGCTGCAATTTCATGGAGTATTTGCTTTACCTGATAAAGTAGGGTAGGGGTTGCCTGGGGTCACCAACATTATTTATTTGTGTGCTTGGCTTGGAACGGGGTGATGTAAGAACAGTGTGTGGAACGAGATACATCTACACAGCGTGTGCCTGTCTCCGTCTCTCCCTCTCCCTCTCACACACACACACACACACACACACACACACACACACACGGCTGAGAGAACAACCATGTTTGTGTTGTTTCAAAGAGTTTGTGTTGTTTGCAAATTCAACTTCTTGAGATAGGGATGTCTAAGTGTGTCCGTCTGTGTGTGTGTGTGTGTGTGTGTGTGTGTGTGTGTGTGTGTGTGTGTGTGTGTGTGTGTGTACGTGTGTCTAATAGTAAACAGGTGTTCAGTCGACTCCGTGGAGCTTTAAGTCTCAGCCGACCTGTAATCCTAATTAAACCCTCTCACTCACGTATCCACACACACTCACACACACAGAGACAGAGACACACACACACACCACTAATAAATCTCATCTTGGTAGAATCACATCATTCCACCACTGAACCTAATGCATAGTAATGAATCAACCAGCACGCATACAGCCTCTCACCAACACACACACACACACACACACCCCTTCTTCTATCAGCTCAAATGAGACGCTGTTGCTCTTGTACTCCAAGAGCCCACTTACCTGCTGTGTGTCAGATGAGCATCGTGACTGAGCATGTGCAAGACTCTCTCCTCCAAAAATACTACTCTCTGCGCTTCCACCTGCCAGACTTCTGTCAACACCTGAGAGAGAGAGAGAGAGAGAGAGAGAGAGAGAGAGAGAGAGAGAGAGAGAGAGAGCGAGATGATTAATCTGAAGAACATTGTGAACATCAAGGCAACAGAATTACAGACCACCAGAGAGATAACACAGAAAAGACAGATAACGACAAACCAGACAAGAGATACAGAAGTGTCAAAACCCGCTCAGCTACACAGAAGGCTTCACTGTAACTCGGTGAGAGTCAATTCTGAGGAAGGCTAACATGGGGCACACCAAAACCTCCTGGAAAGTTCATGAAAAGTCTTAGGAAAGCAAACGGTTCTCCTTTTTTTTTCTTTTTGAAAGAAAACAAACACACAAACATCTATTCAGTGAAGGTGCAAACACTGACCAATGTTCACCACAAGGGGGAGTCGGACCTTTGCAAAAACGTTTTCAGCAGCTGAGTGAAGAAGAGTGCAAAATGTTAAATCTCAAAATGAGTCGGAGGAACACCTCCTTACATAATGATCCAGGATCTGTTTTTGTGTCAGGTATTCAGTGGTTAAGTTTGGCACCAGAAGAGGAATGGCTGATCCAAAATCAGCTGTTTGAGGCCATGGGGGAAAAAAATGTAACGGGAGAGGATTGATTACAGCGACTGCCAGTGTTACAAAGGAGCACTTGTGTGTGAGGGAGCATTTGTGAGCATGTGTTAGAGAGTGTGTGTGAGTTGTTTGTGTGTGTGTGTGTGTGTGTGTGTGTGTGTGTGTGTGTGAGCGTGAGTATGAGTGTAGAGCCAGGGGGCAGAGAGACAGAGAGAGAAAGACTGAGAATCAACTACTACCAGACTAGATTCAAGCATAGATACAGACCGCAAGTCCGGGCACGCCCATAAAATCAGCTCCTCGTGTCCCCCATGTGGGGGAAAACAAACCCTAAATTAGTGAAGGAGTCAATGGCATGCTAAGCTACAAGTTACACTGAGCACCATCTACAAGGAGCCAGACACATTTTTGAGGGCAATGCCTGAAGGTAGTAATGATGGTCAGATGGTCCGATGTGAATTCTGAACTTGACACCCCTCCAAACGCGATACTGATGACAATTTAGATGATGATCACCACAGTAAATGTAGCTAACTTTAGCTTGCTTAACTGAGCTAATCAGACTTGTGATTGAAAGTTGCTTTACTTTTGACAGGAGCAGAGACGGCTCATGACATTTCTGTTAGTGTAACTGCAATAAACAAATGATGGAAAAATTATTTTAGTCTAAACACAAGTAGGCAAACAGGTCATGATTAGACAAAACATCTAATATGGACTTTGTTCAATTTTACTTAGCGATCTTTTATTGTTCAGCAACTTTCTCTACCTTGTCCATTCACCATAATGTTAAATTGGCCTCTGTTATCCCCCACGCTGACTCCACCCTCGCACTTTGGGGGCGTTAACCGTACTTGCCGTCTGTATCTATGACAGAGTGAACAGGGATGAGGTGTAGGCCTATGTGTGCACACATATTAGAAAAATAGTAAATTTAACAAATCAAACAATTCAATAAAAAGATCAATAAAGAAAATAATGTGTAAATGTGTGGTTTTCAGAATAGATACATGTGACTGAACAAGCGGGCCGTAAAAAGACGAGAAAGAATGTCAGTATGTGACTGGGGAGTGTGACAGAGTGCCAGTGCATGTGTGAGGGGGGGTTCAGTCGCGACCCCGCACAAGGGTCACTCAGTTGAAAGCCAGGGTCACAAGAGAGTCACTTGGGAGGAGGCAGCGTAGCCTGTAGGGGCAACGAGGCCTTCTGGGAATACTCAACCGTGCCTGATTTAGTACCAGCACAGAGAGAAGGAGAGAGGAGGAGGAGGCTAGAGAGAGAGAGAGAGAGAGAGAGAGAGACTATAACAAAAAAACTTCTCATATGTACTGCGCTGGAGTGGAGAACTAGCATGAAACTGCCAAAAATCCAAGCCACGGTTCAAAACAAAAGCGCTGAGCACTGTATTAAATAAAGATGTCGTCCAAACTCTCCCACTGAGCGAGAAGAACAGAGAAGAGTGAGGTTTGAGGGAGAACGGAGTTAAAGGCAACGCAGGACAGGGAGCCATCATCTGGGACTGCAGGCACAGAGGAGGCTCTCACTCAGAACACAATTAGGCCTCCTGCCTGCAGACTTTCAACTAGATTAGTCCTAATTTGTCTGCCATTTTAGGTCTTCCGAAGGGTGGGAGAAAAAAGTGGCAGTGGAGCTACAGCCTACATTCCTTATTCCTACTGTTAAATGGTTCAAAAGTCAGCTAGAGCGGTTTAGCACAATGCAAAAAAAAAAAAGCCTTTTTACATCACCTTCCATAAGAAACTCATTTCGGAGGCTCTGAGCTCTACTTGTGCTAACAGTGACGCTTTTGATGCTTGTTATGTGTGGAGGTCCGAGTGGATTAGGGTGCTGGTCAAGTGCTTGCACCTTTTTGTTCCTGAGTGTTGCTCACCCACGGTCTAACAGCGGGAGCAGGGTCCAACCGCAGGCCGTGACCAGCAACACACACACACACACACACACACACACACACACACACACACACACACACACACACACACACAGAGTGGAGTAGGCATCTCCGCGTGTCAATGCAGACCCTCTAATTCAGCCTCTCACAATCCGCTCTTCGTCTGGTTTCCATGGGATTGCCATGGTGACAAGAGCGCTTGAGCACTCTTCCAAAACAACAAAACAAAAAAACACGGAATAAAAGAAATGGAAAATAAATGAAATAAATCCCGACGCCTTGCTGAGGGAGACAGCAAAATGGTGCTGTTGACAAGCAAACTTATGCATAGATTGTGGATTGGGCCTATTCAGCTCAATCCCTTGACTGACGGGATGACAATGGAGGAGTCTGTGTCGTGTGCGGCATGTCGTGCAAGCAAATGGCTGGGTGACGCGAGCACGCCAACGGCCCAACTTAACAGCAAATTGAAGCGTGAAAGAGGTACTTCTGTACCACTTCACCAGCTGATGGCAAGGGGGACAGAATTTAAGTTGGAGTGTCTCACACACTCACTCACACACACACACACACACACACACCACCATCAAAAGGTCCCTTTCCCAGTCTCCCTTCTCTGGTTTCCCCGACCTCCTGTCCACAGGGATCAGGCTGCAGGACTCTTCCCACAATTCTCTCTGGCCACAAGTTTACCAAGAGCCCCGAGCACACAGGCCTAATGACAGGGGGGATGGACGGAGATGACCACTCTGTTTGTCCTTCTCACAACCCCCCTGCCCCCCTGAGGTCACCTCAGGCTGAGACAAAAGGCGTTATGACTTGTGTGTGACTCCAACTTTAGGTGACGGCCACAGAGGTCTCATGTCTGACATTAGCAGTTCTCTTCCTGGTTTAATATAGTTGGTCTCCCTCTCTTCTTTTTAAATGTTCTCTTCTCTCACCCACATTAGTTCATCCTCTGTTCCTCAAGGGCCCCTCGGGGAGATGTTTACTTACTGTAGGCTGACTAATATGTTATGTGTTTCTTCTCTCTCTCGCTCTCTCTGTGTGTGTGTGTGTGTGTGTGTGTGTGTGTGTGTGCTTTCTTCCACTTCTTCTGTTCTGAGGAATGCTCTCCTCGTGGGGCCTTTGTGTGTTTGTGTAGCCTCTGTGTGTGTGTGTGTGTGTGTGTGTGTGTGTGTGTGTGTGTGTGTGTGTGTGTGTGTGTGTGTGTGTGTGTGCGCAGTGGAATGCTGCCTGGAGTGTGTTCTGTCCATTCGAGTGAAAAACATACTATTTACTTGCTGAGATACACTGACAACCATCCGTGCGAGTGTGCATTTGTATGTTTGCTTACAAGTATTAGTGTGTACCTATGTTATTGTAAAAGTGTGTGAGAGAAACAAGAGAGAAGTTGGAGGGAGAGAGCGAGAGAGTACAGCCAGAAGAACAGATGAGGGAATGGATGGTGGAGGAGGAGAGGAGGAGGAGGAGGAGGAAGAGGAAGAAAAGTGCGGAGGTGTAACGTAGGGGTGGAAAGAAGTCTCCTGTTGGGACCTGTTGCGGAGGAAGTGAAACAAAAATAATGACTAAGCCTAAAGGGATGTGGGCCTCTCTCTTCTCCTCTCCTCTAGTTTGTACATTTCCTTCACCTCTCTCTCTCTCTCTCTTCCCTTCTCTGGTTGTCTCCTTATGCTGTGGAACCTGGAATATGGTGTGTTCTAGAAAGATTCTCTGCAATCGATGACCCACAACTTCAACCACAATTTCAAAACAAACACAAAGTCAGCGCGAACTGTATGTATGTTACGTATGTGTTGGCACACAGCACAAATGACTAAGTGTATTTGTGTGCCTTTCCTGGGTGTTACACAATCAGTGGGCAAGTGTGTGTGTGTGTGTGTGTGTGTGTGTGTGTGTGTGTGTGTGTGTGTGTGTGTGTGTAAGCGTGAGCGAGCAGTCAGTGTGTTTACAAAGTCGCTCTGTGCACACGGCCACTCGTTCCTCTTTCTCCTTTTTTCGCGGCGGGGCCGCTCTGTGCTCCTGTCATGTCTACAGTTCACTCATCCTTCATCTCCCCCTTTTCTCTTTCTCCGTCACCACCTACCATTCTTCCCTCTCTCACCCCTGAGGCCAATGCAGCCACCAGTGTGTCCATCCGTCTGTCTGTGTGCTATTAGAGTG
>JAODXP020000022.1:8726156-8738656 GCA_027497455.2 Sardinella longiceps | reverse complement strand
ATGTGTGTTTATGTGTGTGTGCGTTTATGTGTGTTGTGTGTGTGTGTGTGTGTGTGTGTGTGTGTGTGTGTGTGTGTGTGTGTGTGTGTGTGTGTGTGTTTCTGTGAGGGTACGGAAGAGTGAAAAAAGTTAAAAGAAGACGACGAAAAAAAAAAGATAAAGAAGAAAAGAATGCCCTGCAGACCAATTCTCCCAAACAACATGCTCGTTATTTGTTTAATGCTCACCTCATTCCACCCCTGCTTCTTCTTCTATGCGAATAGGCATACAGAAAACCTCAAGAGGAGCTGCTCCTTCAATTACTGTCTAACTAAAGTTCTGCGCCAACAGGGGTCATCTCAGCACACGTGTGACAGTGGACCACCTGAACGGGGATCTCATATAATTTGTGCTTGGGAGAGACAAAAAGGAGGGGGGGTTGGGGGGTGTCTGGACACGTTGGTGTCGTGTCGGATGATGCATGGTGGCGGTGTCCCCGAGAAAAAAAGCCCTGCTATAGCCAAGGAACAATGGAAGGGGTGGGGGTGGGGGCGGACAGGTGGGGAGTGGAGAGGGGGTTTGGGGTCTTCGATGATTTAGAGATTTAAAAACGGACCCATCAGATGCTGGCTTTCTGCCCGCCAGCCTATAGCAGATCCCCATTGCTGAGTCAGACTCTAATGTCTCAAACATGCATGGAAACCTGGAAGTGATGTGGATGTGGTTTCAAACACACACACACACACACACACACACTATGGGAAACTATGAGACAGAAAACAGATTGTACAAATAGTGCAGGGGGGGGAAAAGCAGTGGTGGATTAGACAAGGCCAGCGAGAGAGACAGAGTGAGAATGAGTGGATTTAGCAAACCCCCAGAGCCTGCGTCTGCATTCAGGTGCTTTTCCTCCTTAATGGCTGCTCTCTGGAGCAACGTTCTGCAAAGCAGCCAAGTGGCCTGTCTGATCTTAAACTCTTAAAGAGTGTGTGAGTGTGAGAGTGTGTGTGTGTGGGGAGGGGAGAGAGAGAGAGAGAGAGAGAGAGAGAGAGAGAGAGAGAGAGAGAGAGAGAGAGAGAGAGAGAGAGAGAGAGAGAGAGAGAGAGAGAGAGAGAGAGAGAGAGAAATCCATATAGTAAAAGCACACACAAATAGCACACTAAATATAGACTATGCGTGTATGTTTGTGTACATACAGTCTATACATTTTATATATATTAAAAAAAAGGTCTAGGCTAGAGCGATACTGCAAGTGCAAGTCAGTGCAAGTGCTTGCATGTGCAAAAACGTACGCATGCTTTGAACTTTGTCTGTTTACAAGAACATTCTATTCCATCAAGGCCTACATAAATCTATGCATCCGATGGCTTTTCCAGAAATTGGGGGGGTTGGGGTCACAGTCAACACATGACATGCCTAGTAAAATATATTAGAGAAAGGGGCATGTCCCAAGTTCCTCATTTAAAAAAAATGTTATGACTGTTGTCATAGTGTTGTGACTGTGTGCTACGTCAAACGTTCAACTTCGTCTCTCGACAGATTTATGTGACGAACTTTATATTCCAGTGCTTTGGTGGATGTCATCATCCTCGTCACGCCTAACAAATGCGAAATGTCAGCTCCGCAAAGCCAGAAGATGGGAGCCTGTTTAACAATGACTTAGATATATAGCAGGAGTTATTTTTTTAAAAGCCAAGGCAGTTTACGGCGGCAGTCAAAGTGTAATAGCTATATTATTCACTCTTACGAAAAGCCAAAAAGACTTCTTGTTGACACTGTTGCCACAACTGTGGACTAAACAACAATGTTGTTTAGCTTCTCCGCAGCCGAAGATGGAGCTGGAAAGCATTAGTGAGACAGTCACAAGAGATTCAGAGGCATTTGAGGGGGAGTGTGGTAAATGGGGGTGGGGGGATTAGATAGAACCACTACCACCACCCCCCTCTCCCCCTCTATGGAGCCAATCAAAATATGAGGTTCTGAGCTGTATAGAGAACACCATGTTCTATCTTAGAACCTGCCTGCTTGATCAGAACCTAGGTCATCCCAGGAGCTAAAGTGGAACCAGACTTCCTTTGGATCCCAGGGCCATAAAAGTCAGAATTAGGAGAAAAAAGCCAAACCACTAAGAGGAGAGCGAGACAAAAAAAACGAGTCTGCACCTCAGATACACATCTCAGGGGTCCAACAACCCCCTCCTTCCTCAAACTTCCCTCCCACTCTTCTCCCCTTCTTTTTTACAAGAGTTTTCCATTCTCTGCAAAACAAACATGTCAGCCAAGAAGCCCCTGGAAGCTGGGATGGTCGGCATGTTCCCCTGTACCAGACGCAAGAGAGATGAGAGGATTTGCTTAAAAAAAGAACCAACAAAAAAGCTCTTTGTCCACTGCCTATCTTTCTCTCTCTCTCTCTCTCTCTCTCTCTCGCTCTGTGACTCCCTCCTCCTCCTCCTCCTCCTCCTCCTCCTCCTCTTTTCTCTCTCTCCCTGCCCTTCTCACCTCGCTCCGCGTGTGACTACTGGGCCAAGCATGCGGGCCCAAAGCTGCTGACTAGGCATAGCATCACCTAGTGAAGCTGTCACCACCTACACAATTCCATCCCCTCCCCGGCGTCCACCCTATCACCTCAACCTCCGCCCTCCCCACACCTCAGCCTCACTGTCAGCAGAGGGAAGAGAAGGGGCAAAAACGAGGGATGAGAGAAGAAGAAAGCGGTGTGAGAGAATGGAGAGGACATGTGGGCAGCAGAGTGCTGTTTTTCTCTTCTTCTTGGGCGCACACACACACACACACACACACGCTCCCAGGCCGCCTATGTGTTGGTGAGCCTCACACAGAAGTACTTGTAATCATTTCTTACTGGGGTTTCATGCCCACTCTTTCCGACACATCATGCGCTCACACAAATTCGCACACGTGCACACAAGCGTGGACACACACACACACACACACACACACACACACACACACACACACACACACCAGTTGGACGATATTACTAGTCAACTCAGCACACCCAATCTCCCCGCAGACATCCCGACGTCAAGGTCCAGGCAGCAGCAGTGGCCGTTACGACGTGTTTTATGGACTTCTGAAAATAAAACCGCCGATATTGAAATGCAGTGCCATTCCTGTCTCATTATAAAAAAAAGTTCATTAAAGGCACTTCAAAATTCGGGCAAGAAACCTAATCGATCTCAAGCGTCATTTAAAAAACACTCCAAAATAACTTGAAAGCGCCGTCCTCTTCAAGTGCTGCCAAATTAAAGCACACACACACACACACACACACACACACACACACACACACACACACACACACACACACACACACACACACACACACACACACAGACCCTGATAGGATGACATCTGCATCGGAACAAGCCAGATGACTCCATGCTTCAGCCTGCTCCCAGCGGCTATGTGCTCCATGCAACATGCAGACGTCACGGCGCGCGCACTCATGCCCGTAAAAAGAGTCTGTGAGTGGCAGCGCAGGAACATGAGCGCACGCTGTTTGGATGCTGCGCTCGGAAAAAGCGGGTACGACTTCGGGCCAATCTGCCATAAGTCTCTCTTAATGACTGTTTCGTCGAGTGAAGGGCTTTTTAATGGGCTTTTAATGCATCAGACGCAGGTAGTCGGGCCGCTGTGAGCTCATACGGGCTTGGAGGGTAATATGCACTGCATATGTGTCATGTGAGGAAACGCACTCACCCACTGGGGGGGGTGGGGGGGTGTAAAAAAAGCCAGAGCCAGGCTTCCATGAGGGTTAAAAGTTCAGAGGGGGAACGGGGGCTGTTAAAAAAAGGACTCTATGCAGATGCTGAGGTGAGGGGGCTACGGTACTGTAGGTGTACCTACTGGGACAGGGCAATTTCTGCTGATAAGAAATAGTAAGCCTATAGCATGGAAAAAGTGGTATTAATGCCATTTTAATCATGCACACACACACACACACCGTTGCTCTACTGAATACAGGCCGCTAAGGAAAAAACGTGGTGGGGTTTGAAGCGGAAGGCCTGAGTCACAAGTCCTTTAAGGTTGAAAGTGCACGAGGGGAGGCTGTTAAAACGGAGCCTTTGGAGTGGATGAAGTAAGGGGTCACGGAAAGGGTCCTCACTGGAACATACCAACTTCTGCTGGCAAGGTGCTGTGTGTGGCACAAACTGCTTTAGGTTACATGGAAAAACTGACATAATCTACACAGAGAGGGGGAAAAAAATAGCAAGAGTGAAATCAGCTGGAGGACTTGACGTAATTGCAATGTCAAGCGCAAGACAGATGACTTCCAGTTTGGCTAATTTGAATAGATCAGAGCCACAAGTGGTGACTTGAATGGATACCTGGAACCTGGTCCCATCAAAGTACTGCAGCTTGGTGGCATAGACATGAGAGAGGATAAGTCATTGTTCTTGAAATGACAAGATTGCAAGGGAAGCATAAGTGAAGTGCAGTGATCAACTGCAATGAAAACTGTTGGCCATCCCAGATTAGTGATTACTGTGAAACATCTGCAGCACCACAACCAGATGTCTGGTGGTTACGCTTTCACAAGTTTTATGTTCCACCATTTAAAAAAAAAAAAAAAAACTGGCAGTCTGCAAAGCAATTTTACTAATAGAAAATCCATCAGATAGCAAGAGTACTTGTGTTTTTATTGACTTTTCATCGTATTTATTCCATTTAAAACCTAATCCATCAATGTGACAAGTACGGTGTTCTTGAAACAAAAAACACTCAATTTCTCTTGAGAAAACACTTGGACTGTTAATGTTTTGCTATCAGCAGTCATGGTCTCAGTGAGTTAGTAGATAGCAGTAGTGCGTAGTCATAGGTCTGTTGTTCTTGTTGAAAGTTTCCCATTGTTGTTTCTAATTAGGAGTTTGTTTGATCACCACAGTTGCTAGCCTCCAAGTTAGCAACTTCAGTGGTTCTGAATACACAGTAGCATAGCAACCACCAAAGTTACTGTCTAATTAGCAGCTATGATGATGGTAAAGTACGGTAAGCCCAGTATGGTAAATCCATATAGTCGGTATTGGGCCCTCTGAGAGGCAGCTGTAAGTAGCTGGCCCTTCATTTCTATCCTTACTGCCTGCTTTCCCCCCACTGCAGCCCTCATCTTGAAGTCTGTTTTCTCCATCAGAGATGTGAATGAAGCAAGGCAGACAGACGTACAGGGTACATTCAGAACAGACAGAAACATCACAGGACCCTCAATCTCTGCCAGGTCAAATTCCCTCCCTCTCTCTCTCTCGCTCTCTCTGCACTCTCTCTCTCTCTTTCCATCCAACTCTCGCTCTAGCTCTCCTCAATATCCTTCCACCCTCCTCAGATGAACTCATAAGTTAGCCATTCAGATCTGCATCTCCAACAGATTTCTCTGGGGTGCTGAAAAAGAATGCAGCTCATGACAGCACCAAGGCTAATCATAACAGTAAATCTCCATTACCAAACACACTTAAATCAGACTGGCTGCTTCTCGCCTTGCCTCTCCTCTCCTCTCCTCCACTTTTCCACCATACCCTCTTCCATTAATTCCAAATCTCTTTCTCTCTCTTTTTCTCTCTCCCTCTCTCTCATCTAGGACTTTTTCCTTCTTTCTGCCTTTGCTTTCCCAATGCTCATAAAAGAGAAAGAGGTATAGAATGCTACATTGGGTTTCAGTAAGCCTTATAAATCTCATGCACAGACACACACACACAGACACACACACACACACACACACACAGCACACACACACACAAAGACACACACACAAAGGCACACACACACACACACACACACACACACAATAGGTGCAAAAAAGCACATGGTGAGCATGCCTATATTTCGAAAGAGAGTGACGGGAGTGAGTGTGCGTGTGTGTGTGTGTCCATGTGTCTATGTCTGCATACACATGAGTGAGTAAATCAGAGAAGCAAATGCAGCTGAAGAGATATACTAGGAAAAAGAGATTCTAGGAATGGATGCACGGGAGAGAGAGAGAGAGAGAGAGAGAGAGAGAGAGAGAGAGAGAGAGAAAGAAGAGAGAGAGAGAGAGAGGGAGGGGGGGGGGGGGGAGACTAGACAGGGAGGGTAAAAAAAAATAACAGCCTGAGAGGGGGAGAGAAGAAAGCGTGTGTGTGAGATGATGAACCATATGGCCAAGTATTGCAGAGCAGGTTCCCCACTCCGGTAATCCTGCTCTTAAATATGTTGGAATGAGAGCGCTGTCACATCACGTCTGCACCAAAGCTACCCTAAGCGCCACACACACCAGACAGCGTGTGCTTCTGTCGGCCTCTCAGTAAGTGTACTCAGAGAGAGAGAGAGAGTGTGTGTGTGTGTGTGTGTGTGTGTGTGTGTGTGTGTGTGTGTGTGTGTGTGTGTGTGACAGGCAGAAAGAGAGTGAGTGAGTAAGAGAGAGTGAGAGTGAGAGTCTGTGAATCCGAATCTGAGTGTGCAGTCTGGACAGTATCTCGCTGCGGTCTAACCGACGACTTTACAAGCGAAACCGCACAGAAGAACCTGTAAGTGCTGTTTACAGTAGCCTGAAGACACGGCAGGCTTTAGCAGAACAACTCCGAGCCCCGGCATCTGTCGATAGGAGGCGCGCGCTGCTCCGAGACTGTGAGGAGCGTGTTCGCCGACGTTTGCTACATCGCCGTGATCAAAGGAGCCCACAGATCAGAGTCCTCACGGCGCACGGTGGGCGCCTTACCCCTGAAGATCACTCACAGCTCATCAAGACAGAAGAGGTAACATAATAAGGCCTGATCAAACTGCAGCGAGACTTCAAAGTGCTGTCTGCCTGCTAACTAACACTCTGCTCTGTGGCACTGGGACCAGGAGAGCTGCACTCACTGCCTCAGTGAGTGAAGAAGAGCGGATGATGGAGAGCTTCATCGCAGCGTTAGCAGCTCCCATGGGACCGACTTGTGTATTTACCTCCGCGTCAGGAAATAATGACTCCATGGCAAAATTATAGGCGCTTCGCACACACACCTACACACACACATGCACGCACACACACACACACACTTAGTGTACATGTAACACAAGTAAAAATGACCATGACAGGTGAGGCATACAAGGACTAATGATGCATTTCATTATTCCAGTTATTCCAGCATTATAACCAGCAGTGAAGGCATAAAGAGTAATTGAGCAGCTTTTCTAAGAACGTCAATCAAAACCAACACACACACACACACACACACACACACACACACACACACACACACACACACACACACACACACATCTCCGGTTACAGCTGAGGACACAGCGCCCCCTGTTGAAACCAAAGCAGAAGTACAAGAGACTAACTGGCCTCACAGCCAACCCAGTTCAATTGATTTTCTCTGAGCTGCTACGTTGCCAGGCATCCATTCTTACCTCGGGCTGGATGGCTTTGAAAACCGGCGTGTCCATGAGCGTGATCTGGCCCTGAAGAGACAAACAACAAACAAAAACACACATTTGTCAGTACACAAGTCGAGGACATTGATGTCCTTGGAGAAGTTGACTCAAGTCACAAAAGTGTCTATTCTTCCTTGACTCTGTACACATCAATGGGACTCTATATTGAAGCAAACACATAAGAGACATTTTTTAAGTACTCTTAGTATTTATTTAGCATTGTCCATCAACAGTCTTTCACTTCCTCTCCAATTCTTTCTCTGTATCTCTCTCTCTCTCTCTCTGTATCTCTCTCTGTATCTCTCTGTCTCGGTATCTCTCTCTCTCTGTATCTCTCTCTCTCTCACCTTGCTCCGCTTGTGACTATTGGGCCAAGCATGCGGGGCCAGAGTTGCTGACAAGGCATAGCATGACCAAGTGAAACTGTCACCACCTACACAAATCCATCCCTCCCCGCCCACCCTGTCACACTCATACCGCGTGGAAAAACAGGGTGGAATTTGAAGCTTTCTGATATTATCTACACCAGTAGGCTTCAATGAACTGACAGGGTAACAAACTTGTGTTTCACAGCTGAAATAACAGCAGACATGTGTGCATGCGTGTCACTTTCCCTCTCTGTGTGTGTGTGTGTGTGTGTGTGTGTGTGTGTGTGTGTGTGTGTGTGTGTGTGTGTGTGTGTGTGTGTGTGTGTGTGCTCCATACTGTGTGGCAGACAGAGACCTTTGAATAATAGATAAGGCTGCCCGTCTCTGCCGTCCTGTTCTCTTTCGGGAGGAATGTGGGTTACTGGGTGGCTCATAAATAAGTTAAGGGGAGTCTCAGAGTCACTGCATCCCACACGCAGAGCCTCTCAGACGGGGAGGTGGAGAGCAGAGCAGCCCTGAAGAGCCAGGACTCCTTGGAGCCAACAAAAGGCTAAGACTGCCATCTAGTGGCGAACGCTGTAAGCACTAGCCTTTTTTTTTTTTTTTTTTTTTTTTTGGCCATGTTTGTGTTCAAACAGCAGAGAGCAAACAAATCGCCTGAATTTACCAACTGTCCCACCTGCCAGAGTAAACACATGCAAACACACAAACACAGTCTTAAAGTCGGAGTGGCGAAAGACATCAGCATTCTAGCCGAAGAGAAAACTAACTGAAGACTCTTGAATCTCGAGAAATTCTAGAAAATCGTTTTGACACACCGTTAAGCCATCAGACGGTGTAGGAAAGAGAAGCTAAGAACAGAATCTCCGCAGACAGGCCAAGTGTCTAGGATCTAGTCCTCCACAAACAGAAGGAAATGAACACGGTGGAAATAACTTCTCATAAAGAGCCTTCAGATACGGCAGATTTACTGCTAGTAGACACTCTTCATCAAATTCAGGCTTTGCCCGTTTTGACAGAGAATCTCTCCCCTCCTGCAGATGGGAGCTTGTCAGGGCGACTTTTAGACGAGGCTTTTGAATCACTGTGCTTGACATAAGGTTAGACGAAGGCTCTTTTCTTCCAATATGTTTAATTTAAATGTCACAGGAAATTAAACGCCTGCATGACTTCCTGCCAACTACCATCAATTATTGCTGAACAGAACTCTGACCCATTTCGCTTGTCCTCATCTTTCCTCCCTCCTTCTCGTTGGCTCTCTGTCTTTCTCCCCATCTCTCTCTGTCTCTCTCATCATTGTTTCTCTTGGCTGCACTCTCTGTACTTCTCAGGGGTAGAAAATCTAAGCCAGCCACAGAATTGTCTTCCAGTAAGAAAGCAAAAGTTGAATAATACTGACCTGAAGCAGATCACAGACAAGATACAGACAGAACACACACACAGAGACACACACACAGACAAACACACACAGACAAACACACAGAGACAAACACACAGAGACAAACACACACACACACACACACACACACACACACACACACACACACACACACACACACTAAGAACTATCCAACAATGCAAACACACAAACAAACAAACAAACAAACAAACAAACACCCAGGCTGGACAAAATAAGGCCCTTACCGCATATTCCTCAGGAGTGACCTTGAGCACATCAAAGACAACCGCGTCAAAGCTCTTCTTCAGCTCCGAGGAGCCCTTGTCACTCAGGGACTCCGAGCTGCTGCTCTTCTGCACGTGGGAGGCCAACACCGACAAGAGGGGGGGAGAGGAAGGGACAGAGGGATGGGAAGGGAAGGGAAGGGAGTGACAGAGCGAGAAAGGGATGAAGAAAGAAAGAAAGAGAGGGAAAGCAGAGAGTGTCAGACAGTAGAGCGCAGACTTTATTCCACACGACTGAATCTGTGAAGGCGATGACAGCAGGAGACCACAGTCTTAAAAGCACAACTCTGTCTAGTGGGAGTCTGTGTGTGTGTGTGTGTGTGTGTGTGTGTGTGTGTGTGTGTGTGTGTGTGTGTGTGTGTGTGTCGTCTAGTACAGTATCTCTGGGCCAGGGCCAGGCTGTTGTGTCTGAGGAGATAGTCATGGCTAGGCGAGTCGTCCTGATAGTTCAAGGCCCACTGTTTTATACCATTGAATCGTCCTTGAGTAAAACACAGGACGCTGAGCAATCCTTCACAAATGGTGTGTGTGTGTGGTGTGTGTGTGTGTGTGTGTGTGTGTGTGTGTGTGTGGGTGTGTGATTTCTCTAAAAAGCCTTGACAATTGCTTGGGAAAGTACAAAAGACTATGTAAAAAGCAGTCAATTTACCTAGTACAGAAAATATTTCCCTTCACATTCTCAATGTAAACAAACCCCGACATAAAAACTTGCACTTAACTAACTGTGGTGTCAGTTTATACTTTACCTCAGAGGCCGTGATGGCAGAGGCGGCGACATTTGATTGGCCATTGGGGACATCCATCATTCCCAAACCATCCGTCTTTAGCGAAGGAGTCTATTCATGATTCTAACTGGGATCAGCTTTGCCTGTCAGGCGCCCTGCAGACACACACACACACACACACACACACACACACACACACACACACACACACGAGTGAGTGTACAGGCCACAGACAGCGGAACACCCAAGCCAAACAATGGATTACAGAGGGACACACACACACACACACACACACACACACACACACACACACACACACACACACACACACACTTCCAGAGGGAGTTGTCCTTGCAGAGAGACAGAGAGCAGATCAAAGACAAGACAGCACCTTTATTGTGCTGCAGACTAGCCTGTGATCCAGCAACTTAAGATTAGCAGTAGATAAGACACGAGACACAAACAGTAAAGACACAAAAAGGTACACGTGCACAGGCCTCAGCTAAAACAAAGGGTACTGAGCATCACTCACACACACACACACACACACACACACACACACACACACAAACCAATTTGGCTGTAGAACATGAAGCAGAAGGGGCTCAGAAGTGTAAGCTTGTGTTCTGGCAAGAGCAAGACGTGTGTGTGTGTATGTGTGTGTGTGTGTGTGTGTGTGTGTGTGTGTGTGTTTCTCTGTGTGTGTAGCTGCAATTTCATGGAGTATTTGCTTTACCTGATAAAGTAGGGTAGGGGTTGCCTGGGGTCACCAACATTATTTATTTGTGTGCTTGGCTTGGAACGGGGTGATGTAAGAACAGTGTGTGGAACGAGATACATCTACACAGCGTGTGCCTGTCTCCGTCTCTCCCTCACACACACACACACACACACACACACACACACACAGACACACACACAACACACACACGGCTGAGAGAACAACCATGTTTGTGTTGTTTCAAAGAGTTTGTGTTGTTTGCAAATTCAACTTCTTGAGATAGGGATGTCTAAGTGTGTCCGTCTGTGTGTGTGTGTAAGTGTGTGTGTGTGTGTGTGTGTGTGTGTGTGTGTCTCTGTGTGTACGTGTGTCTAATAGTAAACAGGTGTTCAGTCGACTCCGTGGAGCTTTAAGTCTCAGCCGACCTGTAATCCTAATTAAACCCTCTCACTCACGTATCCACACACACTCAAGACAGAGACACACACACACACACCACTAATAAATCTCATCTTGGTAGAATCACATCATTCCACCACTGAACCTAATGCATAGTAATGAATCAACCAGCACGCATACAGCCTCTCACCAACACACACACACACACACACACACACACACACACACACACACACACACACCCCTTCTTCTATCAGCTCAAATGAGACGCTGTTGCTCTTGTACTCCAAGAGCCCACTTACCTGCTGTGTGTCAGATGAGCATCGTGACTGAGCATGTGCAAGACTCTCTCCTCCAAAAATACTGCTCTACACTTCCACCTGCCAGACTTCTGTCAACACCTGAGAGAGAGAAAGAGAGAGAGAGAGAGAGAGAGAGAGAGAGAGAGAGAGATGATTAATCTGAAGAACATTGTGAACATCAAGGCAACAGAATTACAGACCACCAGAGAGATAACACAGAAAAGACAGATAACGACAAACCAGACAAGAGATACAGAAGTGTCAAAACCCGCTCAGCTACACAGAAGGCTTCACTGTAACTCGGTGAGAGTCAATTCTGAGGAAGGCTAACATGGGGCACACCAAAACCTCCTGGAAAGTTCATGAAAAGTCTTAGGAAAGCAAACGGTTCTCCTTTTTTTCTTTTTTGAAAGAAAACAAACACACAAACATCTATTCAGTGAAGGTGCAAACACTGACCAATGTTCACCACAAGGGGAGTCGGACCTTTGCAAAAACGTTTTCAGCAGCTGAGTGAAGAAGAGTGCAAAATGTTCAAAATCTCAAAACGAGTCGGAGGAACACCTCCTTACATAATGATCCAGGATCTGTTTTTGTGTCAGGTATTCAGTGGTTAAGTTTGGCACCAGAAGAGGAATGGCTGATCCAAAATCAGCTGTTTGAGGCCATGGGGGAAAAAAATGTAACGGGAGAGGATTGATTACAGCGACTGCCAGTGTTACAAAGGAGCACTTGTGTGTGAGGGAGCATTTGTGAGCATGTGTTAGAGAGTGTGTGTGAGTTGTTTGTGTGTGTGTGTGTGTGTGTGTGTGTGTGTGCTGTGTGTGAGCGTGAGTATGAGTGTAGGGCCAGGGGGCAGAGAGACAGAAAGAGAAAGACTGAGAATCAACTACTACCAGACTAGATTCAAGCAT
>JAODXP020000022.1:8677402-8726056 GCA_027497455.2 Sardinella longiceps | reverse complement strand
GGGTGATAGTGAAAAAAAATCCTGAGCCTGAACTTTTT
Organism: Sardinella longiceps; assembly: GCA_027497455.2. Classification (NCBI taxonomy): domain Eukaryota; kingdom Metazoa; phylum Chordata; class Actinopteri; order Clupeiformes; family Clupeidae; genus Sardinella; species Sardinella longiceps. Next base: position 8,726,018 of record JAODXP020000022.1, on the reverse strand, counting down.
TCGGGGGCAAGGGGCGGGGGCGGGGTCGGTTGGGGTCTGGCGATGACGTAACATAGGTTTAATTTTGACAAATTATTCAAACATTTAATAGTTTTTGTATGACCATTATAGATATGTTTTCATTTTTGCTTAATGGCTATAGTGTTATTCACAAAAAACACAGATCATTTCCATCTTCGTATAGCACTTTAGATCGACTGGAACAAACTGGACACGTTGGGTTCTATGTAGAAATACATTCTAGGCTTGTGCTGTTGCAGTATAGTTATAATTGAGGTGGGAATTTAACCCCAATTCAACAATTTAACACTAGAATGTATTCCTGAAAACATGGTAAATGCTTTACCAACTATACAGCCTCCAATCAAATGAGTCATTGTATTATATATATATATATATATATATATATATATATATATATATATATATATATATATATATATATATATATATATGGGCAATTCCACGAAAAAGTAAACCTCACCTTAAAACTTTAAGTCTCACCTACATGGACATACAAATTCTTTCAGAAAACTTCCAATACAAAAAAGTATTGTCTCGATGTAAATATTCAACTGAGCAAGTTTCGAAAGGATATCTGTTTGTTAAAATTTTTACCCTATTCAGCTATAATGTAAGTCTATGGAGGGGCTTATAATGGGCATAAGTGGGTGATAACACACACAAAGCTGCAATACTATCAGTTATTTTTCATTGTTATATTACTATTTATCTTGTTACAGGTTAAAATCCACCGTTCACAATTGTTTTGTATCGTTTTGGAGGGTTTTTCCAGACGTCACGTCCATAACGTCACATCCATAACGCCATGTCTCCCAATGAAAACCAACTTTTTTTACATTTACATTTGAAATTAAGTCTTTCTCTGTCTTTACTGAGGTGTCCTGTTTGGTATGAATGTAGTAATATTTACATTTCTCTAGAAATTTCACACACTTCACAGCAAAAACTACGCTCTCTCAAAAGTTTGTCCGTTTTTCGTCACGTCCATAACGCAAATTGAAAGGCTCATATTCTTATGATGCAAATCATGATATTATTTTTTTCTGTTTGCCTGTATTCAGCCATGGAGTTTGCAGAAGAATATGAAAAAAAATTGTGAAATACTGCTAGGTTTGCAGAGGTTATCTGGCCTTTTGTTCATCAATAATGCACGAAAATGTCACGTCCATAACGCTGGAATTGCCCATATATATATATATATATATTTAATGTTATGGCCTATTGTTGAGCAGCAGTCTTGTGTGAATTGTGCTATTATAGGCTATACAAATGCAATAGGCCTAATAAAAATAATTAGAACAAAAAGACTAATAATAATAATAATAATAATAATAATAATAATAATAATAATCCTAGTTATTATGCGATATTTTTGTTAAGTTATTATTAGGCCTACTATGAATCATTATTGTTACTGATGATTTAATAACAAGAACAGAAATAATAAACTAACCTTTTCCCCCTCATCACAGCACAATTGTCAAGTAGGCTAACATACTTGTCACTTGTCTCCAGTCGAGGCCGTATGTGCGCAGGACGTCATTTAACTCTGCTGTTAACGCTTCTGCATTTGCGATGTTAATTATCCTACTGGCAAGATGCTGAGTCTTCACGCTCCCAGCATCCTCGTCAAAAAAACGGACAAGGACATTCATGATCTTGTCCATGTTTTTGTCTGTTGCCTCGTCAACATTAAGGGAAAACATACAATTCTTAAGTTTCTCAGACAGCTGGCGTTTAAATTCTGGGGCAATGCCGTGGGTGAGCAGATAGCTCGTATGCAGGGTTCGAGTTAGGTGGGAGCCAGTGGGAGCTGAGCTCCCATAGAGAGAGGTCTGGCTCCCATGAAAGCAGCAAACTCAAACATCTGTGGGGGCTCTGACAATACAATAGTATATAATATTTTACTGACAAATAAAGTTATCATAAGCGGGGATCAAACCGAGCTATGGGAGGTGGAACCTTTTTATGGAGTTGCGAGCGCGCTCCTGCTGGGAATTACAGGGGTGTTTTTGATCATCTTTTCTTTTTGTGTTATTGCCTTATTGACATGCTGTTATTATGTTCTCTGATGATAAAGGGGTACTGTATGCTTGCGCAGTTGCAATGTATAGGTTGTAAACATAAGTCAATGTCTTAATTGATTGTAAACCATGATTTGGTTGTGACCGATAGTAGTTACAGTGCGTAACAGTCGGGGTTCGCCTCTGAGGCGAGAGGATATAATGATTGTATGTTATATTGCCTAGTTTGTGGGCCTTGCCCCTGATTATTTTCAGTTTGATCAGTGTTTTGTTTGTTTAGTTTGTTTGTTAATTTGTTATGTTATGCACCCCGCCGGTGGCCTAATATAAAATAAAAGAAAGACGTCTGCATTATTCCGTTTCCATGCCTTGAGTCTACCACCCGCCGGACACACTCCGTTACAATGCCACTGAAAATGTGGGCGCTTGTTCGTTTCGGTTTTAGCCTACTTCAATAAAGCCAAACATAGGCCTACTGTAGCTCCAGATAGTAAAATAATGCGCTGCTCTCCCTAGGTCAACCTCTCTCCTAGATATTGCTTTAACCAGGCTATTCCCATCATCCGATCATGCTGCGCATGATGTAAACTTTATTGAGAATTTCGTGCAGGTAGCATATTCACCGAAATTAATAAGTGCCAGTTCACCGTTGTGCATAACATTCAGCCAGAGATCCGGGAGAGATAGAGACATTGTCAACTTCTCACATTGTAAGGTCAGTGCTTGCTTCCCATTACATTCAAAAGTCCGCAAAGCCTTTACTGAACTCCTGCGCCGTTGCGCAGACTGGAGAAAAAAAAAAAAAAAAAAAAAAAACATCCCATAAATTGCAAACTACCAAAGCAATAGCAAGGTGCATCACGCGCGGTGATATTGCGTGCTGAGTTTCATTTTTTTTTCTAAACATCGGTTAACACTTACGACATTCTTCATATAACTTGTCTGCTTGCTGACATGTGTTAAGGTACTCATAAACAATGTTTAATAATGTATTACAATTAGAAAGCCGTGAGGCAATTTTAAGATGCAACAGGACTGTCTCTGACCCAAACAGCTTTTTCCCCCAACGCCCAACTACATGCCAGGAGTACTACTCGAGCAACCAACGTCTCTTATTGGCCAAGACAACCAAGACCCGCCCCGTCCTATTTCTGATTGGATTGAAGGGTTGCGATGCGCTTTACATGGTCTGCAGCACACAGCAAATGGAGCGGGGAAAGGGACTTTTCGTAACGTGGATCTAAGTTCTTTGATGGGCTGGGGAAAGCTTTTTTTTTTTTTTTTTTTTAACAGAGCCACGCTACGCCGGATTTCCGGCGCGGCGCCAGACTGCTATCACCCCTGTGAAAGACAGCCGCTGAAATGGAAAAAAATAAGGTCACCTGCCTCTCATATGTGGAAGTGTGAGGGAGAGGGAAGAGAGGAGATAGAGTGTGTGTGTATATATATATGTATGTATGTGTGTGTGTGTGTGTGTGTGTGTGTGTGTGTGTGTGTGTGTGTGTGTGTGATATTTCATACACCTAGAATTTCCTCCCTTTTTAACTAATCATACATTTGTATATTCCTTGTTTTAGTACTCAGGCTGCAATTGGTTTGATAGAATCAAGTAAAAATGTCTAAACAACCCATATGAAGAGTCATCGAGATGAAAAAAGATTTTTGAACATTTGCAAAGCGGGATGCAAAAGAGAGAGAAGAAAGGGAGAAAAAAAATGAAAGAAAGAAGCAGACTGTAACTGGGGAAAAGGCTATTTCAGGGACAGATACAGCAAGTATTGCTTTTTTTTTTTCTTCCTTGAGTGTGTGAGAATGAAGAGACGAGTGTGTGAGGAAAAAGATGGTGCGATACAGACTGAGAGACATGAAGGAAGAGAGATATGGAGGGATAGAGAGCAAGAGAAGGGGGAGGAGTGTGTGTGTGTGTGTGGGGGGGTGATAACACCCTCTTTAAGACTGTACAATCTGCACAGAAACAGAAGGCTGAGAAAGCAGCCAAACAGACAGAGCGAGAGAAGAGAAGAGAAGAGGAAAGGAGAGATGGAAGAGAAGAGGAGGAGGAGGGGGGGGGGAGTGGAGAGGAGAGGAGAGGAAGTGCCGTGCCCGTTTAAATGGTGCCAGACAGACACAGGGCAGCGCAGCGGGCATCTCGTCCGGTCACAGATGGCCAGTAGATAGCATCGCATGCGCTGGCACCGAGTCCACTTCCAGTAAAGGGCATAAGTCAATGCCAGATAGGGCCAGAGAGAGACAGAGAGATTCTCCTTGAATGACATTATTTGCCACAGTCTTACCATCATTGTCCATGTTTATCTAAGTGTATGTAATTGTCTTCTTATAAATGTGCTTTATGTATGGAATTGAGCTTTGGCAATAATTGTTGTTAAAAATTTAAGTAAAGCTTTCTTGAATCGAATTCAAGTGATTCTCATACTGCATTCCGCCATCACTGCTGCCCGGCCAACGATGCCAACGATGCCACCCGTGCCACGCCCTGGGACCCTCAGCCACCTTGTGGGACAAACGTACGGATAGACAGTCATTAGGCGAGCCACAGGCTTTTGCCGAGCCGGATGATGAACGGCAGTCGTCTGCGAGGCCTCTTAAACGAGTTTAGCCTATTATAGCTTCCACAGACTCCACTGCAGCCGGACGGGCGGCCAGGCGGACGGGCTCGATAAGGAGCGGAATCATGCGCCGCCGACGTCAATGAGCGGCATCATTAAAACGCCATCGCTGTTGTTTGTCAGCCATGGTGTGACTGTCAGTGTGTGCGTGTGTGTGTGTGCGTGTGTGTCAGTGTATTTGTGGGGGTCAAACAAGGACATGCAAACAATCCTGCTCTGTTAACAGGGCAGTGATTGCACACTGCACACGCGGACACACACACACACACTCATCTGTATCGTAATCTCAAGCACTAGTTTATTTAGAGGCTTAACACTTGTCCTCATTACACAACAGTCTTGCTAACCAGTGTACACAGCACGCCTTCACATCCTCCCTCTGTTTCACACCCCCAACACCACCCCAACCCCAACCCACACACACACACAGACAAAAACACATAGACTACATCGCCTTGACACGTAAACAGTCACGCCTACACCAATTAAAACGCAATAGGATCAGTATGCTTGAACTCAATGGCAAAAATAATCCCAGTTATAACACAAAGGCCCTTCAGTGTTTGTGTGTGTGTGTTCTATATCAGTGTGACTAGAGAGAGAGAGAGAGTGTGTGTGTGTGTGTGTGTGTGTGTGTGTGTGTGAGAATGTGAGTGTGTGTGTGTTTTCAATCCATCCTGTGGTGCAGAGGCAGCTGTGTTGCAGGTTAAAGTTCAAACACAGCATGTCCTCAGGTCTCCTCTGTACAGCACTGGCCAGAACATTAGGGGTGTGTGTGTGTGTGTGTGTGTGTGTGTGTGTGTGTGTGTGTGTGCGCGGTGGCGGGGATGGTGACATTCCCGTTCAGAGCATCACATCAGTGTCATAGTGATTGTAACACTGCAGGGAGCACTAGGAGACTGGTCTGAGATCAGTGCTGTGGTGACATTCTGGCTACTAGGACTTTAATTAGGGCTAATGGTCAGTTCATGTCTAGTGCAGTCTTATTGGTCTCTCTGTCTGTGTGTGTGTGTGTGTGTGTGTGTGTGTGTGTGTGTGTGTGTGTGTGTGTGTGTGTGTTTATTTGTTTCACGGTGTGAGGCCTTCACATAGAGCTTGCCTACATGTGTAAATCACTGGAGTGTTAACACACACAAACATGCATCACTGCTCCATGTGAAACACAGACAAGAAGACACACACAAGTACACACATGCACCCACACACACACACACACACACACACACACACACACACACACACACACACACATCAAAGGTCATGCAAAACATGCCCGAGACAGCTGCCTGGTCTGCATTACACCAATTGTCATTCACTGTAGTTTTTAAGTGAACATCGACACGAGCAGTCACACATGCATGCATGCATACACACACACACAACTGTATTCTTAAGCACACACCAGGGTGCCTGCATCAGCAGGCTGGACTGCAAGGGTAAGCAGGTCGATAAAGGCTCTTTTTGAATAGACACACTCACACACACACACACACACACACACAGGCCCTAGACAAGCACAGGTCGATAGATGTAGTCACACAGCAGGTTAAAGTGAATTGGATCCCATGGGGGCCAGTGTGCATTTAGCAGTGTGAGAAAGTAAGTGTGTGTGTGTGTGTGTGTGTGTGTGTGTGTGTGTGTGTGTGTGTGTGTGTGTGTGTGTGTGTGTGTGTGTGTGTGTGTGTGTGTGTGTGTGTGTGTGTGTGTGTGTGCGTGCGTGCGTGCCTGCGTGCGTGCGTGCCTTCTGCTGCCAAGAGAGAGATGATTATGCTGATGAATTCTCCTCCTGGGGAAGTCGATACACATTCTTCGTCCCTAACAATGTCCTCCACAAGATTTACAAACACACACACACACACACACGTCACTCTCTCATTCTTCCCTGACAGCATGTACCTTCAACACCATTTTTCATTTAATAATAATAAAAGGAGAGACCAGAAAAAGCTTTGCCTTGTCAACACACAGAATGGAAGAAAACTGACCATCCTTCCAGCTGGCCTGAAAGGAGTGACAAAAACCAGAAGTCAGACTGTAGAGAAGGAGGCCGAGTGTGTGTGTGTGTGTGTGTGTGTGTGTGTGTGTGTGTGTGTGTGTGTGTGTGTGTGGAGGCAGGAGACTGAAGAGAGAGAACTCAGTTTATCTTGTGACATGAAAGCAATGTCACTACAGAAACAACTTGTGCTCTGTGAGCTCGGAGGAACACATCGATCTGTGAGGAGTTCTTTAATGTGATCGCCAACGTCCATCCACCCTGTAGGGGCTTGCAAAACGGCAGCTTAGTTAAGACATGGCGCTGACACACACACACACACACACACAATTCAAAATTTCAGATCTCTCCGCCATCACTCGATTTCATGCCCAAATACTATGTGTGTGTGTGTGTGTGTGTGTGTGTGTGTGTGTGTGTGTGTGTGTGTGTGTGTGTGTGTGTGTGTGTGTGTGTAAAAAAAAGCACAAACGTGTATAACACTGTACAAGCATGCTGCAAATCTGAGACTGTGTTTGGGTTTCTGCCTGTGGTTGAATGCATGTGCTTGGGTATTTGGTTGTGTCTCAATGGAATGAATGAGTAAAAGTGTGACAGACTGTCTGTGCCCGTATGAGTACAGTAAGTGTGTGTGGTCTGTCAGTATGTCTATCTGGACCCAGGGCATAGAATTATGTCTGTTCCATGCATGCTAGTGTGTGAGCATTGCTGCATATGGAGTTGTACTCGGAGCTGGCCAACATAGTGAGTGTGTGTGTTTGAGTGTATGTGTTTGAGAGAGAGAGAGAGAGAGAGAGAGTGTGTGTGTGTGTGTGTGTGTGTGTGTGTGTGTGTGTGTGCATGTGTGAGAGAACGAGAGATAGAAAGTGTGTGAGGGTGAGTGAGTGTATGTGTGCGTGCACACGCACTTTACCAGGAAGCGCGGAGCCCAGCTGCATTGTATAAACAGGATCTGTGCGGGACCTTGAGTCTCTCCAGACTGCTTTCATTGCTTTGGAGCCCATATAAAACCGCTCATATCAGAGGCCACTGGCTGGCTGGCTGAAGCAGAAACCCACAGCTCCACTACCCCTCGTCCTCCCCACCCACACCCCACACCCCTCCCACCCTCATCCCCGCTCACGAGTCCCCAATACTGCAGATCGCTATCACACCACCGCCAAGACAAAACACAGTTCAACCCAGACTCACCCTGTTGCACTATTGCGCTCACTCCCATACATTGTCTGTGTGCATTCACAACACAGACACAGACACACACACACACACACACAAATCATGCCTGACTGCAGGCTTCACGTTGCCTGGTGACGGTCAGTCATTTTGCCTGCAGAAGAAGCGAGGGTGGACGGGTGGGTGGACAAGTAGGTGGGGGTGGCGGCGAGGACTGGGATTGGGAGTCTCATTCCGGCACGGCACGTTCCAAGGCCAGCACAGGAAATGCAACCACCCCTCCGCAGGCTACTGAAAAGTCAGGGCTTTGGGAATGGAGTGGACGCTTCCCCCTCGATGCTCATTTCCTTACATAGCCTTCTCCGCCCCCCCGCCCCCCCCACCCCCCAACCTTCCTCTCCTCTCCTCTCCTGTCCAGGTTCATGGCTGGGGCAGCATCAGACAGGACTGGTGCTGGGGCTTTCCAGCAAGCGTCCTCTGACAGAGGGCTCAGAATTGAGCTCGAGTAGCACTGCATCAAAGACCGTAGAATACAGGACAAGATAGGGCAACTTAAAGCAATATACCGGAGTAAGTTTAAGCATAGCCCTGCTGCACGAGCCTTCTAACAGCAATATATTTCGCATGAAATTAAAGATTTTCGAACAGCACAGACCTAACGCGAACACGAAACACTTTACATTGAGTCAATGTAACCTCAGATCTTACTTTCGGTTTCCAACAGTCAGGTCCCATTGATTCAGTGTAAAGTGCCTGTTTGCTTCTGTGTTCGCGTTCGGTCTGTGCTGTACCAAATTATTTTGTTCCACTCGCTAACTAGCACATTTAGCAAGCTCTTTCAACAGGGCTATGCTTGAATTCACTCCGGTACTCTCCTTTAATACATTCAATGGGAGCAAACGTGAATAATTCCGGTCTGCATAAGTGCATTACACCACAGTATATAAACTTTTTACCAATCTTTTGAGTCAGCATATGAGAACTCGACTTTGGTCTGCATAAAGGGGAATTTCCCACTCCCTGTTGTGAATATAGAACATGGACTATAATGAGCGTTTGCACCGCTCGCTCCGCTTTCACCCTCTCTGACTGCATTGCTGGAGTTAAGACTCTGGTTAGGTCACTACTAGCACAGCAAAAGGTGAACTTAAGGACTGGAGAGTTGAGATGAAGGGGTCACGTGCGTCACACACTCTGGTCCTCTAAATCACTGCTGGGGGGATAGGGGGTAAGTTTCCTTGGGCAGGGTAAAGGGCTTAGGACTCTAGCCTGGTGTCATTTTAACTGCTCTGGGGGCAGCAGCTGAGGAGCGCCTGCCTGCCTGCCTGCCTGCAGCCTCTGGGGGAAAGATCTGAGGATGGTGGAGGAGGTGTGGAGTTGGGGTGGGGTGGGGTGGGGGTGGTTTCCCAGTGGAGCCGAGCCCATCCCATCCTATCCTCCCGGCCTGAAGGCAGAGAAAGGAGGTGAGGAGAGGAGAGGTCGTCAGCCGTCTGTTAGGAGGGAGAACTGATGACCAGACAGACAGAAGGGTGTGTAAGTGTGTGTGAGTGTGTGTGTGTGTGTGTGTACGTACGTACAGATGAGTGAGTAAGTGAGATGGAGAGATAGTGAAGAGAGAGCCAAAGCAACAGAGAGAGAGAGAGAGAGAGAGAGAGAGAGAGAGAGACAGAGAGAGAGAGAGAGAGAGAGAGAGAGAGAGAGAGAGAGAGAGAGAGAGAGAGAGAGAGAGAGAGAGAGAGAGAGCGCTGGCTATAAAAAGCCAAGGTCACAGCACACCAGGCTGCCAGGGACTGATTAGGAGCAGCGGAATTTGACAAATGGAGCCCGAAGAGCAGAGACCAAGCCGCAGGTGGTGTGTGTGTGTGTGTGTGTGTGTGTGTGAGGCCTGATGTGTGAAAATATAGCCTGGTGTGTGTGGTCATACCACTGTGTTTAGACAGAAAAATAAACACTTCCACTCTTAAATAGATGCAAGTACACATACACACAGGTTTTTCGGCATTGAATGGCGTGTTGTGTGTGTGTGTGTGTGTGTGTGTGTGTGTGTGTGTGTGTGTGTGTGTGTGTGTGTGAGCAATCACCTCCCACCCCACCCTAGTTTCCCCTCCCTCCCCATCCAAGCGGAGTGTCAGAGCTCCACCTGTGTGGACTACTGATGAGCCTGGCTGCACACACCTGCCGTGGCCACGTCCTCTCTGCTCACTAAACCACTGATCAGGGGTCAGCTGCCACTGCCACAGCTGCCTGCTAATGACAGAAGAGGAGGACACACGTGTGTGTGTGTGTGTGGGTGTGTGTGTGTGTGTGTGTGGGGTGTGTGTGAGAGACCAAGGGGGAGTGTGTGCGTGTGTGTGTGTGTGTGCTGTCTGTCTGTGATCAAGGGGGAGTGAAAGGAGGAGAGAGAGAGAAAGAGAGAGAAAAGAGAGAAGGGAAAAAAAACAAGACAGAAGGCAGAGAGAGATAATAGAAAAAGAAACAAGGGAGAGAGAGAGAGAGAGAGAGAGAGAGAGAGAGAGAGAGAGAGAGAGAGAGAGAGACAAGGGAGTGAGAGGGAGAGAGCGATAAACAGAAAGAGAGAGAGAGAGAGAAGGATAGCAGCAGGTTAGGTCGAGGCGGGAGACGACAGCAGCAGCGGCGGCGGCACCTGGGGTGGTTTAACAGCTTGATCCTCAGCAGTGGTACAACACCCCAGGGTGGCCTAGCATGACAGCATCACGTATGCTCACAGAGCAACAGCCATTCATCTCGCTTTGCACCACCGCCGTTTGCACCACCAGCCTCACTATGACCCTCACGAGAATGGGCCTGCATTCTTGCTGGGAAAAGAACAGCTTTGAAATGGCCCATATGCAATTACTGTGGAGGAGGGGGGTAGGGCTGTTAAAAAAAAAAAAAAAAAAAAAAAAGCAGCAACCTTGTAAGTGAGGGAATGCCTTATAAAGAGATAGAAATTGCTGGAGGAAAGAGAGAGAGAGTGAATGCGATAGAAAGAGAGGAAAGGAGAGAGGGATGAAGGAGGGAGAGATGGATGGTGGGATGATGAGAGAGAAGGGGACACAGAGGAGGTTAAAGGCAGAAAGGGGAAACACTTAAGAATGTGTCAGACAGGCAGAGAATGTGAATGGGGAGGGAGAAAGAAAGAACAAGTGAAAGGAGACTGCTTGAAATTGAGGTCGAGAGAGAGAGAGAGAGAGAGAGAGAGAGAGAGAGAGAGAGAGAGAGAGAGAGAGCGCAGAAGAAGAAAGGCAGGCTGGCAGGTTAGTGGGCAATGGCAGTGGCAGGAGTAATGTTGTAGTCGGAGGGCAGCAGGCTGCTCGGCTGGGCTCTGCTCTGCTCTGCAGGGCCACGTGGCTGTGCACTGATTTAAGGCCCTCTGGGGACATGCCCGCCTGATGCCAGCAGCCAGCAGCCCGCTGCCAAGCTTCAGTTCCCAGCCTCCTCTGTGCCATCTCCATAGTCCCCCTCAAATCTCCCTCTTCCATTCCCATCCCATCCTTAGGCTCTCTCACACACCTCTAGATTTGAAAGATTAATCCATTTTTAATCAATCAATACGATTTGATCTAATGCAAATAGTATTCTTAAAACCATGACAACTGCAGCTTTGTTTTTTGAGCAACGAGCGACATATTAGCCTATTTATTTACTTACTTACTTATTTGAGAGTGTTTGCCGTTCATGAGTTATGTACATACACAAGCAAACTGTACCAACAAATAAGGCAAATGCCATCATCTAGCAGTAGTTAGGCCTATGTCCTAAGCCAGCACAACAAATCTGTTGTAACAACAACAACAACAACAACAACAACATCTGAAATACTGCCTGCTCCACTCTCCTCAAAATTATACATTTCCCACTTTTTTCCCCTTCCTCATTCCCCCAAATGTTTCTCATCTCTCCTCTCCCTCGTTCCACATCTTCAGAATATGATCTCTCTTCTTTTTTTCTCTGTATGCCAACTTCAAGTCTTTCAGTGCTTTTTCGCTCAACAACCCCTACCCTCCCTTTCTTGGCTGGGATTGTTTACTTAGACAATGAATGCCATATTCTCCATTATCTTGAATGGCTCCCATGAGGGGAAGGCAGTCGGCAGGAAAGGCATCAGGAAAAACGGGGGGGTCCATATCGGATGGGGCTACAACACTTCGCTCCAAGGTGATGACTGCTCTTGTGGTCACTTGACAGCAATAAGGAAGAGGATTTTGGCCATAATGACCAGAACCGTGGCTGTACACACACACACACACTTTAGCTCACTAAAGGAAACAGGCGAGATGGTTATCAGTTCCGCTACAGAGTTTTTGATCTTTGCTACGTACAATACTTGAAAGCAAACAGTGCAGCAGACAATTCTAAATCATTATGTAGGACTTCACAGAGGAAGCCACCACAGATAACAATGTGGTTAGAAACCACATTATAAACATTATAAAACAACATTATCCCAAAACACACAAACATTTGATCAAATCAACAGTTGTGTGTTTTAAATGGTTGGACCTTTGGTCTTCAGGCTGTTGAAATATTCCTTCAAACACCCCCACACATACAGCATTCACAACTACACACACACAACCAGAGATCACATGATCTGAGTTGCATTACACTGGACAAACAACAACAAAACAGGAAGTGATCAATCAGACACAAGACCAACTGGTAGCAACCACAGGTCTCACGTGCCTGACTAAGCCTCAGGAGACATGCTGTATCTTAATAAGCTGTCAGTGCACAGATAACCATTGGAAAGTGACCCCTGAACTGAACCACAGATGGTACGTTCCTCAAAACTTGAAAAAATCAGAAGACAACAAGACAGGTTAAGGGTCAACTAATGTAATAGCAATAGTTGGGCCATAGGCCATCTTGGAAGGACAGCCACAGACGGCCAACCCACAGACACAAATACAGAAACACACACAGATGGACACACAAACAGACACACACACATAAAGACACCCACACACACACACACACACACACACACACACACACACACACACACACACACACACACACACACACTCATGCAAAGCCACACTCACACACACAGCTGTGGGGCTTATGTCCAGTCATGTTCCCAAACTGTTCCACTGATCAGAAGCGGGATTGGTGATCAATAGTATTGACTAAATAGTGAAACTGCTCAATCTGTTAATGGGTTCGCGGCAGGGCATGAGCTGTGAATCGGTGGCCGCTGTGTCCCAAGAGCCAAAAAAAAAAAAAACCAACAACAGCAGGTCTGGGATCAGCTGTGCTCACATGAGCCAACAGGCCGGAGCAATAAACTCACACCTCTCAGATCAGTGCTTCCCGTCACTGCACAGCAGCTGAAGCAACTTTACTGTAGGTGCCTCTAGCAGCTCCATATCACTGCAGCCTCCTCTCTGAAACAGGAGCAGGAGATCCAGAACTCCAGCGCTGCTGTTGCAAAAACCAAACATCAAACCAGTGTGTGTGTGTGTGTGTGCGTTTATTGTTTGCTTGTGTGTGTGTGTGTGTGTGTGTGTGTGTGTTTATTGTTTGTGTTTCAGGAACATGTGTGTCACATGTTTGTTCCGCTGTACCTCAAACACCACAGTGAGGCATCTCTGCCCACTAGGAGAGTCCAGATTGAAACTACGTATTAATAGGCTGACCAACAATGATAAAGATCTTAATTGGCTGTTTAAACGTCTTCCCGGTGTTCTTAGCGAGTCGAGAAGGCGGCGTGACTCATCAGAGGCAGTGAAGCCTCGGCTTGTTACCGCGGAGACGATACGCGTGGGATCAGCTGGCTGGCTGGATCACAGGCGTTTAATTTCGCCTCCCTCTGAGCGTACTGAAGCGCCGCAGCGCAGCAAGCAGATCACAAGACATGCTGGCCTGACACGTCTGAGTGCGAGCGTGTGACTCAGAACCATCACGTCACGCCCTTGGTGCGCGCTCTCACTCTTTCTCTCCCTTTCTCTACCTTCCATCACTCTCTCTCTCTCTCTCACACCTCTCCTCTCTTCATTTCTCTCCTTTCTTGTCTTTGCCTGCTGTCACCCCGACGCCTCGCATCTCACTGCCGCATGTCCGCCTCGCTCAGCATCAAAGCTCACCAATGGGGTTTCCTTGCCAGCCTCCTGACTCACTCTCATTCCACATGCTACACACACACACACACACACACACACACACACACGCTATATTGTGTATGGAGTTATGTATGGAGTTACATCAGGGATTATTTCATTTTCTTCCTCTAGTTATCTCCGCCTCTCTCTCCCCCTCTCTCTCAGTCTCTCTCCCCCTCTCTCTCAGTCTCTCTCCCCCTCTCTCTCAGTCTCTCTCTCAGTCTCCCCAGTGAAGGTGCCAGCTGGCCCGGAGGGCTCGACTTGAGACGGAGCAACATGCTGCGGCCTGACAGAATGCAGGCCCAGACACAGGCTTAACAAAAGCAGATACACACCCACACACACAAACACACACACACACGTACGCAAGTAAGCACTCACATGAAACAAATCCTTACATTGGAGATGGGACATGCATGCATGCAAACAAACACACACACACACAAACACACCGACACACTCGATAAACCGCGCACAAACACTCCAAGGAAACAACACGTAGAGGCCTACAGTACAGTGGCAACCTCATGGAACCCTTGTTGGCCTGACAATAGTCGTTTTCACAGCAGAGCCTCGGGAGGCCTGTACGTTCCATTCATCATTCTCAGAGGATCAAAGCCATCACACACACACACACACACACACACACACAGCTCTGATGGAATCTGTCAGCAAGTACCAAACAGTTCTGCTACATGCCATCATATCAGAAAGTCGCAACACTCTCTAGAGGAATGCACATGCCTGCGTGTGTAAGCGCACACACACACACACGCACACACTGATTACAGTTGAACATCCACAGAGCCTGCCAATATATAGCCTGTGAAGAGAGCTGGCTTTTAACGCACGACCACAAATCTCCCCCCACGGGCCGGGATGACAGGCAGAGGACTCCACTCTGACCCCTGCGCTTTTGGTGCTCTCATCTGTGTACATGGAGCATGGCCAGCACACTGCTTTTCCCACTCAGGCAGGCCTACAGGCACTCAGCAGCAGCTTTATAGAACACAGACACAGAAACACACACACACACACACGCACACACACACACACACACACACACACACACACACGCACACACACACACACACACACACACACACACACACACACACACACACACACACACACACACTCTCTCTCTTTCGTAAATTCGATCATTCTCAGCAGGGGAGTAATGAGTTAGAACTGCTTTTATATATACACAGTGGTGCAATATCTGGTCAGCCAGAGCTGCCTCTTCAACCATCAGATAGTATTGGGTTTAAAATACCTATTCCTGTTTAGATTTGGTGCCATTGGTTTATTAGGATGAGTGGGGCAGTGTAGTTTGAAGTGGAATCACTGTCACGGAACGGGGTGTCCCCCAATTCTATGGAGGTGTGTGTGTGTGTGTGTGTGTGTGTGTGTGTCTGCCCTGTGGTGACGTCCTCAATCCTAGGCTTGAAACGGATTCAAATTCTCTAAGCCCTCATGAGACCTCCACCCGTTCCACTTCTCTTTCGCCCTCTCTCTCTCTCTCTCCCTTTTCGCCGTCTTCCTTAAACACACACAAACACAGTCTTTCTCTCTCTTTCTCTTCCTCTTCCTCTCTCTATCTCTCTCTCTCCCCCTTTCCGCCGTCTTCCTTAAACACACACACACACACACACACACAGGGTCATTCCATGTCAAATCACCCAAAATTTTGTGAATTTTAAACCTGACCCTCTCAGAAACTGGTGAAATTTGGTGTAACCGATCATCACACCTGAACATTTAATATCTGAAAATTTGAGCTCAATCGGACCAGCGGTTTCTGAGATACGCCAGGTCAAATTTTCAGATTTTCGCCACAAATGGGCTGACCAGCCCACAATGACATTACCCTAATTTGCTTATTTCTGGGTCAAATCCAATAATCTTGGTGTCATTTGAAAGCTAAGACCCCCAGGAATCTGATCATATGATTATTTTTTATGATTAGACCCATTTTGACTAAATGACCCTTTGACCTTTACTTTGGACCTGAATTTGACCTTGTGGATCATGTGACCTTCAAGCGACCCCTGGTCTAAAAGTTAGCTCAACATGTTTTGTAGACAATATCAAAAAATCAGAGGTATAATATCTTTCGTTTGTCAGCAATTTTAAAACAAAGTTTGGTTGAACGTGATAAAATGGTCTTTAAAGGAATATTCCATGCTATCTGGCTACATTACATTCCAGTGTCTATGCTAAGCTAAACCTAAAATAAGGCTAAGTTTGAGGTTGGCAGACTAGGAAAATGCATGCACTGAAGCCAAGGTGCTTTTACCCACATATGCAACTCTAGGTAAGAGAGTGAATAACCACTTTTGATTAAAAAAAGGTGGAATATACCTTTAAAGACCATTTTATCACGTTCAACCAAATTTTGTTTAAGTGCATGCATTTTCCTAGTCTTCCAACCCCAAACTTAGCTTTATTTTAGGTTTAGCTTAGCATAGACACTGGAATGTAATGTAGCCAGATAGCATGGAATATTCCTTTGTCACATTCAACCAAACTTTGTTTTAAAATTGCTGACAAACGAAAAATATTATACCTCTGATTTTTTTATATTGTCTACAAAACATGCTGAGGTAACTTTTAGACCAGGGGTCGCTTGAAGGTCACATGATCCACAAGGTCAAATTCAGGTCCAAAGTAAAGGTCAAAGGGTCATTTAGTCAAAATGGGTCTAATCATAAAAAGTAATCATATGATCAGATTCCTGGGGGTCTTAGCTTTCAAACGACACCAAGATTATCGAATTTGACCCAGAAATAAGCAAATTAGGGTAATGTCAATGTGGGTTGGTCAGCCCATTTTTGGCAAAAATCTGAAAATTGGACCTGGTGTCTCTCAGGAACCATTGGTCCGATTGAGCTAAAATTTTCAGAAATTAAATGTTCAGGTGTGATGATCCTACACACCAAATTTCATCAATTTCTGAGGGGGTGGGGTTTAACCCATTGGGTGATTTGACATGGAATGACCCCACAGTCTTTCTCTCCCTCCCTTCCTCCCTGGCTCTTTCGCTCATCTCTTCATCTCTCTGCGGTTGACTAACTCACAGAACGGCTCGTCTCTGGAGGGACTACAGATAACATGACCAATTACCACCACACACACACACACACACACACACACACACACACACACACACACACACACACAGAGGGTGAAAACAGCACTGTGCTCTGGGGCCAACAAAACAGTGCAAACAGGTCCAAATGAGACCAGACTGTAGCCATACAGAGAGGCCAAAACAAAACAAAACAAAACAAAACAAATCACAACAAAACAGAGCAATCCAAAGAGGTCAACTGTGGTTATGGATAATTGAATAATGCATTACGTAAACATAAACATCAACAGTTAGCAAGTCCTCACAAATACACTGACAAGCTCCTCTACAAAAGTTGTTTGACTGGTTGATCAAAAACAAGAAACAAGAACAACAGTATAACTCCATTGCTCCAACTCATTGACATCCACAACAGGTGGAGGGGGCCCTGTCCAGTCAATCTGACACACACACACACACACACACACACACACACCACAGGAAGTGTCTATATCAGGGTGTGTGAGGGTGGAGCCAGAGTCTGTTTGCTTTCAGCAAGGTCACCAGGGCAAAGGCAACCCTCAGTGTGTGTGTGTGTGTGTGTGTGTGTGTGTGTGTGTGTGTGTGTGTGTGTGTGTGTGTGTGTGTGTGTGTGTGTGTGTGTATACACTTGGGTGGATGTACTTTCACAAAAACAGAGGATGCAAAAAAAGTACAAAAGAAAAAAGAGGAACTTGTGAAGAAATACAGACACTCACACATAACAAAAGAAATGACGTCTCACCACACACACACACACACTTTTCTCTGTGGTATGATGGCAGTCTGAGCCTCCACTGATTTAAGTCATTTTCAATCTCCAACTCTTTGTTCTCCCAACTGTCAGACAGTTCATAGAACAATGTCCTTTTGTGTGTGTGTGAGTGATAGAAATCTATGTGGGGAGGGGGTTGTGTGTAAGTTAATGTACAGAAAAGGAGGAGTGTGCAAGAGAAACAGAGTGAACAAGAAAAACAGAAAGCTAAAGTTATTGTGCAAGCTACTACTACTACTACTACTACTACTACTACTACTACTACTACTACTACTACTACTACTACTACTACTACTACTACTACTACTACTACTACTACTACTACTACTACTACTACTACTACTACTACTACTACTACTACTACTACTACTACTACTACTACTACTACTACGAGTAAGTACACAGCAATGGCTGATTCTCACCGCTGTCAAGCAAAGGAGCAACAACAGCTGTGCAACTTCAGCGGCCTACAGTACTATCCTGTCCACCCAACCCTGCCCCCAACCTCCATCAATCTCTTACTCCTCCACTCCCAATCTATCCCTCTTTCCCTTCATCATTCCATAATGCTTCTCCCCCCCTTCTCTCTCTATCCCTCTCTCTCATTCCCTTGCTCCCAAAGCGAGCCCCTCACACTCCTCTCAAATCTCCCTGTTCCCACTCCCAATCTATCCCTCTCTCTCTCCCTTCATCATTCCTCTCTCTCTTTCTCGCCCCCCCTCTCTCTCTTTCCCTCGCTCCCAAAGCGAGCCCCTCACACTCCTCTCAAATCCCCCTGTTCCCACTGAGCACCAAACACTCTGCAGCCAGACCTCATGTTCCAAAAACACAGGCGCCTCAAACGGCTGAAAGCACACACACACACACACACACACACACACACACCTAATGTTCACTCACAGGCATGGATGAATGCACGCACACACACACACACCTCTGACATTCACTCACAAGTGCACACAGAACTCAACTGAATGCATTCACAATACACACACACACACACACGGCAGAACTTTGGCACACAGACAAAAAGCTAGCACAAAACACACAGACTTTTTGAGCTTGTCTCTCTCTCTCCCTCTCCCCCATGGTGCGTGACAAGCACAGACAGGATGCTCTCTCCGCCTTCCTAACAGTCGCCTCCATCCACTAAAAATAGGCGAGACATTGTTCTGGTCGTTTGTGTGAGTGTGTGTGTGTGCACGCGTACGCGCACACACACACACACACACACACACACACACACACACACCAAACAGCCGCCGGAGGCTGTCGTCCTCATCTTCACACAAAGACGAGCACAGAAACTTCTAGAGAAGCTGAGAGTGCTGGTAGCAGAAGCGTTAGGCCTATTAACTACTACCACCCCCCCAAAAACACACACACACACACACACACACCACACACCACCACCACACCACCACACTCATCTACCCCCCTACCCTTGTAAAGATTGCCCCTACCCCCCACCCCCCATCTAATCCCAAACACCCTGAGGCCAATGGAGGCTTTTGTGTAACTGCGCTCTATCTTAGCACACTAGGGTATGTGAGTGAACAGCATGTACGACTGTGTGTGTGTGTGTGTGTGTGTGTGTGTGTGTGTGTGTGTGTGTGTGTGTGGGTGTGTGTGAGAGAAAGAGACACCGAGGGTAGGACATCCAAGTGGCCGGGGACATGTCCTGACAGAGCGCCATTTGGACCCTAAGGGGGCAGGAACACCTGGGGAGGACTACCACAGTGGGAACCGCAAACACATGGAAGCACAGACAACACCACTATCACAACAGGAGGGAGGGAGAGGAGGAGGGAGGGATTGCAAGGGGGAGAAAAAAATGAGAAAACAGCGGGAACAGTGAGATGGAGGGAGCAGTTGAGAGGAGACAGAAGAGGGGAGCTTTGAGAGATGTAAATCATTCTTGCTTTTTACAGGCCTCTGAGTCTCTCTGAGAGAACGACAACGAAAGCTGTAATGCTGATCCTTGACTCCCACCCCCAATGTAGCGGTTGGTGGAGATCCAACAGTAGCCAGCTGCTAGTACTTCCGAATTCATACCTTCATAGAAAAAGCGCTCAAAGAGCTCAGGCCTCTGCCAAGGCAATGTGGTCGCAGACACAATCTAAATTCCAGATTGTGTTCTGGATCACCGATCGCCACCAAAATCGAATCAGTTCTTGCTTGTCCCAATATACACATTTGATTTTATCCAAATCCATGCAGTACTTTTCGAGTTATCCAGTGCTGATAAACAGACAAACAAACAAACAGACAGACAGACAAACAGACAAACCAACGCGACCGGAAACATAACCTCCTTGGCGGAGGTAACCAGGGGAGGCGGGAACAGGAGAGGAGAGTCACCGTCAGCTGGGCCAGGGGGATACAGTCAGTCAGTCCGTCACAGCAGCTCCTCCCAAACAGTTGCTGGACAAGTGAGTGTGTGGGGGGGGGGGGGGGGGGATCTGTGATCTGTGGACGGAGCGATGGGACGAGTGCAGTGGAGCAGAGCGAAGAGGAGGGAGAGAAATGAGGTGAGCGAGTGAAGGAGAGTTTGGACTGCCTGGCGTCTGGGTTGCGGGTGGTCTGCTCTGGTCTGGTCTAGGCTGAATGGCTGAATGGCTAACTGGCTGCTTACACGATGTGTCTCCAACAGCCTCACAGGCAGACATCACTCTGCAGGAGGCTTTTTAAAGAGATGGGTTGAGTGTAAGCATGGGCGCACACTATGCACAGACGCACACACAGACCAAGGATTTCATGAAACACACACACACACACACACACACACACACACACACACACACACACACACAGACCAAGGATTGCATGCACACACACACACACACACACACACACCAAGGATTGCATGAAATACACACACACAGAGCCAGGATTGCATTAAACACACTGCTGCAGCTGCAGCAAAGACAAAATTAGAAACAAACAAGGTGTGTCGAGGAAAGCTGCTCTCCAATGTGTACACAACAAAACACTTTGCATACAACAACCAAAGCAGGTTTAACGGCCATTCAGGCCACAGATTCGCCACTGCACTGCTTTTCTCTGAATGCATAAAAAGAACATCAGCCTTTGGTCAGTGATCTGAATGATTCATCCAAGAAAAGAAAGAAAAACAAGCAGATTCCACGTTCCTATGTCAAATGCCAATGCTTCATCACAATGACCGTGTCATGAATGAATGCATTTCTAAAACACCTTTTTCCACTGGGACCAAACTGTCCACCCATTGAGATTAAGTGCGTAAGCATTTTGGTTCTTAAGCAGATTAAAACGTGTACAGTATGTTTGTGTGTGTACATACTGTGCCATGTAAAAGCACAAGTGTGTGTGTGTGTGTGTGTGTGTGCAAACACTCTCTGGCATGTGTCTAAAATGGCCGCAGCAGGTGTCAGAATGACACGTTAGACAGGCCTCCCATAGTTGGAATTCTGCACAGGGCCTGGATGGACTTCACAAGAGGGTGACAGAGAGTGTGTGGGTGACCCCTTATAACCCACACCCTCACACACACACACACACACACACACACACACACACACACACACACACACACACACACAGCTAATAGCTCCAGCATACACATCTCCTGCACCTCATCAACATCCCCAATGACTCCTCATGAGTCTACAGTGATATACTCTCTAACTCGATACCCTGTGAGTGGGGGATGATTCAGATCACACCTCTTATAGGACTGATATTGAGAATGGCCCAGGCATCAAGAAATTATGCAAATGTAATGGCTAATTATTTCTTGCCTTTGTGCACACAAACACTTTTTACAAATCATGAGTGTGCAGTGCCCTCAGTGTGTGTATGTGTTTGAGAGAGAGAGAGAGAGAGAGAGAGAGAGAGAGAGAGAGAGAGAATTGAATTTTAAAACAAAAACTTTAATAGAGAGAGAGAGAGAGAGAGAGAGAGAGAGAGAATTGAATTTTAAAACAAAAACTTTAATAGACAGAGAGAGAGAGAGAGAGAGAGAGAGAGAGAGAGAGAGAGAGAGAGAGAGAGAGAGAGAGAGATTCTTCGCCTTTGGGAAGTCTGCCTTGATATTAATGAAAGATGATGTCTACTGTGTATTGTCCTGACATGAGCCCAACATCAACATCAGGGCAGAGTGTGGCAGTCTTTCCTCTCTCACACACACACACTCACACACACACACACACACACACACACACACACACACACACACACACACACACACACACACACACACCCTCTCTCATGGCAGAATGTGCTGCCACATGAGCTCCCTTAAGGCAAGGAGCATGAGTGAGAGATGCAGTGAGAGAATGCGTGTGATTTGAGAAAATATATTTGTGTGTGTGTGTGTGTGTGTGTGTGCGCATGTGTGTGTGTGGTGTAATAGGTTGGTGCTTTTTAATAGGTGCACCTCGGGATGCTTGTTCAGTTATGGCCTGAGCAATATTCCATTTGAAACATGCTGTGCACACATAGTGATGAGGGCTACAGCTGAGAGAAGAGAGGGGGATAGAGGTGGAGGAGTGGAGGAGAGGAAGAGATTGAGAAGAAGGTGAAGGAGAAGCCCAATGTCAGGCAACCTGATTGGCTGGTAATGTGCCTGATTCACCATGGGAGGCTGCAGTAGGGTGTGGCTCCTAAACCACACATGCACGTACGTACGTACACACACACACACACACACACACACACACACACACACACACACACACACCCTACTGCATCACAGCGGTGCAGTATAGGGGTTGAAGAAAAGGAAGACCACAGGGGAGGGAAAAAAAAAAAAAGGAAAAAAACATCAAAGACAGAAAGTCAGGAACCAAACGTAGTGAGGAGTGGCCAGTGAAATGACTGGATAGGAAGAAATAAACATACTTTCTGAAAAAGGTAAATAATCAAACACTCAATTGAAAAACAATTCTAGGGAATGAATTCCTAAAAAAAACATTTAACGTTCCTCAGAAGCACGATGAAGCACGAGACTGGTTCGTCAGTCTGACTGCAACACCTACAGTATTTCTGTGGTGTATGTTATAGGGCAATAAAACCCTTTCACACGTCTTCTTTAACAGACCCACACACACACACAGGCACACGCTCACACAGACGTGAGGAAAAAAACACACACTTTCTGCAGCCTCGGCTGAAAAGAGCGCAGGCCTCTCTGCTCTCGGGGTGGATGTGACAAACCCCAAGCACTGCGCTCAAGAAAAAAATAAATAAAAATGCTGACCGCAGAACAAAGAGGCCACTCCTCTTAGAGGCTCAGACGAGAGGGGGCCATCCTCCAGGGACCGCTCTTAACAAGGGGAGAAGCCTCCGAGCAGGCAGACTGGAAGACCGACGGATCGTCGATAGATAGGCCTCGGGCCAGAAGACCCTTTCTTTCTTTCTCCCTCCCTCCCTCCCTCTCTCTGGTGAATAATCATCTGATTTCGCCCCACCTTTCCTTCATCTCACACACACACACACACACACACACCTTGCCACCCCATGCTGACACCATCTGTGGAAGTGAGAAGCAGGCAGGCAAGCAGACGAACAGGCAGAGAAGAGAGGAGCAAAAGAAAGGGGAAAGCAGCAGAGAGAAGCAGGGCTACTCTTGTCAAACCACTCCCAGTCTTCTGAAGTCCAGGCCAAGAAACACAAATATACAATCTCTCTAGCACACACACACACACGCACACGCACACGCACACACACACACACACACACACACACACACACACACACACAAATACACGCAGCTGTCTACCTCTCTGTTGTGGTGGAGTGGCAAAGAGTATGTGTGTGTATGTGTGTGCGCGTGCGTGTGTGTGCGTGTGGCAAAGAGTGTGTGTGTGTGTCTCAGCACTCTCGCAGCTGCAGGTCGCCAAGCCCGAGCCGTGGGTCCGACGTGTCACTTCCTGTGATGTGCGTCACGCTGCTGCGTGGCTCAGAGGCTGTCCCCGTGCCTAAGCCAGCGAGGACTTTCACTGAGGAAGCAGGAAGCCAGCGCTCCACACATCACACGTACACGTAAACAAACACAACAATGAGGAGCCCTGCGCAAACCAAAACACACACACGCACACAGGCACATGCGCACACACACACACACACACACACACACACACACAGTATTGTATCCATCAGTTCCAGACAATAGGCTTCAGCCTTAAACACATGACGGCTGCAGTAACACACCACATGTTCAGAGTTCACTGCTAAATTATTTACAATTCTTTGTCTGAGGACAAGAAAAGCCACGCACGCACGCGCACATACACACACACACACACACACACACACACACACACACACACACACACACACACGAAAAGACAATTACACATAAATAAACAATGTCTTTGGCAGTCATGCATTTAACATGTTTACAGTGTTCATAGAAAAACGGCGAGACGCAAATTGTCTTTCACTAGAAAATTCTGGGCTATTTCAGGGAAGAAGGTCTGATCTGGTCTAGTTGATGTGGTGGTTTCGAGGTCACTGGACTGATAATAAAATCAGGGAGGGCATTTACTGAGGCCATATAAATGGATGTTTCCTTTCATTGTGGCAGATCAAACAACAATGATTTTGAGCGAGAAAAGAAAAAAAAGGTCTGTTTTTCTTTTTTTTTTCCTTTTTAAATTGAGCGTGAAAAAGAGAACAGAGCACAGCTCTAGGGAGGAGAGATGTGAGCTCTGTGCTGGAACTGTACAAGCCTAAATGATCAAACGTCCCAATCCAGCATTACCTTCATCCAATGGAAAGCTGGTTGCGTTGGCACCACTGGGGGCACCGACCATCATCTAAGCTTGGCACACACCCAGAACAGTGGCCAACTCATAAGTGGCACTGCCCACTCAGTTTATCAAAGGACATAAACCTGTGCCAAGTTACCGTCATAAAAGCTCATGATGAGTCCACCAGTCCACCCACCCCCACCCCCACACACACCCCACACACACACACACACACCTGATGTGAGATTGTACAAGCTGCACTATCAGTTCCCTGGCACCCACTTGAACTGTCCATCTTCACTGGAAAGTTGGCCTAGCACACGAATGGTCGACACACTGTCACGCAAGTCACGTCATCACCGCCCCTCTACCACACGAACCCGTTTGAGATTCGGACATGCCCAAACAGGCGACATGATCCCACTGCTTATAAAAGGACAAGACATCAGACATCAGATTGTAGTCAGCCAGCTCGAACTGGTTTCAATTTGTATTGCTCTGATTTCTTTAGTTTACCGAGAGAGAGAGAGAGAGAGAGAGAGAGAGAGAGAGAGAGAGAGAGAGAGAGAGAGAGAGAGAGAGAGAGAGAAAATGAATGAAAGAGAATAAGAGAGCTCTTCTCTGGTGTCAGTCAGGGTCCCAGTGCTAAAGGCAGCCAAATGAGAGTGATGTTTCCATCATAAATCAGCGCCTTGTTTTCCAGCGCTGGCTGGCACTGCGTTGGATGATCCAACAGATAGGAGTCTCAGAAGATGATGGATTTTTAGCCCACCGCCTGCCTGGCTGGGAAACATTCTGCACAGGGCATGCCATATTATCCCATCCCATCCCATTCCATCCACGGCCTGCAGTTCTAACTCCAATCATTTTCACCTCTTATTTTTAACACAGTGACAACTATGGATGCCCCTAAACCACTCCTTGGTAGAATGAGAAGTGTGTGTGTGTGTGTGTGTGTGTGTGTGTGTGTGTGTGTTTTTCCTGAAGGTCACCACATGAGAGGGTTTCTGTGATCAGCACACAGATGTGGGGGTTAAATGTATGTGGAGTGGCCTGCAGCATAACACGTGCACACACACACACACACACACACACACACACACACACACCTGCAGTAAGCACACTTATTAACATAGCAATACGGCTAGTGCCAACCACAATGACAGAGTGAACAGGAATAGATTTAGCGTGAGTAGGCACACTCACATCTACACACAAAGAAACCGTGTTGTATTTCAGAAAACCCCCCGTTACTCGAGTAGGGACAAAAACCAAGGGACGGAGAGACTCAAGACCAACTACAGCTGTGTGACACACACACACACACACACAGGGAGGGGAACAGTGAAAAGAAAGCAGTGGTCGTACAGGGGTGTCCCGTTTCACACAGATGTAATCTCCAACTAATCACATTTCCAGAGGCAATAGCGCTTCAGTCCAGCAATGGTGGAGACAGATGGACCTCTGAATAATCTCAGTTCTCTGTGTCTGGATGACTCAAAGAGAGACAGAGACAGACAAACAGACAACAGAAAAACACTCACAGGCTGATAAAGATGAGTAGGGACAGGGTTAAAGAGAGAGAGGAACAGAAAGAGACAGGAGGTGGTGGTGGAGTGGGTTGGGGGGGTTAACTTAATCAGACATCTCCGATATCATCAAACAATGCTGATTGAGATCGGATCACTGACTGAAGCCAGATGCTTTTACATTGCGAGTCTGACAAAGCACAGGGCTCCACCTCAATCAACTTCAAAACAAAGCAAGCCAGTTCTCCTGAGGCCAAGCAGTTGACCACAGTCAATCTCAGCAATGTTCCTGACTGCCCGTCTACTACACAAGGGGGATTAATGCTATGCCAGATGTTCACAGTCTGTATTTGTAAACAAAACAAAGGATGTCATGATTTCGGTCTCTGGAATTGTATGGAATTGTACATCTGATCCTGTACATCAGACAGACTAGTTGGATTAAGTATCAGCGTGCACTTTTTTCACTGAAATAAATTCACATCTCTCTCCAGATCTATGGGCCTACCTGTAACCAAACAAAGAGGGGGAAAATAACAGACATAGGCCTAAACATACTAATAGTAGCCTACGAGTTTTGGTACCGGTAAAGAAATTCTTCACAAGCCAGTGTTGTGTATTCATCCAACCGGCTGGATTGTCACAAACACAATATTAGGCCTTCCCCTTATTCTAATAACAGACCTAAAGAAAACACTTATCTGAGGATGAGGCAAATTAAAGCATTCTTCGAGAGGTGGCGTGTTAGCTTGGCCCTAAATCTTAAGGCTACAACTAACAGAACTCAGGGGTACAATCCATTTGTCCAACAGCTCCATGCTCCATCCTCCATGTTTTAGCCCACCAGTCACAAACACATGCAATCATTACCCAGATGAAGAAAACACACACATCTGAACACATTTTACTGCAATGCTGCCTTTCTAAGGCCTAACTCGGACCTAGATGTGTCAAGAAGTTTATATGGCGAGTAATGTCCTTGAATAAGACAAATATACACTCAGCATACATTAATCAATACAAGTAGTAGGTAATAAAAACTTCAAGGGAGGTTGATGTCATTCTCTTGATCTTTGTCATATTCAACACCTGCATGCTATTTTGACAGCCAGTTAACAGACAAACGTTCCACAAGGCACAGGTACCTGAACCGAACCATACCATACCTAAAGCATGTATGCCATAGCTACATGCAAACACCTGAAAGCACTTAAACCACAACAATCACAGCATGACCTAGCCTGGCAGGCCATCCTATGTCATTGCGTCTACATTTCTAGGCTAAGCATGGCCACCTAGGTCAATTCTCTGTCCATAGCAACTCCAAACTAGGCCTAGAGATGTGAAGATACTTTTAACAAATGCTGGAGACTAGCCTATACGTTCATGTCTTTTGAAGAGTTCAGATGCAAAAATATTTATCAAACTGCTGCTGGGCACGATTTGGGCCTCACATTGGCCTGATTCTCCAAGTCGTACATGAGTAGCCGTCGCGTAATTTGGGCACATTGAAACTACCAAGGCATTTACCGTGCATGAGGACGGACAGTGTCAGGAACTGAAAACTCGGTGTGTGGGTTTAAAATCTCCCATGGAGAGATATAACGTTACCATGCAAGGAGAAGTTTGGAACTCGCTGGGATAATTTAAGTCAGAGATAAACTATGATAGCTGGCAACATTGTGAGACCTGCCTGGCCTAGTTCGCTAGCAGACTGCAAGCTATCCTGGCTAGTAGAGCTAACTATCCTAACGTTACTGCTGATGATGTTGCAGCAGCATTGTTTTAATAACGTTGATCGTCTTGGAGGGTCAACCTTACCCTTTGGACGACGGAATAGCAAAACGAATACAAGGTGATGTCCAGAGTTAACGGTCATTACAAAATTGTGTAATGGTTAAAAGGGAAATAAGGCCAATGGATCTTAAAGATTATCTTTCGCTGTTTAGTTATAACTTCAGTGATGAGACTCGTGTGGACCCCAACGTACTGCCCGTGACACTCCCCGGATCTGGGCGGGATGTTCTGGGCTAACAGCAGTCCTTTAAACACATCCACCGTTCAAAACCACAGCCAATATACGATGCAATTTAATTAAACAGTAGCAAGCAGTCAACGGTCAACATGCACAAGGACAGCCAACGCAACGATTTAAACGAAAAGTGATACAACTGGATTAATACGGCTCAGCTAGCATGCAAAGTTGTACAAACGTTAGCTAGAGGTGTCTCAAGTGGCTTCGCTGTAGTTGTCCGGACAATACCATCACTACCAAAGTACAACACTTCTGTTCACCTCTGTACAATTAAACCAGCTATAACAATATATTGCCTAACGGCAATCGCCTCAAACATAACTCAAAAACCTACATAGGCTAACTGTAACGTTAGCTAATCTCCTACTAAGAACATGACTAATGCTAGCCAGTTCAAGGCTACTAGGCTAACGGTGGACTTCATGAACTGCTGTTTGAAAAACCTGCAGCAGCATCCAAGCGCGCTGTGTTGGACTACATCAAACAAGATAAATCAAAACAAAGTATTTGAACGAACCTCTGGAATTCCTATCTTCTCGTTTAATGGCGGAATTCTTTCCAGTCGTTCACCCTCCGATATTATGCGCGCCGTTTAATGCAATCCACGGTCACAGGACAGCAAATGCTTTGCTCCAAGAAGAGCGTTCAGCAACAGCCGTGTGTGGTGTTTTCAATGAGAGTTGAGCGGGTACAAGGAGGGGAGGAGCCCGGACCGCATCCCACCCTCACTATGGAAGTCTGTGCATCTGAAAGCTCAAAGGTGGTTGATATCACATGAAATTCTGATCTTATGGCTCCAGTTTCTGAATAAGAAAATGATAAAATGTAATCTATTTCGAAGGCCTTATCTACACCATATCCTACATAGGCTTAGGGCAAAACACGAAGAAGTAGGTGGTTTCCAACACCCTGTTCAGATCAAGTGCATCCCAAGTTTTCTGTCATACGGAAGACAGAAGATTTGGATATTAACGTTAGCAGAACCACCAACCGCCTCTGTAGGTGTATGCGGATACTTGGAGAATCATCACATGGACTTACTGAAATCTTAATGAGGCGGATTTTAAATATTGTAGTGATCTCATGTTGTCTGATGATTACTTCCATGTCACATTAACGTTGACGAGGGAAACAATATAAATATATGATAAGGTTTGCTCTGCTGAATAGTGTCTACAAACGTTCACTCCGCAGCAGCCGAGAGGCAAAGATTTTCCCATGAACTCTGGCTCCATCTTGTGGTTATTCAGACAAAGACTGTCCATTTTACATCACTTGCGAATCAAATCTATACTTCCCATTTTACAGGTAAAACCCTGTTATTAGTTTGTATTATGTAAATATGGACACTTTGTTAAAACTGAAAAATGTACAAGCATGATGGTTCGTCTTGTGTATATTTATTATTTTCTTCAAATTTCATTATGAGAAGTTCAAACAAAACTTTACTTGAATAAAAATACAGTTTTTGTATTTTTTAAATGAATAGCACCACAGGCTGGAAATCAAGATAAAGTTTATGGCACAGCTTCTCCAATTGAAACAAAATGTACTCAGTCCCCAATGACCACCTCAGGCTACTTACTACACTGAAATAGAGATTCCCTAAAGAATGCTCTCTGTTTTCCACAAAGAAAGCTGCTCGGTCACTTAGTAAATGGAGGTTTCATGCTTCAATCATTCTCCGAATTTCAACTGCCGCTCTTTCTGCTGTCCATGAAGCTCCCTTGCCCTATTTTTCAGGTCTTCTGCCTTCTGGTCATCTTTGGCCGTCCCATCCCCAAGTTTGTACATGCGGCTGGCATTTGAGCAGCCCCAGACATGTCCCAGTTCACATGCACGCATGGAGTACTTCAGAGCGAGTGGCATGTTCTGCTTTAGGCCTGGAGAGCCTGAGATATAGAGTGCGCTCAGATTAAAGCAACTGGGAGCAAAGCCTCCATCACAAGCCTTCTCATAGTACTCCCGGGCTGCACCTGCATCCGGACCACCCTCCATTGCCCGTCCGTCATGAGCCAGCAACCCCACATTGTGGCAGGCATCCACTGACTTCTTCCCTCCAGCTTTGCAAGAGGTCATAAAACACGAATAAGCTGTCTTGAGGCACTGGGTCAATCCACCTGGTTTGGAAAAATGTGTGTTTAATTATGTGGATGATGACTGAATTCACTATGTTCAGGTCTTGTGGTATCAGTACATACAAAGCTTATTCAAAGCATATTGGTAAATACAAAATAAAAGCACTTAGCCTATACAAACATACATACAGTACATACAACAGTCTTGCTCATAGCAATGCTCATAGCCTTGCTCAAAATATTATATATACTTATTGGTCTATGTTACAGTATAACTGAAAACACTGTAGTTTCCACTCAAACTAGCGTGGCTTTTCCAAATTAACCAAAGTTTCGTGCTAAACCGCTCACAAAAAGTAAGGAAACTTGACTTTGGCCCATTATATCTCCCCTTCAGTAATACCAACCCCTAAAGTGTTATATATCATTTTTATCGTTGGTTCGTCCCCTTTACAATGAGGTATAGCTTGTAAGCATCGGGCAATCATGGAATGCGCAACACTGCCAAACGTGTGAGTAGTGCCAACCAAAAATGTGCCAAAATGGCCAGTAATAGGGTTCTGCTGCATCTGATTTTGGGCTTCAAGTGCTGCCAGATGAGTGCAAGTCACTGGTGTGCCTAAATTAGCACCTGAGCATGGCTTCAGCAACTTGTTGGGTTTGTGGTTTCTTCTAGCAGCAACACTGGTGGAGAGATGCCACGTTTGTTCCTTCAGGATAGGGCCTGTGCAGTAGGGCAACCTGAGGCTGGTGTCTCAGCATGTAGTGGCAGCATCATTTGGTGTCAGTCCTGGTATCATTCCCAGACTTAGGACCAAGTTCCATGAGACTGCGGAAGCCAAAGACAGACCAAGACATGGCAGTCTCAAGAAGACAACACCCCAAGAAGACAGGTTCCTTACTTTTGCTGTACTAAGGAACCGTAGGTTCACTACCAGAGACTTACAAGATTCATTCAACTGTTCAACTGCTCAAATCTTCCACACGTTAGTGAGGGCCCTGACACTGAGTATAAAGTGCATGGCCAACATGTTTTTTTGCTCTTGTCCTCATTTCTTTGGTTGAGTGTAATCTTCATTGCTCCAAGCAACAAAGGCTATACCAACGTAACAGTATAACAGGCCATTTTGGCACATTTTTGGTTGGCACTACTCACACATTTGGCTGTGTTGCGCATTCCATGATTGCCCGATGCTCACAAGCTATACCTCATTGTAAAGGTGACAAATCAACGATGAAAATGATATAAAACACTTTAGGGATTGGTATTATTAAAGGGGAGATATAATGGGTCAAAGTCAAGTTTCCTTACTTTTTGTGAGCGGTTTATTACAACACACACAAAGCCCTCAAGGCATGTGCAGTAAGCTAAACTCTTGTCAAATGTTACCTTTCCCAGTAACATAATAAGCTCCAAGTTTATAACAGCTCTCTCCGTGTCCGTTTGTCTCGCAGTTATGCTTGAGAACCTGTGCAGTGGATTCGTAGTTCTTCTTGACTCCTTCCAGATAATCTGCAAGTCTCTGGCAACCTTGTATAAAGATAAGTTGAAAAATACGACATGTAAATGTAAAATACAGCATGAAATACCATAAATGCAAGAAGCTCTTCACATATAAGATTAATCAAAGTTCGTTTCAAAATGCACGTTTCATCTGTTTCCTAAATTTCCTTTCAGCACCCCTGTGTTAGGGACAGCGAATCTAGCAACCATGGATAGCAACGGACTTACCTTCAGGGTCCTTCTCACGGTAGCACTGGTAGCTGTATTCAATTCCCAAATTGTCCAGGAACTGCTTCACTTCTTGTTCGTCTTCAAAATTAATCAACCCAGCCATTTCTGTGACTGATGTAGGTAACAAAAAACTTAATGTTCCTGTAACGTTATGAAAAAAATCGCACGTGTCTACCCAATCTACTTGACCTTGATGGCTAAGGAAGGCACTTTTCTTATGGAAAATATCGCGGAAAACGACCAAAATCCTGAGACATCAGTGTTAAGCAAATAAACACTTAAAGCGAACTGCAACAGCGAATCCCAGTTTGTTTTTTAAATCTCTTCCCAAAAGAACTTGGTGGACATGTCATGTTCACATAACTTCTTTGGTAACAGCAGCAGCCACTTCGTGGTTTTGCACATTCACTTCCGGTTTTTCTATCCACTCCAATGGGCTTCCGTAGACACCCCCACACTGTCATTCTTGTACACATTTGTAATCATTATTTTATTTATAATGGATCGGATACGTTCAGAAAATACAGCACATTTATTATGCTTTCTAACCTAATATTTGCAGAGCAGAAAGTGTGTAAAAGATGCATTTTATTCACAGTCTTTATCTACATTTAAGTTGTTCAACTGTCTTTAGGATTAACTAAACGCTAAAATTAGATTTCATAAAGATTTGTGTTTCTACTAAATTACTTGGAACGGAATTACATGCAAATAGTGTAGACTTTTATAAATTCAATGTTACTGTTTACATAACAAGTTTCGTATTTCCGGTTTTCTGTTCTTCCGTGAAAGCTCACCATCGTTTCCTTTCGAGCAAAATAAAGTGTCCAGAATGCGATCAACGGCGTTAATAGACGCTGCAGGGTGACAACTCCGCCAATCGAAGGACGTATATGGGAAAATGTCTTCGAAAATCGCGGATTTTTCACTGCTAATCAAGAACAAAGAGTCATTCCCGACCAACAAGTTGTTTCACTAGTCTAACCGTGGTGCAACTATTTAAGCATTTAGCTAGCCTGCTAGCTAGTCAACAGCTAGCCCGAAAAAGCTAACGTTAGTTTACAAGCTGATAGTCCGCTTAGCTCTTCAGCCTCGTAATCACGCCACTTGGTTGTATTTCATTCCAGCTGTAAGGGTACGCAATTCACGATTTTGCAAGCATGGTAAGTGCATTTCGATTTCAAGCACTCAAAGCAGGATTGTGAAATGTAATGTTATTTTTTTTTGACGTTATCGCCTATGGAGACACGTATGCAGTCATACTCTGTAACGTTAATTCCTTGTGGATAGATAGATTGGTAGTTTGGCGATGTCATCAAGGGATTGATTGTTTTTCCTCTGTCATTTAGTAGTAAGAGCGATTGTGTTCAGCTCTCTCATAAAGCATCGAGCAGTTAAGCTTAAGAAATGGTGTTTGTATTTTGTGTAACGTTAATGCTGCTAATGGAACTTCGTTGATCGAGTTATAGTTGTGAGTTTTAAAGGTTTGATCGTTGTTATCCTGTGACTGTGGCTCTGATGACGTTTATCCCTGCCTTTGGCATAGTGAGAGAGTCGCACTGACATTTTAATATTACGTTAACTGGCTGTGCTCCTGCAGAAAATATGAATTTTAAACATTTGTAGATGTATCGTTAGCCACAGTCTCCTGAGTTATTTTCATGCAAATGGTCCTTGGCCATAATTCTGACAGCTGCAGTATGCTGTTGAAAGCATTGCATTACATCCAGTTGACTCAAGTGACGCTCTTAAGTGACCATGTGAAACTTTGTGGTAAGGGTACCAAAATACCTAACGACATCCTGTTCTGCTGCTTTATGGCTCCCATTCTGACAGTTAACGTTACAGCAAAACTGTATGCATCCCATGAACTAACGTTCCCACAGCAGATCTGGTAATGAATGGTTGTGATTGTTTCAGGATGAGTCCTCTCCTGCGCCGCTGACAGATCTCTGCCTGTCCTTGGTCAGCTCCAAGCTGGAGCTATTCTGCGTAAAGCAGGCCGATGGCTCCCTGTGCCTTCGAGAGTCTTTGGTCTTCCCACAAGAGCTAGCTGATCAGCTGCTCTGCAAGATGGCAACTGAAGGTGAGTTTAGACCACACGTCCTCCCACACACATTTTGAAGTGGTGAAGGTAACGTTATTTCCCTTTATCTGAGTATATGAGGTGCTGAATAATAACAGATTATAAATAAAAGTAATAACTTAACCTAAAGTACTTTTTTTCAGATGCCTTGGGCAAGAAAGCTCAAACAAACTTTAAAATGGCGATTTGACCACATAAACAATATTGTGTGTGAAAGGCAAAAGTCTCTCCGTGTCACACAAAGTGACATTTCTTTCAATCTCCTCCAGGGTTACTGAATGACAATACAGTTGGAATCTTCCGGAGTTGTCCGCAGCTGCGCTTGCGACGTGCCTGCATCCGCACCGCGCGCATCTCCGCCGAGGCCTTCCACCGGGCCCTGTGCCCACATCGGCTCATGGAGCTGGATGCCTCGCGTGTCAACGCTGACCTGACCATCAGCGACATTGTGCGTGGTCTGGCTTCCAGCAAGGAGCTGTGCGATAACCTTCAGCGACTGGTGCTCAATGGCCTGACCATGACATCGCTGGAGGAGCCGTCGCGGCGCTGTTTTGGTGCTCTGCAGGGCCTCCGCTCCCTCAGCGTGGCCCATGTGGACTTCTACGACTCGGGCCTGGCCGACGTGTGCACACTGCCACGACTGGAGAGCCTGGACATCTCCAGCACATCCGTCACCAACTTGACGCCTCTGCTGGGGCTGCGCACCCGCCTGCGCTACCTTACCATGCACCAGCTCAAACGGCTAGAGATGACCACGGCACAGCTGCTGGCCGTCCTCAGCCAGGTAACATACTTTAGTGACATCAGTTTGAGGATTTGATAGGAGGATGCTCCCGCTAGTTTGGGCTTCATGCATTTAAATTGTGCTGAAAGAAATTAGAAATTCCCATCATGTAGCCGTTCCAGCATGACACATTAAAAGCACATTACATATTCTTCCTTTTGATATGTTATGTAATTGTTTCACATTTGCATAATGCGTCAACGTTTTGCACTTTTTCCAACCTCTCTACTTTTGCCTCAATCACCATGAAGGGCAAAAATATGTAAACAGGTGTCGAAATTTGCTTATTGTTCCTTCTATCTGTGTTTCAGCTGGATGGCCTTCAGCATCTGGACATCTCGGACGACAAGCAGTTCACCTCCGATGTGGCCCGGCAGCTGCTGGAGAAGCCCGGCATTCTGCCCGCACTCGTCTCTCTGGATGTCTCTGGTCGGAAGCAGGTGACCGATGCCGCTGTCAAAGCCTTCGTAGAGGAGAGGCCCGGCATGACTTTTGTTGGACTACTGGCCACTGATGCGGGATTCTCTGACTTCCTGTCTGGAGAGGGCACATTAAAGGTGAGATCACCAGTTACCCTTTAAGGAAAGAAATGTTGCTCTTGTGTATGTTTGATGGTTTTCCTTGGGTTGTAGTTGTTTAGTAGTGCATTTTAGGTTGTAGAAATTGACTTTTAGGCAGTGTACATAAGGTGCTCCTGGGTGCTGAAGTTAAAAAAAAAAGTGCTTAGCTCCATGCCTTACAGCCTGCACAAAGGACTTTTTTGGACTTAAGCACCTGGGAGAATACAGGCCTATTTGTTTGCTATGTATGTTGTCTGTGGCTGCTGGGTTGGCAGTGGGTGTAAACAGCAGACAGCAGTTTGCCATTTGAGCTTGAGCTTGAGTGGCTACATCTGTCCATCAGCACTTTACACAGACTGGCTTCAGTTCCCAGAGGTGATGGCTAAATTAGTGCAATGTATTCTTGGATGGGTTAAAGCCTTCTGACATTTGGAGCTTTTCAATTTATTTTTTTAATTTAAGATTCCAGTGACCCTATTTGCTGAGCAGACTGTATTCTAATGTTTGAGGTCGTGCTACGTTCATGTAAAGTCAGTGCGTTTTTTTTTTTTTTTCTCTCTGTGTTGGTTAATGCCTTCATTTTCTTTCTATGTGCAAGCTATAATAAACTCGCAAAGGCCTTATTTGCCTAGTTAATAAAGTGAGTTCATGTTCATAATATGTATGTGTTTGGCCTGCAGGTGACTGGCGAGGCGAACGAGACTCAGATCTGCGAGGCATTGCGGCGCTACAGCGAGCGCGAGGGGTTTGTGCGGGAGGCGCTCTTCCACCTCTTCAGCCTCACTCACGTCATGGAGAAACCTCGACCAGATATCCTCAAGGTAGCCACAGTACCACAGTCAGCTCCCCACAACATGAGCGTTGGGGCGAGCAAGTGAACGGGCATGCGGGCAGGCAGGCGGGCAGGCAGGGGCCCCATCAAAGTGCCCGCTGCCTACCGCCCACACCACCTACATTCTCTAACCCTGTGTCTGCACTCGCCAGCCACATCTAGCTATTTTTACAGCCGGCATTACAATGAGTCATCATCCACTTTGTGGTTTTGTGGTGGTGGTGTGTGGAGAGATCCCTTGCATAAATATTTTTGTTCTGCTTCTCTCTCTCTCTCTCTCTCTCTCTCTCTCTCTCTCTCTCTCTCTCTCTCTCTCTCTCTCTCTCTCTCTCTCTCTCTCTCTCTCTCTCTCTCTCTCTATGTCTCTTTGTCTCTACCCTCTCTTTGGTGCCCTAGCTGGTGGCGTTGGGCATGAGGAACCACCCCACCACCCTCAACGTGCAGCTGGCAGCCAGTGCCTGTGTGTTTAACCTGACCAAGCAGGATCTGGCTCAAGGCATGCCGGTCCGACTGCTCAGCTCCGTCACACAGCTTCTCCTGGAGGCCATGAAGACCTTCCCTAACCACCAGCAGGTTAGGCCACATCCAATTATTCCCCTAGGTCCATAGAGTCACTCCTCCCCGCATAGACCATGACCCTGTTCATACTTAGTGTCCTTATTTGCTTTCCTGTAATTGCATTGGTGGAAAAAGGTAGATAAAAGGTCACAAGTGCAGTACTTAAACTGCATACTGACAAACTGACCAATGATAGTCAGTCATTAAATCGCATTGGATGAAAAGTATCATCGATAGAAGCATAATCGAAAAATGAAAATAAGTCTGTTGATAATTACAAATAAATGATCAGTCGATGTCTACTCTACATGCACCTCCTGCATTAGCTTCATAGTGATTTTTCCATCAAATCTCAAACACTTGTCCTTGTCTAATGGTCTTAAATAAGCTAAGCACACACTGTGACTGTAGAAAACAACCATGACATTGGCATGGATCCTGATTTGTACTCCCACTTTCGTCAAATTAGCTCCCGCGCTGCGCCGGCAGAGAGATTAAGCTTCGCCAGTCCAGCCAGTCATTAGCGCGCCTACAGCAATGTCACGAGTCTAAAGTCTGTGCTCAGACAAACACAGCTGAGAATGCACAGCACAACGCTTTCAATTAAAGTATCTGTTGAACGGAAATGACGTGAGCGCGTGCAGCGCTTACTGGAACGGCTGGTGAAGTAATTGCTTTCCCTGCGAGTCCGCCAATGTGTTTGTATTTGCTGGGAAGCTTTGTGGGGAAGTGGATTTAGACTGGCTGGTGTTTAATAGTGATTTTGTAACAATACCATTTCTTAACAATTAGTAGCAGCACAGGCTTTGGCCTCTATGGCCGCACTTATCTAAAAATAAATGCTGTAATGACTATGTGTTGAAAAATGCCTGTAAGCTCTGTCATTACTCAAGTCATTCTTCTGCGTTTAGCCAGTGTTCGTCTGTCATGGGAGTAACTTGTGTGACATAACAGAAGCTGTTGCCTATTATCATGGCAATGAATTTGCCATTGTTTTGTCATTGTCTCGGCACTGAATGTCATTTTGTTTTCTTTCTCTCTCTGCAGTTGCAGAAAAACTGCTTGCTGTCCCTCTGCAGCGATCGCATACTGCAGGAGGTCCCTTTCAACAGGTCAGTCTATAAAGCCAACTCTGCTTCAGTCCCTCTTGTACTGGGGTCTCTTTCCCAAAAGCAAAGCTGCAATGCAATTTCCCATTGCCAACTAACTAAGGCCGGTATTCTCCCAGGTGTTTAAGTCCAAAAAAGTGCTAAGCACCCATGCACTTCAGCCTGCACTAAGCAATTTTTTGGACTGAAGCACCTGGGAGAATACTAACCTGGGAGTTCCCATGCTCCTTTGCGAGCTTATTTAATTTCACTCTGCAAAGCAGCATGGTGACCATGGCCGTTTTTCTCACCTGCTTTCGGTATCCAATCGCAGAACAAAAAGGGATTTGTACGGCCCTCGATTGCATTTTACGTCACGTGGTGGCTCTGGTATTGTACAGACGCTGTAGGTATGTACAGACGCTATGATAGACATTCGTAGCACCCAATAAACGGCTCTGGACAATCGTAAATGATGCTTCTGCTACGAGAAATGCACTAGGTAGGTCTCCAGACTAAATATCACTTGTGATTTTAATTTGGTATTCGCCAGGCTAGGAGAATACAGCCCTGGTTGCAATGCTTTTGGGAAATGGACTCCTGGTTTTACTTTGCGATGTGTCTAGTTTCTGGTGGGCCCTGGGTGACATTCTTTCTTTCTATAACGAGTGTCAGTGTATATAAGTAGGCACTGCTGATTCCGAATGCCTGCTTGCATGCTTGATCTTTGTGGGTGGGCTAAACGATCCATTGGTGTTTTAATCTCAGATTTGAGGCAGCTAAGTTGGTCATGCAGTGGCTCTGTAACCATGAGGACCAGAACATGCAGAGGATGGCTGTCGCCATCATATCCATTCTGGCTGCCAAGGTAGGCAGGGGTCTCTCAGCACGCCGTCCACACTGCTATTATTGGCCATCACTATTTTTACATCTGATAATAGCTCTCTTCATCCACCTGTCTCATTTGTACTGCACACCCCTCCCCTCTCCGTCTCTCCCTCTTTTTCTCTTTTCCCTCCATCTGTCTCTCTCTTTAACACATTCTTACTCTCTTTTACACTCTCTCTCTCTCTCTCTCTCTCTCTCTCTCTCTCTCTCTCTCTCTCTCTCTCTCTCTCTCTCTCTCCCTTTCTTTTTTCTCTTTCTCTCCATCCCTTTTTCTCCATCCACAGCTATCAACGGAGCAGACAGCACAGCTGGGTGCAGAGCTCTTTATTGTGAAGGTTAGTGCGAGCGCTGCTGAAAGGCTTGTAATTACTCCAGCCGAGCACAGCAACGGAAAACACCCCACAGCCAGACACTACTTCACTTCATTTTGGCAGTATTGGGCAAATTGTAGGGAGCAATTTCTGGGTACACATTGCAGACACCCTCTCAAATCAGTAGCTACTGTTTATCATCATATAGTTTTCACTTAGTG
This sequence comes from Sardinella longiceps, assembly GCA_027497455.2. Classification (NCBI taxonomy): domain Eukaryota; kingdom Metazoa; phylum Chordata; class Actinopteri; order Clupeiformes; family Clupeidae; genus Sardinella; species Sardinella longiceps. The sequence continues at coordinate 8,686,747 of JAODXP020000022.1, read as the reverse complement.
TTCTATAATAGTTAAAAGGTGAATTTAAAATAACAATTTGTCCAGAAAGTTGAAAAGGTTAATTGAAATGCTGATGAGTGTTTTCAGGAAAGGTTTATGATTGAAATAAAAACATTAACCCTGATCAAAGTCTGTATCGGTTTTACCACAGAACAATGGAATCTCCCTGATTGATGACTTGAAATTCTTACTTCATTGTCTGGCTTTTATTGGAGCAACTTTTATAGATCTTGGAAAGTTTTTTGCACTCTTCAACCTTTGTACCCGATCTCTTCGTTTCCAGCAACTCCTGCACATCGTTCGTCAGAAAACCACCCAGGCAACTGTGGATGCCACGCTGAAGTTCACCCTAAGTGCACTATGGAACCTGACCGATGAGTCCCCAACCACCTGTAGGCACTTCATAGAGAACCAAGGCCTGGAGCTTTTCATTAAAGTTCTAGAGGTAACACAGGAGAATTATCACGTAGAACACTTTAGAACATGTGTGCACACAGAGTGAGCTGCTGAGGTCCTAAGCTAGTTAGTTATTTGTAGGCCTGCTGGAACAAGACTTGAGACACTACATGAACTTGCGGTTTTGTGTGTGTGTGTGTGTGTGTGTGTGTGTGCACGTGTCTGTGTGTGCCTATGTCTGTCTATGGGTGTGGAGCACTTTGAAAGGCTCAAAGCAATGTGCTGAAAACTGCATATTTGCTGCAGAATATCAAAGGTTGGGTGTCGTAAGAAGTTTCTTCTCAAGGCACGTACTGAAGCATGATTCCAAAATTCATGTATCCCAATCAGGCTAGCAAGGTATGCCTAAAAATAAGCAGAACAAACTGTAAACAATAGCTGAAGTGAAGTTCAGAAAAACCGCCTATATGTTTCTGCTTCCAATAAACTGATCTGTGAAGGGCATTGGCAGGCAATAGTCAGATGATACTCAGGTGGATGTCAAAAAGACCCACGCAGAGAGAGCAAAATGTATTGTTTATTAGTTCTCTATCACGCACTGTTACATTACATAACGCAATCCTCTGTGCGTGTGGTAGTCATTTCTACGTAACATTTACATAATAACATTTAGTTGCTTCCCCCAGGGGAAAATTTTAGGTGTTTGAAATGCAGAAGTAACAATCGCCTCCTTTTTTTTTTTTCCTCGCAGTCTTTTCCAACGGAATCTTCCATTCAGCAGAAAGTGTTGGGGCTACTGGTAAGCGAATCTTCCATCAGCTGGTTGGCTTCATGGCTATGACTTTTAAACAATCATCGATCTTCAGTGCATGTCGTTCTGCCACATCCATGTGGCATACTTATGGGCTGTGAAGCTCAACGCTTAGTGCCATGCAGTGAGACATGCTTTAGTCTATAATCAATTGTCTGGTCTATAGCATTATGCGCTTAGCCGGACGGGATGTTTGCTAAACACTTTTTGCCAAATCTGTTTCCAATCAATCAGCTGTGCATTGCAACAGCAGTTAAATCAATTGACTGCTCTGTTCTGTTGTCCTGCCGCAAGGCACAGCAAGGCAGTCGATTCATATGTAGTCGTACTGGCTGTGGGACTGTGGATGCAGCCTCTAAGCTTAACATGCTATCTCTGCTGTTCTGCTGGACATTTCTGACCTGTGTGTGTGTGTGTGTGTGTGTGTGTGTGTGTGTGTGTGTGTGTGTGTGTGTGTGTGTGTGTGTGTGTCCTGTGTGTGTGTGTGTGTGTGTGTGTGTGTGTGTGTGTGTCTATGTAGAATAACATAGCAGAAGTGGGGGAGCTCCACTCTGAGCTGATGGACCAGCGCTTCCTCACCCACATCAGCACGCTGCTGCACAGCACAGAGGTGGAGGTCAGCTACTTTGCGGCAGGCATCTTGGCTCACCTCACCTCCCGGGGGGAGGGCGTCTGGACGCTGGACTTACCACTGCGCACCACACTACTAGAGCAGCTGGTGAGTGTGTGTGTGTGTGTGTGTGTGTGAGCAAACATCTATATCAGTGTGTGTAGTATTGAAAAACATGTATTAAGTTAAGATTGTGTTAAGGGTTTTATTTTATTGATTTTTTTTTTGTGTGTGTATTAATTGCCTGTATTTGTTCTTTTTCCCTAACACATACACAGTAAACTTGTACACAGTACACACAAAAAAAAATGTCATTGTGTGTGTGTGTTAATTTCCTGTATTTGTTCTCTTTCCATAGCATGACGCCATAATGAAGTGGCCACCACCAGAGTGTGAGATGGTGGCTTACAGGTGAGTGTACTCAGAGGACCATTGGAAATTAGAGTGTTGATGTTGATGAGTATAAAAAAGTATGACATTGTCAACCCTTCACGTGTGTGTGTGTGTGTGTGTGTGTGTGTGTGTGTGTGTGTGTGTGTTTGTGTTTTTGTACACAGGTCATTTAACCCTTTCTTCCCCCTGCTGGAGTGTTTCCATACTCCAGGGGTGCAGCTGTGGGCAGCCTGGGCCATGCAGCATGTCTGCAGTAAGAATGGTAAGATTGTCAGACACACACACACACACACACACACACACACACACACACACACACACACACACACATTGTACTCACTCACGTCGTACACACACACATTGTACTCACTCACATCATACTCACTCACTCACTCACTCACACACACACACACACACACACACACACACATACTGTCCATAGACAAGGGTTTAATGTTAATCCAGGTGTACAGTCGGAGTTCACTTTTAGATCTAGGGGATTACAGATTAAACACGCACGTGTGGGTGTGAGTGGGTGTGAGGTCTTAATGTCGTAAGGAGTTTTGGCACCTCCAGAGCACTGGGTGTTAATGATGCAAGATTTTCTGTATACTGTTTCTACCATCAGATATCTGTGTATTGCCTCTATGTAGATTACGCGCACTAGCTTATTTGTGGCCCTTAATGTCACCAGTTCTCTTTGTGTGGACGTGTGTGTGACTTGGCCATGTCTGACACTGTTTAAACACATTTCTCATTGTGTGTGTGTGTGTGTGTGTGTGTGTGTGTGTGTGTGTGTGTGTGTGTGTGTGTGTGTGTGTGTGTGTGTGTGTGTTGCTGTGCAGCGGGGCGGTACTGCAGCATGCTACTGGACGAGGGGGGTCTGCAGCAGCTAGAGACGGTGCGCTCCCACCCCGAGACCCACAAGGACGTGCGTGAACTGGCCAAGAACATTCTGGACAGCCTGCAGAGACATCAGGCCCGCACCGGACAGCTCCCAGGACCCAGGACAGCACTGCCTCAAGCTCACTCATAAAGGTACAACACACACACACACAGAGGTAAAGACTACTGTTAAAACTTATTCTTACACTTATTCCAAGAAGTACAGTGCATTTTGTCTACCGTTGTGCGTACTTGTATACAAACATATATATATATCAGTGTTTGCTCAGAAATAGCCACGTAGCTCAGCACAGAGTTGCTGTGTCAAGCCCCAAACAAGGTTCCGAGTCAGACTTCCAGAAACCCACACAGACACATTCATGCTGTGGAACATGTCCAACGCGGCTCCCTCAAGGTGGCCGAAAATACCCACCAAATTATATCCCTTCCCTTTTAAGTAGAGGGGAAGCTGATGGATGTTCACTAAAATGTCTCTCTCTCTCTCTCTCTCTCTCTCTCTCTCTCTCTCTCTCTCTCGCTCTCTCTCTCTCTCTCTCTCTCTCTCTCTCTCTCTCTCTCTCTCTCTCTCTCTCTCTCTCTCTCTCTCTCTCTCTCTCTCTCCTGCCACAGAGAGAGATGCGCAGTGACATGGGCCAACCCCACCGGCTGCGAGACGCCAAACAGCCGACAGAACTGGATGCTTGGTCTGGGTGTTTGTGTGCTTATGAGTGAGTGTGTATGTGTGTGTCATAGTATGTGTGTACATAAGTGTGTAAATAACTGTGTGTGTGTTTGTGTGAGCATGATGAGATGCAAGTGTGTACTCAACTGTGTGTGTGTGTGTGTGTGTGTGTGTGTGTGTGTGTCAGTCAGTCAGTGTAAGTGTGTATATAACTGTGTGTGTGTGTGTGTGTGTGTGTGTGTGTGTGTGTGTTCACTTTGGGGAAGGCAGAATGCCAGTGATCCAGTCCCCTTGTTGAGAGACAGACAGACAGACAGACAGACAGAGAGTGAGTGAGTGGCAAGGGGAGGATGGGTGGGGGGTGGAGGGAGAGAGTCAGAGAGTTAAATATAAACTAAATGCATTTTTTTGCACACTCTTGATGATATTATTTATTACTCCATGTCCATGTTTTACATAGGATACTGATCATGACGAGCGTTATGAATACTGTTACCAAGGCTATAAGGAAAAAGCGGCAATAGAAGAGTCATAAGGAAACAAGACATGCTCATTAAAGGAGAAATCTGGTGTGAACCAATCTATAGTATTGTTTGAGGTCACAGAGAGATGTCGGTAGGAAGAAGAATGCAAACATGTCATAAAACATAGACTGGATAATGAACTGGCCATAACACTAACTGAATGGGCCACAGTAACTTACTTTGTTTCATTTTCCAATGCCCTGTTTAGCTAACGTTAGCTGCTGGTTCGTTATTTTTTTCTCTGTGGTATCAAATTTTTCGGGCTTGACACTTGGGCTATGGATTCATTCATACCAGAATTATCCTCTGATAGTGTGTGAAACTACATGCAGCACAGCGAATGAGTGTCGGGAGTCGGAAGTGTGGGTGTGTTTGTGTGTATGTGTTTGTGTGCATACATGTGTGTGTGTGTGTGTGTGTGCGTACGTGTGTGTGTGTGTGTGTGTGTGTGTGTGCGTACATACATATATGTGTGTGTGTGTGTGTGTGTGTGTGTGTGTGTGTGTGTGTGTTACTGTATGTGTTGATGGTTGTTAGAGAGACTTGTGTGATGACAAGGGCGCGTGCAAGCATGCATGACCGCATGGTTTGAAGCATGTGTTTAGTCTGTTTGAATGTCTCTTCTGCCATATATGGACTTTTTATGTGAATGCAACTCATGACTAAAGACTTGCTGTGTGTCGGTAAAAGTAAACAATGGCCCCTCGGACACAAGTGGCATTAATATATTTGTGGAAAATGCATTGACAAAAGAAAAAAGAAAAAACCTGAGGAGTGTGCAAATACAATACAGATCTGTTTTTTTAATGTCAATTCTGTGTGTGTGTTTATTTATTTATTTATTTATTTATTTTGCAGAGGATGTGTGTTAATTTTTACATTGTGTGTTTGTACCTCATTTAGACACTGTTGGAGGCCTTAGCTTAGAGATATTTTGATATTACCGTTTGTTCAGTGCTACATGGCTCTATGCTATGGCAGCTCAACAGACTTGCTGTATGTAATGGAGAAATTCAGTGATATCAGTGATGAATCAATGCAGTGATAATAGGGAGATGGGTCTGCACACACTTTATTTACATAATTTATAAGTAATATACAGTATCAACTTAAGAAAGTAGTAGAGAAGTGTGGGACTGCTTAATTTTCTGACCGATTTATTCAGGAACTGTGGAGTTGAGGGTTTTGTTATGATTATAAATCCTGAAGAAAAAATAAATAAAAATAAAAAATGTCCACTCTTAGTATGCAGGATAGAGAGGCAGGCTGGGCTTTATTCTCTGGTCCAAGTAAAGCATCTGCCACCTATGCGCACCGCCAGATGTCTCCCTAACCACGCTCACAAACACACACACACACACACACACACACACACACACACACATATTGTACGTCTGACACACAAGATGCGATGAAGCAACCTAGAAAACCTCAGAAACTAAGATCTGACACAGGGGGATTTTGCTCACTTGTGTAAAGCCACAAGAAACTCAAAATATACTTGACTGTTGTACGGTGAAACGATTCTGAATGTCCCTATAAACAACCTGCTATCAAGTGTAGTATCCACTTTACTGTGGTTTTGTTTTTTTGAAGGAGAGGAGACCACTGATAAACATTACAATGCTGCTGGCAGTATATCACTGTTTACCTTCTGAGCAGAGGAGCTCTCTGTTCCCTGCCAGCCTCCCACTAAAGACAGCAACCTGCTTCTGCTCCCCTAAACTGTTGCTGGACAATGACCCCGTTCTGCTATACCATCTAAATTTGCATCTTGTGCATAGGAAACCTTTGCTTATATGCTCTCTACAGCTCAGGAGGTATTTTCATGAAAAGCCATTGCCTATTACAATGGTGGCCAAACTACGGCCATTTGGGGGCCGTTTGTGGCCCTCTGCACTCTTTCATGTCTTTCATCAATTACAGTTGGTGTGGTACTGGTGTGATATTTGTCGATAGTAGGCTTATCATTAAATAGTATAACATTAGAGGGCCTGTAGGTTTTTTCTTATCTAAAATGCAGTCACTTTTTAAATTGAAACTGGTTAAAAAATTGTGCGTTTAATATTATATTGGCCCCTTGGCAGCTTTGATTTATTTTCAGTTTGTGGCCCACAAACAGAAAAGTTTGGCCACCCGTTAGCCTACTACAAAGCAGCAACACAAACCTTACTACTGGACTCATCATTGAGTCCACCAGTCCTGCCAGTGAAGACAGGAATGCCATTCCAAAAGCTGTTTGGTTTCCACCACAGGCATCTGGACCCTCCAGAACTGTGATGGACTACCCCAGGAACTTCACTGCAGTGCGGCCATAGACTCTCAGGAATGCCAACACTTGTTGTCAGCATAATGCCACATACACATTCATGCAATAGTACACTCACTCCAAAAGTACCACAACCACCTCTGATAGTAAAGAACGTGCAGAATTTGGGGAACTGACCTCTGTGATTGATGAGTAATGACATACAGTATGTACAAAAAGATTATACTCATAGTACATGTGTACTGAGGCATTTGGAATATATGGATTTAGTAGCGGAGAAAGAAGTTTTAAGAAAATTGTGTGCTGCTTGAGGTACCTGGTTTATGCATGTCATTTATCTGAAATTAAAGAATACTAAGCATCTTGGTATAGTCTCATACTGCAGTATATGTTTATCTCTGCTGCGTTGATAGGCCTGTACTGTGAGAGCACTTTAAAAGATAGTTAATGCCATAACAATTAAGTTTTACTTAAACTTCCCGCTAGCAATTTTAATTGCCACTTGTAACCCATCATCGAAAAATGAATGACTTTCTGTTTTCCCATAACCAAACAAATAAGCATTCAGAAACTTCAAAAAGGCATTTAATTAACAAATCACAAAAAAGTCCTCAAGCATAATACAAGGAAAATCACAAACTAACAAATGTGAAAAGATGTAATTATGAAATCATTGAACATGCCACACAAAAGCTAATCCCGAAAATAAAGACGCTAAACTGTGTTTTTTGTTTCCAAAAGCCTCTGCAAAAGAACCCTTGTGCACAGCAACCAAAAGGTCCCTCCACTTGAGATTTCATCCAGACCCTTAATTAACAGCAATTAAATTCACTCTCAAGGAGATTTCCTGTGGAGGCTGCCATGTGCCGCAACACTCCATAGCACCCACCATCCAGTAAACCAACAAGGCACTGATCCGCTTGTCAAAATGGTTCCTGAGTGGAATTTTGGCAGTACTAGCTTTTTCTTTTAACATCTGCGAGTGTTATTCTCCGATGTAGTTTGGTTTCCTCTTCTCGATAAAGGCCTTCATTCCTTCCTGTCTGTCTCGCGTGGGGATGACCTGTAGCAGAACACAAAACAAAACAAATCACGATGCATCACAACTATGCTTTTATTTCTGCTCTGGCGTCTGTTTCCCAAAAGCAATGCAATGCAATTTCCCATAGCCAACTAACTAAGTTACAACTAAGTTAGCAACTATGCTTTTGGGAAACGGACTCCGCATCCAATGATGTGCTTGTTGATATTCCTTCATGAATCTCACAGGTGAATCATATCTATTTGATTTCCCTCTCCTCTTACCCTGGCATAGCACATGCCCTCAATGGCCATCCCTGAGGCAATGTCCACCTGTCGGTAAGGAGCACACATATCAGTATTATTCAGTACAGTCAGTACATTTAGGTAGTTTATGCCATCATAGGCTACATTCATCCAAACAATATTCAATATTCAAAAGTGACGAGTGCTTTCTGATATTAGAATAGCACTAGGAGAACGCAGACCTCCGCCAAGGCAATGTGGTCACAGACACAATATAAATTCAAGATGGTATTCTGGATCAGTAATCACCACCAAAATTTAATCAGATGTTACTTGTCCCAATACACTCGAAAATTCCATTCAAATCCAGCCAGTGCATTTCGTGTTATTTTGTACATAGACACACAGACGGCGTCGAAAACATAACCTCCTTGGCGGAGGTAAATATGCGGCCCTTCTTAGGTTCTTGGCTTTAAAATCTGGCCCTTGTGGATTTGTAATTGAATAAGAATTGAGACTGACCTCAATGCCTCTGTTCATAGCCTCCTTTGCCATCCTCACAGCAATAGGAGCCTGGAAAGATCAGCAGTAGAGAACATTAAATGTACATAAGAATAATAACAGTGGCGAATGAAGGAAAAGGGTTAACCACAATCGTTAACCACACATGCGTTAGATTAGAGATTTAAATTAGCCTCCTACTACCGGTATGTTTTTATGCTATGGCGGTTCTGAAAGAGTTGCACTTTGTCAGTTACACTTGGACAAAAACAACGTAATGTGAAATTTGACATTTCCATCAATATTCCACTCCAAGATGAAACTACCTAAAAAAAGAAAGCACTGACTGCTGGCTATTCTTCAAGCATCACATAGTCAATCCTAGTGTAGCGTTCTCTTCTGATGTGGAGCAGTTGAATATTTTCTGGTTTCAGGGCTGGGACTGTAACAATGGTATCATAATCTCAGAGTCAGTGTGGCTGTTTGTAGCTGACTAAAACAGAACCAAAAGTTCAAAACAGAGGATTTAATGAGGTCCTAAGGGAAGAACGGATTCATGAAACTAACCCTTACATAAAAAAAATTAATACAGCTCCGAGGGGGCCTGTTCTGTCACTTTTATTTGGAGCTTATTAATTCATAACAAATGTTCTATTGCTACAGAGCGCTAAAATCCCATAGCACCACCGACAAATGGGTGTGCATATCACTGATGCACTTCAAACTGGCACAAATCTCCTTTGCCCATCATCAGTCCAATTTTTACAACAAAGGTGCCACACAAATTAATTGTAGTGAAGGACAGCATTTTGGTATTACATTGTTTCAAATGAATTACTCTGTACAACACAGATATTTCAGATATTTCAATCTGCTTGATGGTCAAAATCATCTGACCTTCTCTTGCAAAACCAAAGTGGTCACGACACTACCACTTATTCAGTACAGTCAGTACATTTAGGTAGTTTATGCCATCATAGGCTACATTCATCCAAACAATATTTAATA
>JAODXP020000022.1:8659902-8672402 GCA_027497455.2 Sardinella longiceps | reverse complement strand
AGTACACATGTGTCTGTAAAGCTTTCTTTGGACATTGCAAAAAAAAAAGTCTTGTGCTCTTAACTCTGATTTAGAAAGATGGAGAAAAATGTACTTCTTTCATACAAGCATAAAATAGTAACAAGAGAGCGTGACTTAGGACAGAAACAAAAGTCCTGTTCGGGATGGCTTGAAAGCTTTTCCAGCTGCTTACACCACGCCAGAGCCAAGCATCATCAGGTGCACGTTAGCCATGTGCAAGGTGGCAGGTGTCTGGCCCACATGACTTAACAGCACACTGGCTCTCTGCAGCAGCCTGAAAGGGGACCAGTGGCTGCAAATGGGTCACTGTTTACCTTTTTGGTTAATTATTCAACCATGGCTGTTATGGAGGGGAACCGTTTCAGACTGAGGGAGACCACAGCTGTGCTGGGATGGAGGAACACATGGCTCCATTCCCTGACTTCAAAACCAAACCAGACACACACACACACACACACACACACACACACACACACACACACACACACACACACACACACACACACACACAGCCGCTACAGGGCAGGTTGGGCTGTGAATAAATAATCACAGAGAAAAGTAGTGCACCTGTCTTTGTTATGGTTACTGAATACACAAGTATATGTTTTTTTGTTGTTGTTTTTTTTTATGGGGCTTGTTTTTACTTCCACGACTGAATTTAACTCCACATGAAAAAGAGTGGTCCAATAATGGAATGTATTATTAAGGCCTACACAAGACAGACATAATGGATTGAAATGGCGGCATGTTCCACCGTCATGGGAAAGAAAGAAAGCTCAAGTCAAGTCACCTATTATATAGCACTGTCATGTCAGTTATTATGTACTTTTACTCTTACACATTGCCTTTAAACAGAACAAGTCAGTATTTAAAATCATGAAGCTCACACATACGTCTGCAGTTAAACCTCCAGCCTACAGACGTCAGACAGATTGAAAACTCCAACTGCAGACTCAATATATTCATCTTTTCATCAATCTTTAGATTTCTTTTTGAATAACACGAGCACAAGCATCATTTGTATGACCTATGCATAATTAAGGTGAAGGTTCAATGGAACTTCAACCATTCAGCGTGAAGCCGACTACCTTTTGATCATAAAACACATAATGACAAGGTTTGGCTCTGTAACCTGGGGGATGAGATGAATTATATTGAGGATAGAATAGTAGTCATAAAAAGATAATTTAGCGTAGACTCCACCTACCTGTATCTTCTCCATCCAGGCAGTTTAAGTCCACTTCGACTGCTGTGCCATGCGTCACTTCAGAATGCAGAGTGCGGACATGCCTAAACCGAAAGTAAGGCCTGTGTTCTTTGCACGTTTGCGTTGGAACCGCAAAAGCAATTGAACAATGTGCCCTGCTAAACTCGGGGTTTACTCCAGCAAAACACCTGGAAATGGTGCTGGGTTTAAGGACGAATCTTTTGAGTAAAGACATTGTGTCGGTATCAAGAATACTGCAAACAGAAGTTAAAAATTGTAAGACAACAATGTTAGGACGTTACAATGTTCCGCCACGCCAATGCAACCTTTCCAAGAATACTTTTATCCCGCAATGTAACTTTATCTTCTTCTTCCTTATTCAACTTTGTCCACACTTCCTTATCCGTGGACGCCGTCACCTCGGTTACCCTACGTACGTGTCAACCGTGACTCAGCAAATAACTTTGATATTTTGTTTATCTACTGTAAAAGGCACAAAAAGCTATTTCTGGATTTCCAAAATCTTGAAAACAAGATTACAATTCGAGTCTTCTTAGCACTTTTTTTATTCTATTCATTACAAGTGGCACTTCAGAATCGCCAGAGGGCGTTCATGTGATGCTGTGCAACAGCTCAATCCATATTCTGTACAGCTATCGAAGTGAGAGTAATTTATGTTCGACACATTTTAAGTACAGGCAAACTATAATTTAAACACAAGATTTTAATCTGGAATTGCATAATTCAGAGGTGATTCATTCTGGCAAGGGTAGGCATCTTGACAAAGAATACATCTAACCATTACAGCAGAAAAAAAAGAAAGAAAAACGTTATATGCTGATGGAGCAATTCTAGCAATTTCTGGCACAGAGAGCGTGTGAGGCAAGTGGGGAGAGAGAGCGTTAATATCAGAAGCATTGTGCTCTGGTGCATTAACATCATGGTGTGTGTGTGTGTGAGTGTGTGTGTGTGTTTTGTGTTTATGTGTATGTTTGTGTGTGCGCGCAGATGTGTTGGCAATACTCTTTTAACACAATTTATGTTGCTGTCTCCTTCCCATCAGAGCAAAGTGTGTGAAGGTTTGGGGCTCCTGGAGAATATTTCTCTGATGGTGAGCTCTTTCTCGCTCGGCGGCTTGCCACGGTGACGGATGTAACGTGCCTTACGGGCTTCGGCTAGGGCCTGGGCAAAGTTGGGCAAGGTGTGCACCGTCCTCAGGCGACCATCTGGGGCCAGGAGCTCATAGGGAACCAAAGTAGCATCAGCTGTGATTGAGGTTTGTGTGTCTTTCTTTTCCTCTATCTCTACCTCTTTGTCTTTCCCTCTCTCTTTCTCCTTTTTTGTTTCTCTATCTCTTTCCCTCTCTTTCTGTCCATCCTTTCCTCTCTCCCTTTCTGTTCTGCTCTCTTCACCACAGTCTCCCTGTGTGGTGGAAATGCTGGTGATTGCTGCTCCGGGCTGCAGTTTTAGGTCTGGCAGACAGAGCGGCGCTGTAGAGCTGTCTGCTTTACTGTCTCCATTGCTGATGAACTCTTGAACTCGTGCCTGTAGAGAATTACCAGACTGGGGCTTCAAGGGTCTAAGAGAGAGAGAGAGAGAGAGAGGGAGAGAGAGAGAGAGAGAGAGAACAAACCAGGTCATGTGATACAGAACCCTCCAGTGTTGATACAGATTTCATATGCATTATATTCATTGTGACATTTTCAGTTGCACACATCTGTTTCATTTCATTTCCTCAAACACAATATATATATTTTCCCCCATGCCTTAAATGTAAATAGTGACATATGTTCAGGTGTGCATGGTGCCATAATTCAATAGAAACACATTACAGTCACATGAGCGACGTGCGTCAGAAGTTAAACAGCATCAGAAGGAAAATGCTCCAGCTGAAGAGATAAATCAATAATAATGATGGTAATCATTCTATGAAGGTGCAGGGAGGGGGGGTAAGGGGGTAAGGGGGGGGCAATGGTCTGGCCCAGCCTCCAGCTCAGTGGAGACGGGGCGGTTTGCCGCAACTGTAATGGCCATTATGACAAAGTGTCTGCCTGATGCCATCAATCTCCCGTGTGGGCCTGATCCTCTTTTCACAGTCCCGCTCATCCATTTAGCCGCCCCTCTTTAATCGGAGGCAGTCGACCATTCAGAGAACATCCCGTGTCTGTCTGTCTGTCTGTGGGAGAAGCGTGCTGTAAGAAAATGTTTGTCAAGGAGGGACCGCGTGCATCCATCCTGACACCAAGTTTCACCCGTTTTTTTTAAGGCCCTTTTTGACAGAGGTAATAAGCAGTATATTGATTAACATACTAATTGATATGGCTAATTATCATAATTAACATATGCCATATTGTGTGCAGACACCAAAGTGGAAAAATGAGACATTCCATTAACACTGCATAACATGAATGATTCAATGTCTCATTATGTTAATGCATCTGGGTGAAATACAACATGCACAAAAACACTCTCTACAAAATGTTTTGAGCTGCTAGCATTGTTTCCAAATGCTGGTGTCGATTCAGCTACTATTTTCTTTAAACTGCAATGTAGTAGCCCCAAGCACAGAACACCAGCTGCAGGGCAAAAACTGGGCACTAGTGTTCTCTTGCGCCAGTGTCACTGTGGCAGCAATGTTTGCTTTGTTTATTGGCCTTTAATAGGGAGATCTCCGTGGCGCTGACCACAATCACATTAAAAGAGGAGAAACAGGAAGGCAAACATACAGGCATTATCCATCTGGCCTCGCCGGGGCAGGCAAAAGCCGCCTCCAGGATGCCGCAGGAGGATTGGAGCCAGCGAGGGAGACAGTAAATTCAACACAAGTTGGCAGCGACACGTACGTTGTAAAAGAAAATGAGTTTAGAATAAGTCTGTTAAAAGGGCCCGCTTCAAAAAAAAAAAAAAAAAAAAAAAGCATGCTTGGTCCCACAGCTGCTGAAACAATGGGGAGAGGAGAGAAGAGGAGAGGAGAGAGACACCCAAGAGAGACTGGCTTGAATACACAGAACAAAAGCAAGTGAATTAGAGAGAGAGAGAGAGAGAGAGAGAGAGAGAGAGAGAGAGAGAGAGAGAAAGGAGAAGGTGAAACAGAAAAAAACTATTTAGAGAGAGAGAGGCAGGCAAAGCATGTGTGTGTGTGTGTGTGTGTGAGAGAGAGAGAGAGAGAGAGAGAGAGAGAGAGGTGGGAAGACAATAAAGGTAAAATTAGAACTGTAGAAGGGTAGCGAGCGGAATGTCGTAGAATGCAGTGTACAGGTATGAGATGCATGCGAAGAACAAAATGGACGACAGTCAATTGGAAGAGGCACATCAAGAGCAGCAGTGTTGGACACAGGCCCACTGCTTGACAGGGACTGAGAGAGGAGAGCAGCTGCTTCTCAGCTCTCCCCTACTGACTGTGCAGCCCCAGCGTGGCTACTTGCCTTAGCCAGTGTCAAGCAGACACACAGAGAGAGAGAATGGAGAGGGATTGTGACAGATTTTTAATACCTAAAAGAACAGATCACAGTCCAGGAAAATAGTTTCTCTCTCTCTCTCTCTCTCTCTCTCTCTCTCTCTCTCTCTCTCTCTCTCTCTCCCTCTCTTTTACTAACTTATTATTCAGAACATGTCTCGGAATAAGCTCCTTGCTTCTGTTAACCATGCATGTTGAAATAGCAAGTTTATTTGTAACTGTACATGAGAGAGTGTGTATGTCTGTGTGTGTGTGTGTGTGTGTGTGTCCATGTGTATGTGTATGTGTACGTGTGACTGTGAGTGTGTGTAAGCATTGATACATTTCGCTCCAGAGGATAATTGTGTAGCCCCCTGTCAGTGCTGAATCACATAGAGTTTCCCAGAATCCCGTTATCTACTGGGCAGATTAGCATAATTAAGAGCCTTCCACCGCGTGCTGAGAATTTCCCTCGTCCAATCACACAGCCAGCTACAAGGGCTAACTGTTACTGATGGATGGAATAACAGAGAGGCACGGAAAGAAAAAAAAAAGAGGTGGCAAAGAGAGGGCAGTCAGGAGAGAAGTGTAGATAAGTGTGTTTGCGCGTGTGTGTGTGGTTGTGTGAGTATGTGTGTGTGTGTGTGTGTGTGTGTGTGTGTGTGTGTGTGTGTGTGAGAGAGAGCCTTTGAGCTGAGTCTTGTCTGATTATCTCATTATCAGATTCAGTGGGGCGATTAACCAAGAAACCCCCCCATTCACTGACCTCCAAGGTTGCCAACATTCCCCCATGTACAAAGTCAGTGTGAGGCACATGCCAAAAACACGCTTGCATGCTCACACAGATGTGTTTTGCACACACACACACACACACACACACACACACACACAGACCAGTACAAGCACACATACAGTACACAATACACTATACACATTCCATAATTGACACACTGTCGACATGCAATTATTTCACTCACTGGGTTAAAGCATGCACAAGAAAGGAGGAAACCAAATCGTGGTATCTACACATCCAGCCAACCATGAAGAGCCAAGAATTGAAGAATTGAAACATGCATCCACAGCAGTTCTGCACAAAATTTCTCATATACATAATTGTATGGATTTCCTTATAAGGTCAAGAAACATGTTAGCCTCACAGCTCTGTTATATAAAATCTTGCACGGACATGCTACAGAAATAGATGCATCCCACCACATGTAGTGTTAACCCAATTATTTCTGTATGCTTGGATGGACTTCTGCCATAATTCATTCATTCATTCACAATATGCTGCCTGTTTCGAATTGGTGCTCATCAACAAATGAGAAAAATTGTAATCCTTAAAAATGTTTAATTATAGATAATGTTGCGTGTTGCCGTACATGAAGTTCTTAACTGAATGTGCTGGAGAGGGACTTTGTTGAACTAAAGGGGAAGGAGAAATCGTCTCTGTGATTCTTTGGGAGGGGTGGCAGTGCTTGAAGAATACGCTCCCAGAGTGCATTCCTAATTTATAAGAATTCTTTTCCATATTCTGTTTGAAGTTGTTCAGTTGCATGAAATGAATGCTGCTTTTCCTTTTTTTTTTTTTTTTTTTTTACTTGACACCCTAAGCCTGCTGGCAGAGTGACTAGAGTTCTGTGCAGTAGCAAAGCAAGACTAGACAATTAGAAAGTCACCAGTAGACTTATAGTGATAGTTTGGCGTCATTCAATTATACTCCTGTTGTATGAGTTTGCTGGCTGCTGTAGGAAGCGAGGAGAGAAGAATTGGAACAACGTAGACAGAACACGACCATAAATGCGAATGAGCGCCACTAAAGATACTCGAAGGATTCTTTTTTCCGTTCTCCTTCCTATCTGTAACAGTCAGCATGCTTGTACAACAGGGCTATGATTGAATGACACCAACCTATCACTTTAATAAATGAACTTAAAATGAACTTGGAAGCCTCAATACCTTGGAATAGTTTCTTCAAAAAATAACTTTTGATGCTGTCAAATGATTGATATTTACAAAACTGTCCCAATTATCTCACCTGTGTCTCTCTGTCTCTTTGCCGGAGAGTGGAATTATGGGTAGCTGAGTTCTGTTGTAACATATCGTAGGGTGAGCAGGGTCATAGTTAAAAGGTCGTGACCCCAGGCCAGTCAGTCCCTTCCTCCAAATATTACCTGAATTAAAACAGTGGTCAGTTATTAATATAAACCTTGCATGCACTAATACATAAGATCTAGACTTGTATTTGCATAGTCTGTACAAAATGTATATGATTTGTATGCATATTCAGTATGTTTGTTTCCAGGCAATGCAGAGAACCTACAATTCTACATTTGCTCCTGCCCACTCACATACAAACTGAAGTACAGTGATACAATCACACACTTGCGCACATACACACACACACACACACACACACACACACACACACACACACACACACACACACACACAGACAGACACATCCACACAATCATCTGACCTGCTCTCATATTGAGCATGTCTCTGTGCAGTCTCCTCTGTTCTCTGGTGAGGGTGTTGATATGGTAGAGTTTTGCCTCGTCCAGTCTCTGAAGGCCCTTGGCCAGGCGTGCTTCTACTCTTCTCTCCTCTCGACGCTGGGCCTCTCCTGGCCATGCTAAAGAGTCCCCACGACGCATTGCTAAGCCACACACACACAAACACACACACACACACACACACACACACACATACACGGATACACACACACACACGCACACACACACAGATATACACACATACAGTATAAATATTTCATTTTTACGGACATAAATATGCAATAACAAACATATGCACATGGGCACGTAAACACACACACACACACACGGTACTAATGCTACTAAGTGACAGTGCAGGAGCATCAGCACACATCTGGTCCGCTCGTGAAGAAGAATACGATTATGCAAATGGGCTCGTTTTCTACATTACTCCTCAGCTTCGTATCTGGGTCAGCGGGTGACTTCTCCTCAGTGGGAAGCAATCCTTTATTTAATATTTAACTCAAACTTCTCGCCGCCGCAGTCAACCCTTTAATCTTAATAAAAGTCATTAGACTGTCAACAGACTTGCACAGGCTTGTTGGGGCATTTAAGTATTGATGTGCATATTAACCACTCAAAACGACGCTAATGGACTGCTGAGCAGCGTCTGTTTTCAGAGAGTTTCTGTATCAAGGAAAAGTGAGATAAGGCTAGCATTAGCTTATTGAGTGTGACTCAACTTTGGACTCAAAAGAAACAAAGTTAAAGTGTTGTTACCTCCACCAAGGAGGTTATGTTTTCGCCGGCGTCTGTGTGTGTGTGTGTGTGTGTGTGTGTCTATGTACAAAATAACTAGAAAAGTACCACACGGATTTGGATGACATTTTCGGACAAAGTGTGTATTGGGACAAGTAATGACTGGTTTGGTGGTGATTGGTGATCCAGAACACCATCTGGAATTTATATTGTGTCTGTGACCACACTGCCTTGGCCGATCCGAGTGGTTTTCTTGTTTTGCTAAATGTTTTGCATTTACATCGCAACTTATAACATTATTGAAAGTATAGCTCTTGAGTGCAAATACAAAGAAAATTGCAAATGCAAAATGACTACACATATCATATCATTGTTTGCTATGTTAAAAAATAGTTTCAGCAAAATGTATATTTATCAAAAGAGTCTTTGTTTATGTGACCCTTTCCATAACCTTTATGTATTACAGCAAACACTGCACTGGTCTTGCACTCATCTTTGATTCCAAAGCAGAAATATAGCCTCATATTTCATCGAAGCGTTTGCGCTTTCAAGGTCATTAAAGATCTGGAGAGGTTGACAGAGAGGTTATCTCTGTGGTTTATTAAAGCGAACCCTCTGTGTTCACTGGAGAACTTCCATGGCTCCCATGGTATGCTGCTCACACGTAAAACAAGAATTAGTGGAGTTCATAGTGGTCCTAATAAGCAAAAAAAAAAAAAAAACATGAAACCCATCTGAGTGTGCTAGAAACACCATAATTTGTTTTGGCAACCAATTCCCTAAGCCAAAAACAAAAAAGTTAAACAAATAATGAAAAATAACAGATGTCCTTGTTTATATTTGACTGTTTTCTTTTAGATACAGTAACACACCATCATGCCAGGATCTGGAGAGTAAACACAACAGAGAGAGAGAGAGAGAGAGAGAGAGAGAGAGTGGCACCTTCAAAAGTCCTGGCACTTGGCCGGCACAAAGTGCCCAGCCTGCTACTACCAGCTAATCCTCAAACGTCCACTCTGATGCAAAAGCTTTTCCTGGAGCCTTCATCTCCATTCATGTTTGTGGTAGCAATCTACCTCCCAGGTTTGGGTTCTGAAATGTCTCCGCTCCCCTATCGTGATTGGTTCTCCCCTGCCTGAGCCCCAGCCAATCTAATTTGTCCTTTGCAGAGGGCACAAGGTCTGGGCTCCTATCTATGAACCCATTCATTATTGTATAACAATTCCGGGTGTGCCATAAATCATGGCTTTTAATATGATGGCTTATGTTTGGGCGAAGGACTTTGAGGGGAAATTAATGCTTTTTCCAGTTGGAATTCTTTATGAACAAAGGTCAAAGTTTTATTCTGAATTATAAATAATTTACTATTTGGATAGTTTCTAGTTCCAGTTTTCTCTCCGATCTCATCTGCCCATTTTTACAATAGAATGGCTTTCATGAGCCTTTTTATGGAGGCCAAATTAAAGAATATTTAAATATTGTCCTTTGCAGAGGTCACTGGGACATGATAACTGCTTTCTAGCAATGACACATGGTAGAACAAAGGGCAGGGACAAGAGACCTGGCCATAGGATGACTAAGAAGAAAAAATATCCCCTGTTTTCATCCAGTAATGTTTTTATTTAAAAACACCAATACAAAGGAAGAGGTCAAACCTGGCTATTGGGAACTTGTAGTAGCTTATGAAAACCTCTGCTACACCTGTAAACCAGCACTACTAAAATCAATATTTAATCTTACTGTGCAAAATACAACCCGACTGTATGTGTAATTATCCATAGATTTCTAGATTTATTATGATGTAGCCTAACTGATTTCTGAGTATCTCTCATCTTCTCTGTCTTGCTTGTCTCAATCATACATGATTGGATTTTAGGAGGGAAGAAAACACAATAAAAGTCTTTTACAGGAAGTTGACAAGGCTCTGTGGGAGCCCAGTGAATTCCTGCTCACTGAATAATGACAATTTCACTAGTTCCATCAGTCCTCAGTAGGGAGGCCCAGTCCTGTGCAGGGCTTACAGGCTGAGTTATGCTAGCTGCATAAAGCAAAATGTCAGCTCTGCCGATACACTGTAAATCTCCACATTGCATCAGCCTTATTAGCTTGTTGTCCATTAAATACAAACTGGGAGCGTTCGATCGTCCGTCGCAAGGCCATTAGATTTCGCCTGCTGCTAGACGGAATGCAAACTCCTTTTTCTCTCCCACATGGGAAATTATGTATGTGTGCATGTGTGTGTGCGCGTGTGTGTGTGTCTGTGTGTGTTGTGACCAACAATGGCATATCTTACATTAAATTAAATTCCTGTGCCTGTTACCGTATACTGTATATTAGTGTCATGTTTCTAATAGTCCACTGTGTGCATGATGCTTTTGTAATGTTAAAGAGAGACAAGTGTTGGCTGAGAAAGGCATGGAGTACAGCTATGTTATAATCCCCAACCGACCACAACAACCACGGCATTCCATTCCAGCCCTCTTGAAACTGCGCCATACTGACTGCGCTCAACAACTGGTTTGAGTTGCCAAGTGTAAGTGGGCCTGTTTGTCACATATAATATCCATTGTTTCTCTTCAATTTTCGTTCCACTAAGAGTTCTATTGTGTGGTACCACAACCACTAAATCAGGCTATCATCTCATCTTCCCATATGCAACCCCCCCACCCCCCAACCCTCGACTTTTCCAACCATCCACCCCCACCCACCTTCCACGCTCTCTCTATCGGTCACTGACTGATTCCGAGGCCTCGACTGGAAGACCGATGTTTCCATTATAGTGGTGAACGCCATCCATCTACGTACGCCCACTCTCCCCTTGTCTGCCTCTACATTAGGACATTGCTCACACACACAGCAGCATGACTGGCCAGTGGCTATCTAGTTCCAACCTAGCTCTATCCTCAACTGTTGTTATATTTAATTTCCATTAATGAGATACAGAGATTTTTCTACATAAGTGCCTAGTTCTAAAGAATTAAGTTTACCATTTAGCAAAATAAACACAAACTTTGCTTGATTGTGTCACTCTACCAGCCTACAGTGTAATGTATGAGTGTATGAATGTCATGTAAAATGCATTATCTAGGTCCTCATTTAGTACCAAAAAAAGGAAAATAATTCTGTGACATTGAAATAATGTTTGAGAGTAGAATTGACCAATCTGAGGTGATAATTGCCCTGATTTTTGCATCTTTCCATCTAGTTATTTTAAGATCATGCAGTGGGCCAGTGAGTTTCACATCAGCACACCACACTATGTGTAACTCCCACACATCAATCTGGATTTCTGTCAGAAAGCCTTTTATGAATATTGTTGAAGAGCTACTCCACACTCACTTGAAAAACCACACACATAAAACTCTAATGCAGCTTTGGGCCTTTATTCTACTACAACACGTTCCATTTGAGGTCCTCATATTAACATTTCCCTTTACTGGTCTTAGATTATATAACTGCTAAATAACTGAAAGGTACAGGTCACACCTCAAATGGTTTTGAAAATGTAAATAATTTAGGTTCGCCTTTAGGTAATTTTTAACTTACCTTGAACAAGATGGTTTCAAATTAGTTTGTCACTCCAGTCAACCGTCACTTTGCATTCTTTAGGTTAAACAATTGCTTTTTTTCTATTGGAGTGAGTCTTTAAAAGCTGTCCAACTTGTTTTGATATTGTGTCTCCACAAGTCCACCTGGTGAGTGTTGGAAAAAAAAACAAGTGTTGAACTGAGATCAGAATTTCATCTCTTGAATGACAACCCCGCTGTGTGCGTAGCTCGAATCAGAACAGACTTCCCGTAAGATCCCACCCTACTCATTTCCCGACAGAGCTCCTGTGGGTCGTAGAGTCAGTGAGCGGGGCAGTCCAAACACTGCACCACCCAGGAGGTTACCACGGGTAACCAGAGGTCTACGCCGAGCAATGAAAGCAATGACACTCACAGAATCGCCATGGCTACTGGACAGGCCTTCTAACTGCGCCCAGCTGTGGGAACAATTCGGGGCAAGTTCACAAACACACACACACACACACACACACACACACACATACATACACACACGCACACACACACATAAACAAACACATACACACAGGAGCTGTCCGGCAGAGGTTTGCCCACTCATTACTCTCTCATTGACTGCACATGTGTGCCTGATCTAAATCAGATACATCCAGTTTTATAGCACATCTGAAACAACCTTCTGTAGTCTCAGAAGGTTAACCACAAGCCTTGTGCTATAGCTGTGGAAACAAGGCCACTATAAAAGCATCAGAAATATGCATACTCTTCCAATACCTTCACTCAGATGACAAAACGGATGACCGTAACTGAGAAAGTGACATGTAAAATGACCTTACAGCCAACTGTGGCTCTAAAGCCATATCTGTTATGTAAGTATAATTCGCATTAAGAATATGGTCCCATGTCATCTTTATAGCCTGGCACTCTAACAGTCGCTTTTTATGGCCCCTTGTCCCTATGGGCCATGTAATATCCATGACATATGTGATAACATTCTGGAGATAAATAGCCCTGCCCAGAGTCTAACCGTCAGCGCTATTCATCTTGATGTGAGT
>JAODXP020000022.1:8647402-8657402 GCA_027497455.2 Sardinella longiceps | reverse complement strand
AGTGGTTGTATCTGGGATCTCTGTTGTTTAAATGCTAGGCATGAATGTACCATACATACAGTGTGTGAGTGAATGAATGTGTTTTGTTGGTTGTGTTGGTTTAGAGCTTACACTGGGAGGCTTCAAAGGCCAGAGCTTTATCATTTTTATCCCCCTCTTTTGTTATCAAACCTCAACTGACCTTCTGTGTGTGTGTGTATGTGTGTTTGTGTGTGTGCATATGTGTGTTTGTGTTCACCTACACATAACAAGTGTGTGTGTGTGTGTGTGTGTGTGTGTGTGTGTGTGTGTGTGTGTGTGTGTGTGTGTGTGCACAACAAACAAAACAACATCAAACCAGCACATGGCAACAGAAAGAATCCGTTCTGCTGCACGTTGTTGTTGTTGCTGTTGCTTGGCCTCTTGCTGGGAGCACAGAGATGCAGGCATCTGAACCCGGCGTTCCTGCGTCCCCTCGCCGCATGGGTCCGCTGCAGCAGGCAGGCAGGCAGGCAAGCAGGCAGGCAGGCAGCCGTCTCCTGATGGGCCGAGAGCTTAACTAGGGCTGGAGCGGCCGGGCCGACTTACTACGCAAGCAGAGCAGAGCAGCGCTTTTTCAAATCTGCACACTCCCAGGAGGAGCTTAAGAACAAAGGCAACAGAGGGAACAACCAAACAGCACCGTGTCTCAGAACGAGAGATGAAGAGAGAGCTGGAGAGAGACAGATACAGACACAGAGAGAGAGTGAGAGAGAGAGAGAGAGAGGTAAAGAGAAATTGAAAGAGGAGGGGGAGTAAGAGAGTTGGTGTGGGGACATGAGGGCGTTTGAGGAAGGCAGAAGAGTGGAGGGTGGATGGATGATGAGGAAAAGGAAATAAGAATAAAGTGGGACAGGGGTCTGCATTTCGCTCCTGCATTTTCTTCTTCTGCTGAGTCAGCATTGGTGGCTGTGTAATGTGCAGGAACCCAGAGGGATGTATACAATGCATAGGGTGGGATATGATGTTCAGATACATAGACTTTCATTGGGCTAACCCACTTACAATAATGTAGGCACACATATGACTGTATGTGCTGGTGCACATGCGTACATTTAGACTGCAGCAAATAACAACTCCCACCTATGCAACCAAACTATCTTTATCCCTCTCTCTCTCAGCCTGTCTCTCTTGTACACACACATATACAAACACCCGTGTATATACATGCATTACACGTACACACATACACACATACATTCACAGAGTGAAAGAGAGAGAGAGAGAGAGAGAGAGAGAGAGAGGCTTTCACAAACTCTATGCACCTACTGCAGCAAGGAATGCTGGACCCGTTCCAAGGACCTATCAATCATGCCCAATGCTATCCGAGTTTAAACAGTGGGCTGCTCAAGTCCTAGTTTAAACACTCTGACACCAAAAGAGGCATATTGACCTGAAGTCTGCATTGAATACAGAGCAAGGTAACTCCTGTAGGAGAGATCATTGGAACACTGACCCAGAATCAGTGAAAGGTGGCACAGCCACAGTGGCATGAGGGTAACGGAGCAGAGCAAAGACAAAATACATATAATCTGTATTTTATATCTATAAATAACATACAGTACTATGACCTGCACTCTATCATCAAATTTCACCTTTTTCTTCTCTCTCTCTCTCTCTCTCTCTGTGTCTGTGTGTGTGTGTGTGTGTGTGTGTGTGTGAGAGAGAGAGAGAGAGAGAGAGAGAGAGAGAGAGAGAGAGAGAGAGAGTGATCCAAGGTTTTTTTTTTTTTTTTCAAAGCTAGACCTACAGTACATCGTAGCCTACTGAGGCAAGCCAATTAGCCTATACTGTGTGTTTTTCAGAAGCAGATTTAGAATGACTTTGCTCCATTACTTTGCATCAACTCTCCAGAGCCATATGTTCAGCTCAGGAATTGTCCCACTTGGTAAACAAAATGCACCAGCTGTTTCATTCGGACGATCATTAGAAACCCACTGTGGGTAATGAGGAGACGCAGGCTTGCGGAGATTATTGTATCTTAATGAATACTTACTTACGGTGCTTTCTACAGCGCCTGCCTGCTTGTGATGCCGGGCATGATCCCCATCAGCTGACGCCAACACAGCTGATAAATGACTTGAAGAGGTGGAAAATTGATTCGGGAGACGGACAGAATAACATTTGTCAACATCTCCTTGACCCGTACCTTAGCTTTTGAATGGCTCTCATCTCTCGCTTTATCTCTTTCCCCATCTCTCGCTCTTCTTCCCCTGTCTCTCACTTATTCTTTCCCCCCTTCCCTCTACCTCTCTCTCTCTCTCTCTCTCTCTCTCTCTCTCTCTCTCTCTCTCTCTCTCTCTCTCTCTGCATATCCTCAGTGTTGATGTGACTGGACTGGGAGAAAGATGTGAAATTAAGACCACATTTCTCCCTCTGATATGGCAGGCGGCCTGTGTGTGTGCCCGGCGGGGGAGTGAGTGCCGTGAATGTAAAGCACATTACGGTTATGATTTGAGGCCCCCGTGGCGAGAGCCGTGCCTCTGACACTGCCGCGTTTGCCTCCCTCTGCCCGACCGTCAGTGCCACTGCGTGCGCCCTCTGTTAAATAACATCCCCCACCCTCTCTCTCTCTCTCTCACTCACTCACACACACACACACGCGCGCATGTACGCACACGCACACACTCACTCCTCTCCCCACCAGTGACAAATGGGGGCCACAGGCCACATCCATCTACCCAGGCGGTTCCAAAGTGCTTTAGAGGCATGAAGCTGGATATGTGTGTGTGTGTGTGTGTGTGTGTGTGTGTGTGTGTGTGTGTGTGTGTGTGTGACTGGGACGGGATTGAAGATGCGTTGGGAGGGGTGAGCCAGTTATTTTTAGAATGTAATTGTTAACTGATAATGATATAAATCCTTGGTGTCACTCAAAACAATGAGGGTGGCAAAAATAGAGAGAAAAGAGAGAGGGGGGGTTGCAATAAGTGAACTAGCTAGAACACACACACACACACACACACACACACACACACACACACACACATTAATATACACATGCCACATGCACACAACATAGAGGCTACAACCGGCATCAAAAATTCATTTATGTAGAATGAAATCACCTTCTGTGGCACTGATGCAATCATTGTTTTTTTTTTCTTTTTTTCCTCAAATCTATCCTCTCTCAACCATCACCATATATACACATTGAAACGTTGAAAGGTCATTTCCTGTACAAACAAATGAATGTACAAAACACATAATCTGTAGTTTATATCTATAAATACATAACATAAATAACACATACTATGACCTGCACTCTGTCATCAAATTTCACAGTCTCTGCCTGCCTACTGTCAGAGTGTGTGTGTGTGTGTGTGTGTGTGTGTGTGTGTGTGTGTGTGTGTGTGTGTGTGTGTAGGAGTGTGTGTTTGTACTTGTGTGAGTGCATGATCTAAGTGAAATGAAGTTTAGCACAGTTTATGGGTCGCCCATAAAACCAGAGCCAGGGGAATGCTGAACATAACAATGATAAGTCCTGCAGCTATTTTAGGCTTGTGTGATTGAGCTGTGTGTGTGTGTGTGTGTGTGTGTGTGTGTGTGTGTGTGTGTGTGTGTGTGTGTGTGTGTGTGTGTGTGTGTGTGTGTCTGTCCTCCTCTCCGTGTTTTAGAAAATTGTGTTTTTCTTTTCTTTTTTCACTTACCTCATTTACTAAACTCCTAACACAAGCCTGTGCTATAGGGAGGCCTTGAAACAAGACTCTAAAAATGAATTAACAAAAGGCCAAGAGAGAGAGAGAGAGAGAGAGAGAGAGAGAGAGAGAGAGAGACTGACACCTTCTGCCACACTAAATCAGATAGACAGTTGCATTACTCCATTCAGTGAGCCAGAGAAGCGGCGAGCAAGGGAGCGAATGAACAAGAGAAGAGATGACAGCGTAAGGGAAGCGAGGGAGAGATACAGGCACGTTATCCACATTAGAGGACCTCATTAAACGGGCAACCGCACTGTAGGGCTGGGGCAAGGCTTCGAGGATCCTTGCTCTCCCGCTCCTACCTCCCGTGAGAAGGGATAAGTTGGGAAACAGCAGATGATTGAGGTGGGGAATTCTGCTCGAAGCCGTCCAAATCAGGAAAGGTTGTCGTCAGGAGCTGGCGCCACCGGATGAGGATTCCAATTGAAGCCGCAGACCCAAGAGGGGATCTCTCCAGTAATGAGCCTGCTAGTCCCCAGAGGTGCCTTTTGCTATTAAAGCACACAGATCGCTATAAAAAGGAACGGATAAAGAAAATGAAAGAGAAAAAGAACTAGGGAGAATGAGGAGGAGAGGAGGAAGAGGAGAAGGGGGAAAAAGGGGGAGAAGTAAAAAAAAAAAAAGAGGAAAGAGGAAGCCTGGATCAAGAGCTTGTAGACGGAGCATGGGCTGCCTATTCCTTTCTAAATGACTGCATGGTGAAATCAGCCTCGCCATTTAGGTAGGGATATGCTCATTGCTCAAGGTAGCTTTACTTGAAATAGAATAGATAGGTAGAATTTAACCGAAATCTTATTTTAAACTTACCAACTTTGCAGGCTGAGACTCTCCACTTGCAAAACAGGCTGGCATCAAACTGCTTGTCATTAATATATTTTTTATGTATAATATCCAGGAATTTGTGGGTCTTGGTTAAACTATTTCATTCAATAACATGAGCAAGATCCTGAACAGCTGGTCTGCTCAATGGACCTCATTCACCCACCATTTGTACAAAGAAATTTGTTCTTAAATCCCACTTACGCAGTTTTTAAGAAGATTTGTATTCACCAATATACATGTAGGTTTTTGAATCGGAAATTCTTAAGAAGATATTGTTGCATTAGGCCCATTGCTCCCAAATGTCACAAGAGATATTTTGATTGTTGCTTGTTGCTCTTTATGGGTAAATATGATCGTCTTTGATTGTGGTCAGTTGTTTGTGGAAGTCTACCAAAAGTTTAGCTTGGGCTGTAGAATCAGGCAATGTTTTTGTTGTTTATGTTGCCATTAAAACAGTGGATAGAAATGATGATGATGATGATAATGTGATATTCTGTAACTGTATCTATGCAACCAATCCTAGCCATGTATTTATCTATTCTTGTGTGCAGGTCATTCTGTGAGTCCATCAGTGGTCCCTCTGTGTGCTTAATGGCTCTGATGTTTACCGTTTTGTTTATCCCCAATGCTGCATTGTCCTGATGACACACAAAGCTGTCAGCTGTGATCCTGTTTCCTGCCAGCTGAAACCACACACATAAACACAAAGAGATACACACACACACAAACACACACAGTAGATATTAAGTGTTTATGTGTGTATGCCTGTACAGTGTGTGTGTGTGTGTGTGTGTGTATCTGTGTCCTTCTAATGGGTTTGTTCCCCTCAAACACCCTCATGGTGACACATCATTCTTCTGAGGATCTCTCACTGGACCCTCGCCACGCTATTGGCTGGCATACTGGCATCAGTGGCTGGTGCTAATCAATCACACAGACACACACACACACACAGGTTTAGGTTTCAAGACCAACTCTTTAGTAGAGGATTAATTTATTCAATTCATGAAGTGTTTGGTTTATGTGTGTGTGTGTGTGTGTGTGTAGTGTGTCCAGGTCAGGGATATTGGATAGAAGGAAGAATGTACACACACACGCGCGCGCACACACACACACACATAAATGAGGGGTAAAACTGAATTTACACCGTCGCGCGCAAGCGGCGCGCGCCGTTGTGTGACGTCAAAATGACGTGGACCCCCTTGGCGCGCGACGCTTTTCAGGGGAATTTCGCGAGGTCGTGCGCACGACAGATTTTGTAACTCGCCGCGCGCCAGCCCTATGCGCCACTCAGCTGGGCCATTCACAAGCAACTACACCAAGATGCATGAGAGCTTATTTCACCCTCTTCTGCCAAGAAGCATTCATCACCCTGCTATCTGACACATAACCATATCTTCAGCTAATGCATGAACATCTCAAAGCATGGATGAAACGTTTTTAAGACCTTGATTGTTAAGCTAAATTTAACCCAGTCATCCGTCCGTCCTAACATCCCTCACAACGTTTTTACCAACTGAAACATGCCTACAATACTACCAGGGGTTGTATGCAAACACTCACCAGAAACTTGGAAATACTTATCATAGATGAAACGTTTTTAAACCTTGATTGTTAAGCTAAATTTAGCCCAGTCATCCGTCCGTCCTAACATCCCTCACAACGTTTTTACAAACTGAAACATGCCTACAATACTATCAGGGGTTGTATGCAAACACTCACCAGAAACTTGGAGATACTTATCATGTTTATTTAATCCATAAATTTTATCCACAACTAAGTACAGTCAAACAAAGCAAGCACAGGGTTAACTCACTGCCTGTAAGTTACTGTAGCCTATGCGATTTCTCTGTACAGCGCCATCTGCTGTTTGGGAGAATAATGGCAAAATGGCGCTTCTGTCGAATTTGGTCGTGCGGCGGGTATAAAGAGTTCATACGAACATGTGACGTCACCGATGGCGCGCGCACCAGCAGACACGTCGGGTATGTTGCCACCTTAAGAGGGGAGGACAGTGGCCACCACAATGCGGCGTTTGACCCAGCACTGGCACTGGTAATGCATAATAAAAGAAGAGTGGTGTGTGCCAGCGACGCACAGGGGAGAGGGTGAGACACACACACACACACACACACACTATTTCTTTCTCTCAAACACACACACACACAGAGGGGGAGGAGAGAAGCAATAAAAAAGGTGAGAAAGAAAGGAAGAGAGAGATACAAAGGGAGAGAGAATGAGAGTGGGAAATGGAGAGAAAAAGACATAGAGAGAGAAAGAGAGAAAGAAAGAGAGGGAGAGGGAAAGAGGGATAACAGAGTGCCATGTAAGCAGTGAGAAAAGCTCCCAGTGAGGAGAGGTGCGGAGAGCAGGAACGCACAGAGGACACAAGCTCACTCTGATGACTTTTATTGTTGGGAATGAGTACAAAGTTGGCAGCCACACCACTGCAAGGTATATGGACAAGTGAGCACACACACACACACACACACACACACACACACACACACACACACACTGGAGCTGTGCTCACTCAGTCAATCACTCTCCCTGGCTTGCTCTCTCACTCATGCACTCGTTCACTCTGCATCATAGGGTTGTCAGGGCCTCTGCGGTTCACACAGGACAGTTAAAGTCACACCCGCGCCGTGCGTCTCTAATCTTCGGCCCAATTTGTGCTGACAGAGATGCAGTTTCACATCAGAGTAAAAAAAAAAAAAAAAAAAAAAAACATTGAAGCAAAGAAAGAAATTAAAACAAATGAAAACAGTTCATAATTCAGAGTCTATGTTTTTTTTAGTAAAAGATTTAATACTTAATATAAGTTACTGTCATCGGTTTTAAATAGCCACAACTTGTCTAGTGCCTCTACAGCCAGCTCTGTATGAGGGGTTGTCACTTTGAGGGTTTATTTTTCCTCCCCCCCAGGTTGGATTTTCTGTTGTTTTAAAAAAGAAAAGTCCGGAAGGTATGAAGCATATTATTTGCACCCATTATCATCCACCCCGGAAATCACCAAGAACCAAGAAGTGTGTGACTGTGTATTTGTTCATGTGTGTGTGTTTGTGTGTCAGTCTGTGTTGTCATGACACATGGTGTGTGTGTGTGTGTGTGTGTCTGTCAGTCTGTGTTGTCATGACACAGGGATGCGTGTGAGGGGCCTTTCCCTGTATCTCTGCTGAGCCGTGCTGAGTGCCACTGCTGCACAGGGGCCCTTATAAATAGGCCAGGGGCCCCACAGGCCAGTGTGTCACCTCTTACATAATGAAAAGACAGCTGTCTCAGCCCTATGAGCACACACCACACACACACACACACTCTATCTCTCTCGCCCCATCCATCCCCACCCAGCAGTGAGTTCCTCTCACCAAATAAAAAATAAATAAATAAAACGAAATAAATAAAAAACTGAGGGGGTAAAATCACTGAATGCCCACATTTCAAGGGCAAACGCACAGCACTGGTGGAAAGAGAGAGAGTGAGTGAGGGAAAGAGAGAGAGAGAGAGGGAGAGCTCCTCCAATGCAGTCAGATCCTGACTGACGTAGGTTATTTTATTTTATTCATTTACTTTTTGCCTGATTTTTTCATGTATTGTAGATTTATTTGTGCTCAAAATGTACTCACACTCTGGAAGTGGTAAAAGAAGAGAGGAATACAAAGCTAACAAGCCACAAGAGAAGTTCAGAGCTTTTTGCACTTAAATGTCATTTCTCCTTTTGAGACCACTTTCTCTGTCTCTCTCTCTCTCTCTCTCTCTCTCTCTCTCTCTCTCTCTCCCTGTTACAGATTTTGTGTTCACCACTCTTTCCCTGTTCCCTTCTCTCGAGTCCTCTCAGTGAGTCACTGTATTAGAGGGCATGACTGCCCAAAGCTTCACAGGTTGTGTTTTTGGAAGAGCAGAGAGTGTGTCACACTTTTAACAGCAAGTCTTGTGTATGTGTGTGTGTGTGTGTGTGTGTGTGTGTGTGTGTGTGTGTGTGTGTGTGTGTATGGGTGTGTGTGCATGTGTGTGTTGTGCACTCACTGACAGACCACTGTATTGACTTATTGCATTAGAGGGTCTCTGTGCTTGATCCTCACGCTGAATCAGCCGTCAGTGGAGGAATGCAGAATAAACAGTAAACAAACACACACACACACACACACACACACACACACACAAACACACAAATTCAAACACACCCAAACCTAGTTACATTACATTATCAGTATTCCTCTGCTGATAACTGCCAGTAGACACACTTAGAAGAGTAAAACATGAATGAAACACACACACACACACACACACACACACACACACACACACACACTCTTGCTCTGCACCAGGGCTGACAGAAGGCCTTACACCTCAGTCAACAAAGCATCCGTGGTAAAGACAGCAACAGCCGGCACTCCACAGCTATAGCTCACAGCATCAGTATCAAATCTGTAATGTAACACTGCCATCATAATAGTCTTTATGTTTACGGTTGAGTATAGATGTTACCACAGTCTATACTGTCAAACATGGACATCACAATACTCTAATGAACCAATACTCTTGTATACCAATGCCATTATAGTTCTTAAGTAGCTGTTGAACATAGAGGTGTCTACAATCTATACTGTTGAGTGCTGACATCACACAGTATGATGTACTCACTGCAATTATTGTTGTTTAGTTACTCTTGAGTACAAATGTTACTACTACAGTCTATACCTTTGAGTGTTGATATCACAATACTCTGTACACATGTATACCATTACCATTGGCCTTTAAGGTACTGTTGAGTATAGATGTTTTCAACTACAATCTATACATTTAAGTGCTGACATCACAATACTCTGTACTCCGTATCCATGACATTTATGGATTCTATACTAGTCACATGTACACTATTTGGCTTTGCTTTATCACAGGAGTTGCAGTGTCATAGTGTTGGGCTGAGTGAGAGAAGCTTAACAATAAGGAACCTGCAGCAAGCCAGGCCAGGAGCACTAAGTGTTCTTTGGGTCCAGGGTGATGATGGGTGTTAGGGTTACAGCTACAGCGGAAATGAAATGGCCAAATCTTGCATTAAAGGAATTATCCAGAGTGAAGCTAAATGTAGCCCTGCTGTTTCACATTGCTAGGTGCTATTGATAGCTATGAGCATGACCGAATTCAATGCAACGCTGACTTACAAAGCGAAACGGCAGCCAATGCTAAGAGACGCTAGTATATCAAACCCATTAGGGTTCGTCTTGATATGTCTGCTTCTGTTACCGTTTCGTCATCTCGGTCTTCATTGCACGAAATTCCTAATCCCACAAATACCAAATGACCTACTAATAGGTCAGTACACCAACTGTTGTTGTACCAGCAAGAACCTTAAAGATATCCCTTCTAGCCCGGTGATGAGTGATGAAGGGAGAGAGATGGATGGATGAATGGAAAAGGAAAAGGGTGAAAATGGGGGGATCAGAGGGGTAAGGAGGAGA
>JAODXP020000022.1:8534902-8642402 GCA_027497455.2 Sardinella longiceps | reverse complement strand
ACTGTCAGCTGGCGGACACCTGAATTGGGTGCAACCCCCCCTTCACAAGTTTTCCCCAGTCTGACACTCCCAAACCAATCCAAAAAGTGAACAATCCTTCAATTAGTCCTTTAAACCAACCAGTCCATAAGTCTTCAGAGTAACTTCCTCTCCTGCCCCCGCCCCCTTTCCCTTCATTGGTGCAGATGTGGGTTGTGGCTGAGGCTGTGTGGTCCCACTGTTTCTTCTGCATTGTTGTTGTTGTTGTTGTTGTTGTTGTTGTTGTTGTTGTTGTTGTTGAATGGGTGGTCTCCACTGGCCAGTGCTGTAATGGTGGTACGGGCATCTGCACGGTAGCAGAGCTGGTAGTCTGCCCCAGGGTCTAGACGGGAAGTGTGTGTGTATGTGCATGTGTTTGCATATGTGTGTGTGCACACGTGTGTGTGTGTGTGTGTGTGTGTGTGTGTGTGTGTGTGTGTATGTGCATGTGTGTGTGTATGTGCATGTGTGTGTGTGTGTGTGTGTATGTGCATGTGTGTGTGCACGTGTGTGTGTGTGTTTACTTAGGGATGGCTGGGTGGGTGTAGGGGGGAGCTGCTAGACAGTGTCTCGTCTTGTCTCGTCGTGACTGACCGGTGAATCACCTGACTAACCCTGGTAGGCTTGCTGTCTGAGATGCTCTGTGATCACCCCGATTACATTCCAAATGTTGAAGACAGAGTGTGGTTATGCATGTGAGTGTGTGTTTGTGCGAGTGTGTGTGTGTGTGTGTGTTCAGTGTGTGTACACCTGTCTTCAATGTTTGTGCAAGTACATGTGCTGTGTCGGTATGTGTGCGAGCATGTGTGTGTGTGTGTGTGTGTGTGTGTGTGTGTGTGTGTGTGTGTGTGTGTGTGTGTGTGTGTGTGTGTGCCCGTGCGTGTGTGCATGACTGGCCCTGGTCTTCTCTCCCAAAGTCCTCTTACACAAAAACAAAGCCAGTCCAGACTGGGAGAAATTCCTTTCTCCCTGCAGCCTGAGAGACACCTGTCTGCTCTGTCACAAGTGTCGTTCACATTACATTTGAGTCGAGTTAGATTTTGTTTTTGTTGCTATGCCGACAACCCCGCCTGACCGTCACGAGACACGCGAAATCCTTTCGCATCAGTTCACTGGAAGAGAGGGGATTACTGGTTGCTTTGTGAAAAAAAGGGTGTCAAACC
Organism: Sardinella longiceps; assembly: GCA_027497455.2. Lineage (NCBI taxonomy): Eukaryota > Metazoa > Chordata > Actinopteri > Clupeiformes > Clupeidae > Sardinella > Sardinella longiceps. The sequence continues at coordinate 8,641,221 of JAODXP020000022.1, read as the reverse complement.
CATCCCCATCATACTATAAACTCTTTCTTTTCATTGCTGTCTTTCTTTATCTATCTCTCTATCTTTCTTTCTGTCTATCTCTTTGGACAACTTGGACACGTTTTCATTAGAAGGATGCATCTTTATAGAAAACCAAAATCTCAGTGGAGAATCTTTCCATAATCTGAACTTGTTGATCTTTTCTTCTTCGCCGTCCATCATCTTTATCCTCATCATCCTCATCATCATCCTCGCCCCCATGCTGTGCAGCATCCTGTGGTCATAGTAACAGAGGTGGGTGATCAGGTGGTGCAGTGATGAAGGGCGCGGAGGGGCGGATAAGGTGCGCACTTCCCCCCCACACACCCTCACCCCCTTCCCACCTTGCACCAGACCTCACACCTGCATGCCGGGCTTGCTGAGGTCGCCGTTCCCGTGGTTACTACCAACACCACCACCTCCACCGGCGCCACCTCGACCTCCGCCTTCCTCTTCGTCGTCGCTGTCCAGCTCCTCGCTCTTGCGCTTGCTGTAGCGTTCGTAGAGCACCATCAGCACGCCCATGACCCACGCCGACACTGTGCCCGCCGAGAAGATGACGAAGCCGATGGCGATGAAGAACAGGTAGTCCCAGTAGCCCAGGCCCTGGTGGCAATCGGCCCGCAACTGCATGCCCACCTCGGCTAGCCGCTGGCCGATCATCTCCGGAGGACCCTGGCACACCGTCTGACCCTCATCTGTGAGAGAGTGAGAGAGAGAGAGAGAGAGAGAGAGAGAGAGAGAGAGAGAGAGAGAGAGAGAGAGAGAGAGAGAAAGGGGGATAGTAGAGGGATACAGGAAGAGAGAGAGAAAGAAAAAGAGAGAGAGAAAAAGAGGGAGACTTAATGTCAGCTTGGAATATCAGAACACAAAGACAAAACAGACATAAAAGCTGATCACTAGAGTGCACCGTATGCTATCAGATAACCAATAAAGTGTCACCCGATATACAAAACACACCAGATAGAAATGAATAGAACAGAAAAGCAGCACCCATGGGTCACGTGGATTAAAAAAAGAACTAGAGTGAGACAGAGACAAAGACATGTGAGTCACTACAAAGTTGGACAGCCACTGAGGAGGAGGACGGACGGATGGACGGACACGTCCTAGTCTGCCCGCTGCTTCTCTCCTTCCCTAGGCAACAGTATCTATCAGCACAGCCCATCTCCACTCTCTGAATGTCTGCTCTAATCAGCCCCACGCCTGCAGCCAGCCTAAAGCCCCTGGGCTCTGGCCCTGCGGATTCGGGTCACCAGCCATCATCCCTCGCTCACACCCAGCTCCCACAGGGACTGCGGATCTGTCAGCTTTACCTATCCGTCCTGTCACATACACACACCGGACACACACACACACACGTGTACAGTAGCATTCATGCGAACACTAAAACACACCTACCCCCATACCTTCACACACACACACACACACACACACACACACACACACACACACACACACAGACACACGTGTACAGTAGCCTTCATGCCAACTCACAAACACACATAGTCATACCTTCACACACACACACACACACACACACACGTGCACAGTAGCCTTCATGCGAACACACAAGCACACATAACCATACCTTCACACACACACACAACACACACACACACACACTCACATGCACATATTTAGAAAAACAAAACACACACTCAATTTTCATGGTATACACCGAAATTTATGTATAGACACGAACCTGTTTATGCTCAAACAAACAAGGCACAAACACACATATTTGCAGTACATACTTTAAACCAACTCACAAATGTAGTCTACAAATGAATCTTAACACACACACACACACACACACACACACGAAGGCCATGGCCCATAAAGCATGTCATGCACATATGTAGATGTACCATAGGAGACCTACATGCTTACGCATGTGAAAACATCGGCACATATACTCTTTGCCCACCTCCTACACCCACACACACTCGAGTAACACAGTAGCGTTGTTGTTTGTCTCTTTTACAGTAGAAGCTCTAGCCTACTCCACACTGCAAGCCCTCAGCTATGTGACCCCCTCATTCACCAAACCGCACTTGTTCCTTACAAAAAGTGGAAAAAGTGGAAGCCAAACTTTTCTTTCTTTCTTTCTTTTTTTTTCTCGTGCTCTTTCATTCTCAGACATCCTTTAAAAAGGCTAAGATAGTGCCGGACTGGATGTGGCAGGACTAGCTTTCTGATTGATTAATGTGATAACTGCTGTTAATTAAACTCCACTCATTTCGAAGTAAATGGAGATACATACTGTATAAATGACTGTGGGCTCAAATTGGGAGGCTATTGAAGGTGGGAGAGAGAGAAAAAAGAAAAAACAAATGAGGGAGAAGCCGTGAAGATGAATTTCTACAAATCCGTCCCTATGCCAACACAGCCATAAGTGTCATACTGAAGTTCCGTAGCTAATGGCTATTTTAGTGGATTGCAATTTCTCAATTAGTGATAGCCTACATGAAAATGGTCTTTTAGCCTTTTTCTAACCTCTAAACTTTATACTTAGTGTTTGCCCATCCAGTCATATTTATAGCCTTTAAAACAAACAAACTGACACAAATAGTATTTGTGGATTTGAGGATAAAGACAAAACAGAGCCAAAGCAGCCTTACACCTACAAATCCATGATTAGGCCTGGTCTTTATGCACTGTGGTAGTCTATCTTTAGAGAGAGGGTCATTAAAAACAGCTTGTTTAGGATTTGATAATGTTTACACAACACTTAGGCTATATCTGACTGTGTCTCACTAAAGAGTAGTTCACATTGGATATCTTACTGCGAATGCACATTGAGGCAATGCGCGCAATAACAAACATGAACACAGTCGGACTCATAAGAATAGTGCCAAAAAAGTGTACACACGCATAACAAAAACACACACCTAGATAGAAGTGCGCAAAGTTAGCACAAACAGACATGTACTACAAACGAACACACACACACACACACACACACACACACACACTAACACAGTGCAGTGCAGTCTAGCCAAGGTCATCATAGGTTTACAACAAACACACACACACAGACACACACACACACACACGCACGTGCACGCACACACACACACACACACACACACACACACACACACACACACACACACACAGACACACACACTCTCTAACACAGTGCAGTGCAACCTAGGTCATCATAGGTTTAGGACAAACACACACACACACACACACACACACACACACACACACACACACACACACACACACACACACACACACACACACACACGGCTAGACAGGTTGACAGATCATTTAAGGCTACTACAGGATCACTGGTTTTCATCCCACATAGGAATTAAGCAGTCAGTGAGATAAGAGAGTCAGAGGACATGCTGAATAATCTTTCCCTTGGACATGCAAAAATAGCAGGGGTCATTATGCAAGTCATTAGAGTGATTAGTGATTTGTTTACCTTGCCTCGATAACCAAGCATGGCCATCTGACCACACAACCCCATGCAGACATATAAACAAGGGCAGGAACACACTAAGCTAACTTAAAATACAGGAACCCTATTTCTCTCTCTCCCCCACTCTCTCAGGTAGACACACACACACACACACACACACACACACACAAACACACACACACACAGTATAGCCTGAAGGTATATAATTCAGATCCATTCGCCTCTTTATAACACACGTTGTTCTAAACAATGGGATGCGTGTCTTTGGCCCGCAATGTCACTCAGAGTAAACCTTAATGCACAGCAACGGCAGTAGCAACAGCAGCGACAGGCCCGGAGTGACCCAAACCCAGGCTGATGTTACAGTGGGCATATAGAATAACATAAGCTCAACGTGATCGGCAGCTCCATGAAGCATTCATGAAGCCATCCGCTACAGCCCTTATTATGGCCACGTCCTCATCACTGTCAGGCTCCTGTAATCATAAATAAGGAAGCATTGTCACGTCACACAACACTCATCTACAGCATGGGCTGTGTCAACATGATTAAGCGGCATGGGCCGCTATACTATACTGTACATTAGCCTACATACAGTAGGGTTGATGCTGATGACTTGAGTCTATTTATATAACATTAACTGTAAGACCATCAGACAATTCCTGCCATACAGATGCAACTCACATAAACTGGTAAGGAAGTAAAGAGGACGTAGGAAGTACAGAGAGAGAGAGAGCCTGCAGTGGTTCTATTTCCTGACCTTAACAATGATAATATTACTGTATTAAGGAGGATCTAAAGTATCTCCTCCCGGTCATCATCAGAAGAAGCTGTTTGTAACACAATTCTTACAATAATACACTATTTTAATTTAAAACATTCAACTCAGGACATCCAAATCATCACCTTGCAGTAGGGCTGTAACGATATTGTATCGAATCGAGAACGCAGAGTCACGATACTGTATCGTGATACAAGAAGGTAGTATCGTGATACGCCCTTTCAAAGTTCTGTAACCCTTCAGTCCACAAAGTAACCACATGATATGATGCGATGGTGCTTCCAAGCTTCAAATCAATATCATTATTATTTTTAAACTTAAAAAAAATATTTTAGTAGCCTATTGTAATCTATTCTAGCCATAAACAATTATCAAAAAGATATATTTTAAAAATCGTGGGGTGTATCGAACCGTAGGTCAAAAATCGTGCTACAAACCGAATGGTGAGTTGGGTGTATCGTTACAGCCCTACCTTGCAGTAATGAATACGTATCTCTCACTAATTAATCACAATACAGCAAATGAAAAAGCCTGGTAACAGAGCAACTCATCCAACAGTTTTGTTTAGTACAAACATTCTGGATATTTGGGTATTTAGAAACGATTGCTTGTTGGAGGTGTTTGAATTTAAGAACAAATGATTGGATAAGCTCTTGACTGATAGCCTGTAGTACCTTGCGTTCACACTGCATCCGTCCGTTGACGGACGACGGGGGAGGGGTCTGGCGGAGGGGGGAGTCAATTCTCTCAATCCCGATTGGTTTGACGGATCCGTCGCCAGCTAAAAAGTTAAACATATTTCAACTTTTTGACGGACGCAAAAGTTCGCGAAAGTTCCATTCAAAGTCAATGAGATCCGTCAACGGATGGATGCAGTGTGAAAGCCCTGTTATTCTTGCGCTGCATTTACAAAACCTCCCTCTGTTTGCTGATTGGCAGGAGGAAATGCCTCTTGAGAAATCAAGCTCAGTAGGACAAATCCCGAGCATAGCACTGAAGGGGGATGACAATCGAGCAGAATTGGCTACAAATGAAGGGTTCAGACAGGATTAGGCCAAGGACCTGCTCTACCCACACAACAGCTAAGTCCCAATGTCCCCTAACAGCAAGTTAAAGTTCTCATCCCTTAAGGGCTCTGGCATAAATCAGCCAATCATGACGCTGAGAGTCAAGTCTTAGAAGGTTCAAGGCTTAGGGGTATTGGAATTCATCCACCATCTCTCTGCCCATTTTTCTCTCCGTCTGCATGACCATCTCATGAACATCACAAGCCTTTATTTCACCCCTATCAACATACACGCATTGTCCCCTTACGTCCTGTGCCGTTTAGTCGACTCCTCCTCTCCTATCCCCTCGCCTCTCCTTCTCTCCTCTCCCCTTCTTTCCTCTCCTCTCGCCTCCCCTCCTCAACTACTACCCTCTCCTCTCCTCAACACGCAGCCCCCCCCCCCCTTGCCTCCCCCCCGTTTTTTACTGTCGTCTCCTTGGATTCTCCAGCCCAGTTCCTCCTGTCTGTCGTGTCTCTCTGGCTGCGGGGCACATTGGCTCACATGGCTGAGCAGAGCATTGGCCCCAGTCATCATCTGCCGGCACGCTGCCTTTAGCCCCAGACCCTGGTGTGCGTTAGCTTCATGTCAAGCTGCTCGGTGTGCGTTTTAGCCTCGCCGCCCGCCGCCACTGGCCCACTGTGCCACCCATGTATGTACCAAACGACCGTCTGTCTGCTAGGCTACACACACAAGAGAAGCTGACACTATGATATAACCTCACCCCAGCGAGGTCTCCCAAAAGATAGCTATTTGTGACAACACAGTGCATGTCTTTGGCAGTGGGGGGAGACTGTGGAGAGAAAGTCTTTTTTTAGTATCTCTCAATGTGCAAGGTAAGATTCGTCTTAAAATATGGCTCAGTGTAAGAGACGCTTGAGCACCTTGTGCTAAGCCAAGCACACCGGGATCCATCCAGTAGGAAGAAATAAACTGGCAAAGCTGTTGCTCATGGGTGTATAACATTTTTATATAAAAAAGCAGAAAGCTTTCAGTGCTATCAGACTCCATCATGCATTAAGCAATCTTGCATAAAATGGTTCCTCGTCAAGTGCTCAAAAATGGTTCCATCATCAAGTGCTCATGAAAAATACTTCAAGTCAATTGTACTGTATGCATGTCCATTATAATATCTTATATTCTCATATATGAGTGCAACAGAGGAAACATCTCAAAAAGTTCCAACACTAGATGCCTACTTTCTCTACCTGCCATAAATATAAAAAGCCAAATGTGCCATGTATGTAATGTACTGGGCATGACCATTATTCTCATATATGAGTGCAACACTGGAAACATCTCTGCTTCCAACTCTAGAAGCCTACTCCCAACTCTTCCAACTCTAGAAGCCATAAATATAAAAAAGCCAAATCTACCATCACTTGCAGTACATCCACACAAATAAAGCAGTAGCCAAAGTCCACATACATAAAGACAATGTGTTGATTTACTTAACCTCTGAAAGCATGACCCACATCACTCTCTCACAATTTGTGTTCAGACACAAGCTAGTGTGTGGTCTAGCCTACATAAACAAATTCCCCCGCTCCACATTCATCTGAGTAGAGAGAGAGACTCTCATCATCTAAGACTGGTGAAGTGATGAAGCCATGGAGTTGAAAAGGAATTGGAACATGAGGATCTGTCAGGCTGATGAGCCGGAACTCACAGGGAAAAAGTGAGATTCCACAAATCTGACATGAGAAGATATAAATAAAACTCTCATTGCTGATGTCGTTTTTATTGGTCTATATGAAAAAAAAAGACTTTGAAGTGTAAAAACACACACACACACACACACACACACACACACACACACACACACACATCACACATACAATAATCATATCACATACATATTTGTGTGTGTGTGTGTGTGAGTGTGTGTGCGGGCGGGTGTGTGTTTGTGTACAGCTGCATAAAGACTGCAGAATGAGCATCACAAAAAAACAAACCTCCCCCCAAAAAAAGCAAGGCTGACAGCTGGAGCACTCTATCCCCTCTCTCTGCGCCGACCCCAACAACATTTATGTAAACAAGCTTCATTTCGGTGAGCCAGTCGCTGGGGCCATTACAGCCCAAGGCCCCTGTTTCTTTTTCGGCAAACTGTCAAAAACGCATTACGGTTCTCCTCAAAAGGCACTCGAGTCGAGCACTCAAGATGAGCGCCCACATAGAAAGCAGACGCCAGGTGTGTGTTCTTCCAAAAAATCTGCCTCATTCACTGCGAATGCGGTGGCGGGCGGCTCACCGATGACGGGGGATGCAGCCAGCAAGCCAGCCAGCCAGCCAGCCGGAACGGCCCTGCAGGAAGTCTGTCTTTATGGCGGTGGGGCTCTATTTTGACGCGTCACCCGTCTGCGCACAATAGCAGCCATCAGGTGGTGTAATTATGGCCGCACACATGGGCGCGTCACACGCCAGCGCTCTGGTGAGGTATGCCACCTTCAAATGACCAGCCGCACAAGGGCCCCGGAGGACGTTATGGGCCAGGGCTTCCTTAAATAGGACCTGCTGCACATGCGAGCACAGAGACGCACATCACTCACTCGCACAAGACACACTTTCACACACACATACACTAACACACACGCACACACACACTAGAGACACTACATACACACATACACACACACACACACAGTCACATGCAGTGCAAACATTTATCTCAGAGACACGTAGAGAAAACATTTATCGCACAGACACACACACACAGCAGCACACACACACACACACACACACACACACACACACACACACGCACACACAATCTTCTCTGCAAAGCTATTAAATCAGTAGTGTTAATGGTGCTGTCCTGTAACCTAATTAGGCTTATGAGGCATAAGTGGCTCTATTGTATAATACAGCTCTATTCAGTCTCGTGTTAACACACATCACAAAAAAAAAAAAAGAAAGCCGTCAAAAAAACTGTCAAAACAAGTGGAATCAGAGAGCTCCATTATGTCCGTTCTTTTCATTTTCCCACAGCCGGAAAGTACAGATGGCTAACTGTCAACAGAAAATACTAGATCAAATCTAATTTAGCTGACCCCCCCACACCCCCCTCTCCTTCCCTCCCTTGGAACACCTGCTCTCAAAACACACTGCAATTCTGCTGGGAGGCACTAAATTTATTGTAGGTTGTTTTTTTTTTTTCTTCTATGGCTGGAAAGAACACACACACACACACACACACACACACACACACACACACACACACACACACATACACAGTCCCGGCATCATCACAAGAAATATGCAATGACACTCTAATCTATCAAAGACAAAGTTTGCTCTGCTCAACTGCTGTTTTAGAGATGCTGTTATTAGGTTAGTGGCAGAGTATAGCAGAGTAACTGCTTTTTGGTCAGGCTGGCTCAATAGTTGGCAAAATGCACTTAGTACAATGGAAAATGCCACTGACACTACATACACTAGACACACTGCACACAGCCCTACATACTATATTTCAGTGGCCTATACTTATCTGTGTCCTGTGTCTAGAACTGAGACTAAAAGTGAAGAACACATAAAGTACTGTACAATAGAGCTATAGTTGTGCGCTTGTGAAACACTTACAAAAGTGTTCTATGTATAGCCTAGATATCAGTAGCAGGCCTGTGTAAACAAAACAATGACCTGTCAATCAGAGCCCTTAGGAGTTCTCACTCTATGACTCTACTATGGTCAAAACAACTAACGTTGACTCCTATTGACTACCGACTAGCAGTATCATCTTTTGTGGAGACAAAGGTATATTAGAAGCCAACCAAAAAGGACAGTGAGTTATTTAACTAGGACTGTAATAGAGCTTTGGAGCCTAACGTCATTCTAACGAAAATCACTGCCATTTTAAAAGGCCACACTGCCAGCTCACCTTTGGCATCCCATAGAAAATACTTAAAGTAACGGTCTTTCTTACCAGCTTAAAATCGCCGTTTATTTCCATTAGTAGTGTACAGAGAAAAGGGCTTGTGAAAACATCCCCATTTCCTGACATTAATTTGTTCTGTGTTATGAAAATGAGACTGATAACAAAGCACCGTTTTCAATGTATTCTCAATGGCAAAGGTGTAAACTAGCCTGTAGTTATGGTGTCCAAAAATACCCGGAAGACACACCCAGTTCCTAAGGTCTATAGAACATTCATAATACTCGGGAGACGTTATGACATTACAGCTGTTTACCGTTAGGCCTATGGGATAACCTAATCGATAAAAACAGTTCTAAGGCAAAGGAACCAAATGTCAGGCCGTTTTTTTTGGTTTTGTTTCGTTTCGTTTTGTACAGCAGTTTGTGTGACAATGGTTCTCAGCTTGTCATCAACAAGAATGTACATTACATGCGCAAATGAATGTGCAATAGTGATGATTTGTAGCCAAAGTCACAATTGTAAAGACAATGCCTGCCTTACACTGAAACCATCCATCCACATGATGTTACCTAATAGACCATATAACATACAGGCCCACAATCTACACTTCCAGGAATCTTGAGATACCTCTGTGGTGCTGTAAGAGATTCAGTGAAACTGCAGCGGTTTTCAGTGCCTCCAGTGCCAAGGGAAAGTTATCAATACTGCTGAGAGTGCAAAGCGCAAGTTCTTCATCAACACTGACTCGTTTTCACAATTCTCTCTCCGTTACCACACCGCAGAATGAATGAATGAATGAATGAATGAATGAATGTATCCTTTGTTCTTGGCCCTGGCACAGTCACAGGCTGCCCTGCTCAATTACATTCATTTTTAAGTTGTTGATGTTGGACTTGAGTTTAATTTTTTAACCACACTCACAAAACAACAACATCAACAGGAAAACAAATCACAACATCCAAAATTTCGTCACACTTCTCTCTGACAGAAACACGATTCATCGTCTTATAACCATAAACAACCAATGTGCTATGGCCTTTATTTTTGGAAGACATACATACATCTTTAACTTCCTGAACTGCCTGAGGAGCATGTTTGTTATCGTCACTGCTTATTATGCCTTTGAACATACCCGACAATAAAGCACAGGATCCCTTACAGGAATTCTGTGGGCGCTAAAAAAGAAAGAAAGAAAGAAAAAAAAACGGAAAGAAGAAAAGAAAGGAAGAGGAGGAAGACAAGAGTGAATTTCAAGTGGCGGCACCCATGACTAACTCTAACCCGGAGAAAATCCACCAAGCCTCCACAAATGAGCCCCGGCTCCTATTAGTCCCCCAGCCTGTTCGCTCGTGCGACACGTGTGTGGTTGTCTTGCCCCGCACTCTACCCCTCCACCCCGTCTACCACCTCCGCCACCCCTCCACCATCACCCCCCAACCACACACACACACACACACACACACACACACCACCCCCACCCCCGGCATAGTCATCCTCTTCCCCAAGGCCTTTTGTATGTGTGTGTGTGTGTGTGTGTGTGTGTGTGTGTGGATCTCACAACTCTGCTGTGCCTGGCTTTGGAGGTATTAGGCCTTCGGGGTGGACTTCAAATGCATCGGCTTGCCAGCCTCCCAGCAAACACACAGCTAAATATAACCAGGGCTAATTATGTAATTGCATATGTTAATCTTTAAGAGAAGGGAAGGTGTGGGCGGATGGTGCGGGGTTCCTCCTTGTGTTGTGCATGTGTGTATGTGTGTGTGTGTGTGTGTGTGTATCCTCGTTTCATTTTCGTTTTTTTTTTTTTTTTTTTTACAACTACTGCAGAGGTAGTTCCAGGGAGCGAGAGACTGAATGTAGCTACTACACTGCAGACTGCAGCTCTGCTCCAATGCCTCCTCCTCCTCCGCCTCCTCCTCCTCCCCCTCACACAGCAGAGCATGATGACTGAAACAAAACCTGATCCATCCCAACTGCATGTGAACCTCATCAGGACCACATGTGGCCACACCACAGTTCCTACAGTACCTCTAATAGTGGCGTTTATAGTGTGCTATATGTTATATGTAGTGTTATATGTGTCCATGTGCTGATGTTTCTGTGACTGTGATTGCTTTGTTTATAAATGTTTTATTGTGGTGGTAGTGCTTTACTGTATGATGACGGTCAAGTGTGTGGTTGAGCTGGTGTGCTCTTGCAGCGAAGAGTGCTGTGCTGTAATTAATAAATAGATTTTGTTGTGTTGTCTTGTGTCATGTTGTGTTGTGTCAACTTGTGCTGCATTGTGTTGTGCTGAGCTAAGTTATGTGGTGCACTGTACTGTACTGTACTGTACTGTGTTGTGCTGTGTTATGCTGTTTTGTGATGTGCCACATGTCACATTTTGCTATACTGCACTGTGCTGTCTTGTTTGTGTTGTGGTTGGGGTAGGGGGTTGCTATGCTGACATGATGTGCAGTCATGCTGGTCAATTGATGTGGTGTTGCATTGCAATGATGCAGTCTTATGCTACGCAGTGTACTACTAGAGTAGCCTACTGCTGTGTTGCACTGGTCTGGTAATGCAGTCTTGTGGCTGTGCTAAGCTGCACTGTACTATGGCTAGCTTGTCTGTGCTGGACAGTGCTGGACAGTGCAGACAGGCAGGTAGGTAGGTAGGGGTTTTACCTTTCTGACCTTGTCCACCTCCCCGCCCCCCACCTATATTCCCCCCTCTCTCTCTCACACACACACACACACACACACACACACACACTCTCCCCCTCTCTCTGCTCTTCCTGCCAGTGAGCTTTTCCAGACAATCTTTTGCTGAATTTGCCACATCTGAAAACACACTGCAAAATTAAATCCATCGTAACCCAGGGTATGTATGTATAATATACATATTTATTGGCTGTGTGTCAGTGTACTGTATGTGTGTGTGTGAGAGAGAGAGAGAGAGAGAGAGAAAGAAAGAGAGAGAGAAAAAGATACATCAGTATATAAGAGTGTGGGTGTGTGTGTGTGTGTGTGTGTGTGTGTGTGTGTGTGTACATGTGAACATATGGATGGAAAAAGATGGTCAGCCAGAGACAGACAGCGATTTCATTAAGTTGGAATGATGATTATGACTGATCCATGTCTGGTGAGTGGGGTTAAGGCTCGTTGAGGTCATTGGCTGTTATGCACCATCCCCTCCACAGCCAGCATAGGGTCATGACTGGGTCATGTTAGCTCACTAAGCCCAAAGATATAGACAACAAAGCATCAATGGCTTGCGATATGGCATCAAAACACACTCAGATATTCCGTTGGGTTGCTATAACTGTGTCATTGTATTTGTACACAGAGTTCAGCCTCGTGCTTCTCTTTTGTCTAAACCTCATCTCTCTCTCTCCTCTCTCTCTCTCTCTATCTCCCTCCCTACCAACCACTCTTTCTTTTCCCTTTATGAATATTTAACACATAGCACACCCCAGCAGCCCCCCACCCCCTCTGCTGGCTCCATGCCCAGAGCTGTGAGTTGGCCTGGGCAGCAGAGATACCCTTCAACCTGCTGGGGGTGACCACCATGCATTCAGCAGCACACAACAGATAGAGAGAGAGAGAGAGAGAGAGAGAGAGAGAGAGAGAGAGAGAGCAAGACAGAGAGGGAGAGGGAGGGAGGGAGAGAGCGAGAGAGAGATAGCGTATATGGGAGTGCGAACAAGAAAAGCGAGAGAGGAAGAAAGAGAAAGACGAGTGAAATTAGAGATAGACGTGGAGACAAAGCGTGTATCACACAGACCCAGTGGTGGCTCAGTAATGAAGGCAGCAGCTCAAACATTTGCCACCCCTCCCATCCTCCATCCTTTTTTTTGCTCTCCCTCTCTCTCCTTCTCTCTCTCTCCTTCTCCTTTTCTCTCTCTCTCTCTGTTTTGCTGGAGGGCTGAGCACTCGACGGCAACGGCGGCGTCAGCGGCAGAGATAGGCATCGGCTCCTCTCTCCAGTTGTGCCGCTTTAACTGCTCCTATCTGCGCCGACACCCCTGCACCGCCTCTGCTCTGCCAGAGGATGCAGATCAGATAGAGGGCCTCCCTTTCCTCTCCTCTCCCCTTCGCTTCCTCTGCCCTACAGGCACCCTGCTACAGCGCTCAGCTCACACAAACTCTCACCGCCCCACACATCCACACTAAAGGCGACCAGTAACCTGACAGCACAACCCAGGAAACCTTGGGCCCCCCAATGATCTGTCAGTCATAATTTGATGGGAAATTATTCGATTTTGGGAAATACTGATACAACATAGGTTAGGTTGCTAGCACTGTGCAACAATATGCATCTAGAAGGAGGTATGCTAGGCTACATAGCAGTCAGTGCACATCACCTTTAGAGTCATGCACAGCGAGCTAGTCTCTCTGGCGCATCTTTTTACTGGCGCATACATGAATGTGAATCAGATGAGTGAGGATAGCGTGCGCTAGAAACTAAGAGTAGAGACTTAAAAGCGTTCACACACACACACACACACACACACACACACAATGTGACTAAAATTGGAACCAACAGAGGCCAACGCTAATGAGAGAACCCTGGAGCTTGGACTGTGACGGTTTGGGCCATGAATAAAAATCGTCGTATTTTTCCGACTTTCTCCCCATTTGTTCTAGTTGGCTTGTGTGTGGATGACAGGTGGACAAAGCCACCGTGTTTTTCAGCCGCATCCCTCCTCTCCCCTCCGCTCTCTTGCCCCTCTCCTCCCCCTCCTCCATCGTCCCCCCCATTGAGTGGAACTTTGGCACAGACAAAAGCAATTAAGCAGACAACATTGCAGCGCTGGGCTGCCAATCAACACTGTGGAAGTGCTGACAAAAGCAAACAGGATCACCTGAGTGCATCTCGCTCCTGTCCTGAGCGACAACGAGGAGAAAAAAAAAATATATCTCCAAAGGCACAACAGAGCCATCAGCAGGCGAAAAAAAAAAAAAAAAAAAAAAACAGCTCACCCATGACACTGACATGCTTCAGATCGTCAGATAATGTTAAACGTGATCCTCCCTGCTGACCTTTAGGGCTTTAACTGCTGTTTAACCTTCTGAAGAGGTCATCAGCTGTTTTTAGCAACGGTAATGTGATATAAAGTAGTAGGTATAAAAAATGTTATTGGTATGCTACTACATGCTCTTACTGGGTTCATGTTGAAATGCATGTGAATGAGGATGACAACAGAAATAACTATACCACAAGTAATCATGGTCTTGTTCAGGGGTCTGGGGAATGTATGGATGGTTTGATTGTAAATCCTGAATGTGGTGTGACAAATATCATGTTTTGATGAAGCAATTGGGGGGGGGGAGCTTTTACAATTTGGTTTCAGAGTGTTGTGTCAAATGATTACATGCATTTCTAGATGAATCTGCAACTGAAATATCTGATGAGGATTAATCATTGATACACAATGGCCAAGACCCAAGTATAAACTCTTGAGGGACACCACACGTGAGAGAGGTATGGATCTCCTCTAAATCTTATCCAGTTCCGCAACAATGACAGAATGGAATGGATCCAATGATTGATGGCCATTCCATTTTTTTTTTAAGATGCCAAAAGAAGCAACATTACTGTTATAGTTAGGAGGATAAGTAGTATTAGTTAAAGTAAACAGGACATAGTCAAGATGTAAATGAGAAAAGCTCTTAAAATCTGCAAAGCTACCTTTGTATGAATGTCTTTCAGTGTGATCCTTTCTAGTGGCTATCAAGAAGATTTTCTTAGCGAAGCTCCACTAAACCTAAACCCAAGCTGATGGCCTCAGGCAGGGCTAAGATCCCTTACATAGCCTGCTTTAATAACTTAAACACCACAGATCACATGTCAGCCACCTGAAACATTCATGGAGTCCTATGTCCAATGCACCAAGCTTCATTAACCTAGACTTAATGGCTGATGAGACTGAAAGGACATTTCTGCAGCAACTGAGGGATGTGACTAGGCGCACGTGGGACAAATGGGAGGGAGAGTCACCAGTGGCTAGAGGAATGAGCGAGTCACCCCCCCCCCCCCTGCCCCCAGCCAACGACTGACGACTGACTCCAGAGCAGATGTAACCCCGCATCCAAAACCGCATCTGTCCGAGAGCCAGCAGCGGACTGCCTTGGACAGCATGCTAATGGCAGAGCTGGCGCCCAGCAAAGCAAGATGAGCTCCGGAGCAGTCCGACAGACAGACAGACAGACAGACAGTCAGTGTGCTGTGCTCGTTTCCACAGATGTCTTTTTCAGGACCAACGGGGGGGAAGGCTATGGGGAATAGATGGGAACAGCGTCTGATTAGCTGCATTAAAGCACAGGGCAGCACAGGGGGAACGAGAGGAGAAAAACCCACAGGAGGCAGACTTCCCAGGGGAAGATAATGATACTACAACACTTTTTAACCGTTAGACTCAAATAGTCCCAGACAAATGGTGAGTAGGTGCTGGCCACTGTCACAGAGCAATGCACACAGATACACACAAATACACAAACATGGAGAACTACTGGATACCTAGATATAACAAAACAGATGTATAGGATGCAGTTCTGCGTCATTAGGAAAATCATGCAGATTTGGAATTGAAAAAATTGACATAAGTAGTAGTCCTAGTGTGAGGTAGGAGCACATAATAAACAGTACCAATCCTAACTTAAGCTGAGAAATTTCTAATTTCTTTAAATGATTTACAGAACTTTTTTTTTTTTACTGAGCTCATAAAAACCTAGGCTATTTCTCACCAACAGTTTTATGGTATTTACGTATGTGTGGAAGATATGCCATATAATGTGATGCGTTTAGGCCTACAGAAGGTGTGCAGCTCAGTCTTGTGTGAACTGTTACAAAGAGCTTGAAGTCATAGTTTGGCGTCTTTCAATCATAGCTCTGTTGTACTACGAAGAAAGGAAGAAAGATTTTGGAACAACATAGACCAAACGCACATGTCAATGAGTATTTTATGAGCACTTTACATTGAGTCCACAGCACTACAACAGCAATACAAATCTTACTTCCGATTTTGAAGGACTTTGGTGCCACTGATTCAATGTCAACTGGTAGTTCACATTTGCGATCAAGTTCATTGTACAGTATGCTTTTGATTTTTGTTTGTTTTTATTGTATGTTCTTTTGTTCTCCTCTCTATCTACAGCAGTTTGTGCAACCAGGCTACGATTTAATGACGCCAAACTATCACTTTAAGAGGTTTCAGCATGCACAAGTGATAGAGAAATGAGAGGAGATTGGGAGCTATGATGAGATGATCACATTATTTTTTGAGTTGGTATTCATTTCAATACTGCACATACTGTACTGTCAGATGGCACTTTAAACGTCACACAGAGTAACCTACTCTGTCTGGTGTAGAGACATCAATTCAACTGCAAAGCATCAACCTGTTTTGCAAAGTATCATGTAATAGCATGGCAGACTGGGAATCAATCATTCATTATCTCATCAGTAATATTTTAAATGTCATCTGAGCCTACACGGATTGCAAAATGAGTTGCTTTTCACAGTTCGGTAAATAGCATTGAGGCATTCTTTTCCGGATCAAATGAGCAGTGTGACTCAATTTGCTCACCACATAAACAAAGGTCTCTTTTGGAGAGCCCATGCATAGGGAACAACAGAGACTAGGGACAACTAGACACTACATTTTAACATTTTAGGAGGCTATATCTTATCCTCTTGTGACAGAGCACAGCCATTTTGCAATGATACAGTACATCCTATCAAACGCAGTTAGCATGACAGTTTGCATGAAAGGCATCGTTTGTATTTGTATTCTCTTCTCTATTAGTCTAACCATCATTGCTTTGGTCCACATTTCTGGGTATTGTGGATATTTATGGTCATCAGGGAAGATGCATCAGACATTACTTAGAGAAGAACATCATAACATAATGAATCAACTCAGAATATGGCAGAAAGGTTAGGGAGATCAAATGAGAGGTTTACAACAGAATAAGAACACATTCTGTTGTGGACCAAGATAAATCATGAATTTGTTTCAACAACAAATATGGGAGTTTTCCCCCCTGAAAAGACTATCCAAGATTCTCCCTCAGTTCAGGGTGTGTTCTAGGAAGCCTAACTCTCTGGGGCAGACCTAACTACCTACCCTGTTTAACACTTTTTACTGACACCTGATTTCAGTCGTCCTCTGGTCAGCTCATCTTAAAATGGCCAACTGAAAGACATTTATGAGGGAACCTGAGCACAGATGGTGTGCATATTTCAGTTTAACATAATGGTCCACCAATGGCAATAACATATTAAGTCAGATGACTATTGCCTGCCACACTGATGACAAATATCACAATTCTTTTTTTTTTTTAAGATATTTTTTGGGCTTTTTGCCTTTAATCAGATAGGACAGTGTAGAGATGGACAGGAAACAAGTGGGAGAGAGAGATGGGGTGGGATCGGGAAATGACCTCGGGTCGGAATCAAACCCGGGTCCCCGGAGTAATGGTCTGACGCTCTAGCCACCGAGCCACGGCGCCCCGACAAATATCACAATTCTGCAGGAGTGTAATGTAGCCAAGCTCGGTTCCACCACTCACTGGTCTAGAAGCCGCCACCTCATCAACTGCATGATGACACACAGGGTTAAAAGAACTATCCGGAGGGAATCAACACGCAGCCCCTCCGGTTTTATAGTGCTAAGCGCTTTTGATAGCCACCACAATGACCGAATTTCCGGGCCGAGTTGGCGAAACGGCAGCCAACACTAACAGAATGGGGCATGTCAAAACAAGATCTAATACCCCATTCTGTTACCATTAGCTGTCGTTTTGCTATCTCAGTCTACATTGCACGAAATTCGGTCATTGTGGTGGCTATCAATAGCGCTTAGCAATATAAAACAGCAGGGTCAGGGTTAGGGTTAGGGCTAAGCTAGACATAGCCACAATGTCTATTTGCAAATAGCCTGCTGAACAATTAAAAGAATTAAAGTTACATTAGGGATAGAGACTGGTCCTTTAAGCTTCAGCCAAGTTAGATTCTTCTCACAATGAGCCTAGTTACGTGCAGGGTTCTAAAGTAGGCTGGCAATTTCACCTCATGCCCTATGTCCCTCTTGCCTGGTGTTGACCTGACTCTGGGACATAGACAGTTTAAGGCTGAGAGCTGGAAGAGTGCAAGTGGGTTGACACCAAAGGCTGCCAAAAGGCATGAGGATAAGGCAGCGTTATCAAATGGATTAGAGGAAAAGCGAACAGTCAGCATCCCCTTAACTTTCACTAGCACATGGTGAACACTCTGTGTGTGTCTGTCTGTGACTGTGCGTACCCGTGACTTTGTCTGTGTGTGTGTGTGTGTGTGTAACAGAGAGAGAGAGAGAGAGAGAGAGAGAGAGAGAGAGAGAGAGAGAGAGAGAGAGAGAGAGAGAGATAGAGAGAGGGGAAAGAGAGCATTATGACTCACACAAATGCTCAAATGTGAGAGTCATGAATCATGCAAATTGGCACTGTACTGGCCACTCACTCTATTTCCTAAAGTACTACCACACACACACACACACACACACACACACTTAAGCACAGACACACAAACATCTGTACACAAACAAACATGCAGACATACACATGCTATGTACTTCAACATACATTAAGCTCCTGCAACTAAACTCTTTTCCCTCTCTCTCTCTCTCTCTCTCTCTCTCTCTCTCACTCTCTCACACACACACACACACACACACACACACACACACACACACACACACACACACACACACACACACACAAGCGCACACCCACTGCAACACTATTTCAGCCAAAATGTTGCAGTGCTGTAGGACCTAAGAGGTGGCATTACATAACAGCACAGAAATTCATTCTTTTTTTCTTTTCTTTTTCCTTTTTTTGCTCAAAACACTTAAAAAAAGCTCGGCGTAATTAGCCATCTGGTCTCAATGGACACATGATGAGACACCTTAATGTAAGGGGACTTTGATTAAGAAAAGAACTACTGGTAACAATGTTCTCTGGGCTAAAAAACCCACACTGAACTTTTCTTTTCCCTTGCACCTATTCACAGTAACCCATTTCTGATGTGCAAACAGACTTGTGGTACAGGTAGATAAATATCTTTCTGGTTGCTTGTAAAGAAGTAGGCTTTGTCTGTATTGAGTACAATGAAGCTTTAGTAACACTATTCATACTGTATGTTCGATCAATCACAGCTCTTTCCCAGATACTGCACCAGTTCATAGTTCTAGGTGTCTATTTCATTTAACTCTAGAATAGTATCCAAACTTAATAGCCTACAAATCTTACACATTTTAATGGTTCTTGATGTAATAAAGAGATGTGATGGATGATTTAATAGTGACACTTGATGTTGGCAACAGAGAATATTTGAAAATGGTCCAGATTATTTTATTTGGTGCTTTGCAGTATAGCGCTATGGGGATAGATACCACAGTGAGGATGTTATGGGTTATGTTGTTTAGAACCATGTAGAAT
This sequence comes from Sardinella longiceps, assembly GCA_027497455.2. Classification (NCBI taxonomy): domain Eukaryota; kingdom Metazoa; phylum Chordata; class Actinopteri; order Clupeiformes; family Clupeidae; genus Sardinella; species Sardinella longiceps. The sequence goes on along the minus strand of JAODXP020000022.1, from coordinate 8,621,603 downwards.
AGATAGATAGGCTAATTACAAACCCATTGATTTGTTTTGTATTCATGCAGTGTTACAAGGACTTCCTTAGTCAAACATGAGTCACGTTTGTTGATGCCTAAAGAGCAAAAGTCTGTCCTTCCACACGAGTGGCCTGCTATTCTAACCAACCTCCACCAACCAGGCCAGGCCAATTAAGTGGAACTGAGGCTGAAGGAAGACCTCCAAGTGTAAAGATAGTCACTGGTCCTTGAAATCTGTGTTATCCCAGTTTTTAGCTCGCTTAAAATTACACTGCAGCTATTTTTGTTCCATGCTGACATACAATTAATGAATTACCAATGAACAATTCTACCTACATTGACTCTTCGTTGAAATAGGCAATAGCCTAAACATGAAAGCTTTTGTAAGTGACTTTAAGTTGGGAGAATAAACAGGAAAGCGCACCTTACCTTGAAATTTGAATCCCTCGATTTGGATCCAAAGACAGAGGTCCTCTGTGTCGCAGTCACAACGCCAGGGGTTCCCGCTCAGGCCAAGGGAGCGGAGGGCAGGCAATGCGATGAGTGAACTAATGTTCAGGGCGGTCAGGTTGTTGCGGCTGACGTCCAACACTTGCAACGCTAAGTTTTCAGAGAAAGCATCCGGATGGATCTCTGAGAGTCCAGGGTTGTCTGTCATTCTGAGCATGACGAGACTGGCCAATGGCCCGAACGTCCGGTCCTCGATCTGACTCAAAGTGTTGAAGGACAGGTCCAAATAAGCAAGTTTGCGGAGGTTGCCAAACGTAGATTCCGTTATCTCGGTGATGGAGTTGTTGCTGCAGTCCAGGTAGACCAGGTCGGACAGGTAGTTGAGCTGCAGTGCCGGGAGGTCCCCGATTTTGTTGTTGGAGATGATAAGTTGCCGGGTGGCGAGCGGGAGATCTGAGGGAAACTGCGTGAGTTCCTGCCCGGCACACTGGACCACTAGCTGGTCGTCGCACACGCAACGGTCAGGGCACCCGGCGGTCAGGGCCGGGGACGGTGCTACCCCCATAACGAATATCAGTAGGAATATGAGCCGCAATGACTGCGCGCTGGGGTCGGGCAGAAGACGCATGATATCGTCGCCGACTTCATTAACTCCGGGTGGACAGCACTCCGAATCGCTCCCGCATTCTTCATTGATCTGCGCTGCTTGTAGAATCAAGAGGGAGCAGTTGTTCTTGCTTGTGATGTCAGTTTTAATACTGTAGACGACGGTGTGTTTATAATGAAGCAGCTTAGAAGCCTGTCCGTCAGTGGCACACGCGCAAGTCGTCCGTTAATTCCGAAGGTGACCGAGAGGCATTTCAGACAGCGCAACGAAATCAACGTGGATGCATTCCGGTGTTGTTATAGGATTCCATCGGACATGTTCACTGTTTACTCTTATTGCGAAGGAATTTTAGACCCCATGAATTAGTTTTCTCCAGCGTCGCCGGGTTGTTTCGGAACTGCCAACGGGTGGTATCCAATTCCTTTCCGTGACAGCTCCGGTTAGGTCCTTGAATGAATAAAAAAACACTCTTAGAAACTGGTCTTCAAATTCCATAGCAGAAAATCGTAAGAGAATGAGTGCGTATTTATTTATGACGGTGTCTCCTGCTCGTTGCGCTGCCTACTCTTTCTGCAGCTGTGTGTGTGACTGAATGTGAGAGAGGGGGGAGAGAGGTGTTGCACTGTGTGTGTGTGTGTGTGTGTGTGTGTGTGTGTGTGTGTGTGTGCGCGCGCGCGCTCGATCGTGTCCATCTAGGCAGTGAGCTTGTGTGTGCGTGCCAGAGTCTGTTGCATGCATGATATGTTTACCTGTCGATGTGTAGTCACACAGGATAACGTCCAACAAACCATGCGGGCTCTCAAGTTAATTCGACGTGCTTCATTGTGACGTCACTAATGCAATGTCTACTTCACTTTCAAGAAATCAAATGCGCATTCTCCAAGTTCCTTCAAAAGTGTGTGGCTGACTGCACGACCATCAACAACATTCAAGAGAGAATATCTCCACGTGCTGCGTAATATAACAAGGCACTTACATTTTCAGGCACTTTTTAGGCTATGTGTGCCTTTGTGCGTCACAGGGGGAAAACAGACTGTCATTTATAACGAGGAATAATAATCCATCCGCGGCGCTGCAGCCTGTGGGCCGGGGATTTAGCGAGGCTTATCAGCAACTCTCACACTCCGCTTCGGCTGTTCTGTAATTTCATTCACTGACATGTGTGTCCGTCTGTCTCCGCGCCTCTAGAATGCACATCGAATGTGAGTACAGTAAATTTGGATCTTTAGCAAATGACGTGTACCCCCAGGGCTGGCATACTGTACAAAGCAGGCGTGAGGGAGAGATCGGGACAGGGCCCTTGGTTAACACAGGTGCAAAAGTAACATGACACTGCGACACCGTGCTCTAGTTCCATTGTTATTTTAAGTCATTTTTATGTCCATAGACAGCAAGGACGTATTTCATGTGATCAAATGTCAGGTGTTAAGCCTATATACTGGTATCATGTTAACTTTTCCCAATGTCATGGAGTCTTAGGCTGAATATGTTGCGAAAGGAAAATGTTGCTTTATCCAATTTTGCATTCACGCAGTGAGTCCTCCTAACCCTAAGGAGTTTATGGACTACCAGTTATTCACTCAGCTGTGAGATTTTAACGATGCCACTCTAATATTAAAGTCAGCCCACCACATATTACGCAAATTTCATTTTGGTCGCCTCAATCAGACATTAGCCAAACCGTTGGAGTTGATTATGGTCTTCTATTATATGGTCTTCTGAGGTATCAACAGTCTTTATTACTCTAGCTGACCTCACAATTACACCTTTATAAAACTCAGATGCAACCACCCCAGGCAGCATTCCATAGAAGCTAGTAAATTCAAATAGATTTGCATTTTCAACTCAAAAGACACTTGCATTTTTTCACAGATAGATAGTTAGCCTACTTTATTAATGCAGAGGGAAATGTAGGCCACAGTATGTCTTTCTATCATAACAAGTGAAAAAAAAATGTGCCAGTAAGACTACATCAACAGTGTCAAAGATGGTAAGAAGTCATGAAGGGCTTCTACCTCATCTCTGCTTGAGCTTATTTCACGCATCCACATTTGCAAGCAGTATGAAGCCAGTCAAAATATGAGTCATGACACACAGTGTATGTAGGGTATTTCAAAACAAAATACAGGTTTGTGCTGCAGAAAAGCAATTGTTATGCAGTGCAACTATGTTCACCCATGAGAAGTTTAATTCATGCATCACCCTCTGTCGGCACTGATCACATGGTGACCTCCATCATTGCAAGGAGCGCCTGCAGCAGATATTGTCTACATGTTTAATGAAATAGCCTGCCATTACTCATACTTTGCCCCATACGGTTGCAGGCAAGGGGAAAATTGGGAGTGTAGAATGGGGCTGCCTGAGAAAGCAATATAAAATTGTTATAGGCCTACAGTATGTGTTAAGAAAGGAGCAGAAAAGCAAGGTTCACTCCTCGCACATGTATTTGCATATGGATACATGCACGCCTGGCCTGTAGTGAGGCCACTGGATCATATGCTCTGATGAATGCCAGTATAAACAGGGGCCGATTGGACTCATTAGTGTAACTTTCCTCCCTGGATCGTCCCCAGGCTCTCAGCTTGCAGACTGGAGGGGTGTAGGGTGAGGGTGTGTGGAGTGAGACTTCATTACTAGTTAATGGCAGTGTCGCCTGTCACACACACGCCCTGGCACGAGGCTTCATGCTCAGCTTGCCTGCCTAGACCAATAAAGAAGCACAGGGGAGTGTGTCTGTCTGTATGTGTGTGTGTGTGAGTATGTGTAGGAATGTGTGCATGTATCTGTGTGTGTGTGTGTGTGTGTGTGTGTAGGAGTGTTACCAGCACCTCTCACATTTAGCCGTAATCTTATTTGCCTTTAATGTGACAGAGAGGGGTGTAAATGCACTAATCCGATCCTCCAAGTTTGTAATAAGCATGGTGATCCATAGCATGTCAGAGTTTATCGTGTCCAGTACTATCGATTATGTAACCACTCTCTGGAAGATTTATGTATGGAGCAAGGAGGGAAATGATAAGACTCCTGCACGCGTAGCAGTAGCTCTGTGAATTTTAGTCATTGTGGAGTCATATGATGTAGTTTCTCAAACCAGCCATTCTCAAATGGTAATTCATCATAGAAAATAAAGAAATAAACAGATTAGAGTTTTAAGTATGAGGGAGGGAGAAGTGTGTATTTTTGAGCTTGAGGTCAGAGTGACCTCCATGTATTTGACTGACAGGGGGAGATTGCTCTCTCTTCATATATAATATTTGTGAATAAGTAGTAGGCCTATGCCACATTAGTTTTTTGTTTTCTATTCATATTTGTTTTAAAGCTTGGTTCTGTTATATCAAAGTGTAACTGCAAATTGTAAACCTATAAGATTTACAGTGAATTGAATAACTTGTGCATTTATTGACAATTGAACACCAAAATTTCAGTGTAACTTTGTTTTGATGTTCTTGAAGGACTATGCTTCCCCCAGCATCTGGAAATTGTCTTTTGTTTTTCTCTTTTAAGAATTATTGTTCATGTTTGTGCTGTATTATAGTGTACCATAATATACTTTATCAGGAGAATAACAGGTAATGCAAGTAATGGCTTTTTTACAATCTAGATGAAAAATAAAAGATTGCTTTTTCATTCATAAACATTTATCATATTTTATAAGAAACTCCATTAGTGATCGTCCTGGTCATGCAACGCATCAGTGGTCATGACGCTGCACATTCTAACCCGAATTGGATTTATGTCACACATTTAAATCGGCGAGGCAGGGGCCCATTCTTCTGTGTTTGTCACTGCGGGACAGAGCCATCAGGAGAGATGTATGGCCGACAACCCTGCCGATTCGATGCAGAAATAATCTCCGGTCGTGACAGCTAATTCCTCTTGGTGCTCCGCGTTGCTGGACTTTCATCACTCTGAATAGATCAGGGCCCACAAAGAAAACCAATGCTGCTGGGTCTTCCTCCTCTCTCTCTCTCTCTCTCTCTCTCTCTCTCTCTCTCTCGTTTTTTTTTCTCTCTCTCTCTCTCAATCTTTTTTTCTTTTCTTTTGACTGTGAGCTGAGGGGATGCTGATGCTCAAATCCCAATCTGGGGAGGAGCAGGGCCTTGTTGTGTTGATTTCCGCTGCATCAGTGTAGCGTGATAATTGGGGCTCCCTGCTGGTGGGTGACACAGTCGTCTCTGCCACCCCCTCATCTCATCTCAGCTCAGCTTAGTACAGCACAGGCCGCCCGAAGAATACACACAACAACACAACACAGACACATAGAGGGTCTGTCAAAATGCAGCAGCAACACACACACACACACACACACACACACACATATACACACTGATACACACTCATCAAAAAGCTCAATCTTTCTTTGCCTTGAGCCCAAAAACATGTGCTCCCTCCTTTGCATAAGCAAAGATACACAGGCCCTCCACTGCACTGAGACATCAAATAGAGACAAAGCCCGCTGTTGAGCTGAATGAGAAGGTGCTTCAGTCTGCTCTTGTTGTTTTACATATAATACACTCTCCCGCGCTCTCACACGGGCATGAACATACACCCACAGACACACATAAAAAGACACAAACTCATGCTGACCTCGACTCGCAATTACTGAAACACACACCCACTCTTCCCAGCTCTCTCTCTCTCTCTCTCTCTCTCTCTCTCTCTCTCTCTATTATTACATATGCACACAGATTCATATACTGAAACAAGCAAGATTCTCTTCAGAGAGGAACAATCACATAAACATGCCAAAGCCTGTTCAGGGAATATCTCACAACAAACACCCTCCCATCCACACACACATCCACACACACAGCACCAGGGGCTAGGCCCCAGATTTAGAAGGCAGGGAGGAAAATGTAATGACACACTCACACGTGCATGCATGCATACACACACACACACACACACACAAACCAAGATGCCTTTCAGTGGCTAGATGAAGTGTTGACTGCTTTTGTCTGACATTATTTATGCCCAATCCCCCCCTCAGACCCCAGAATGCCTGTGATTAGCTGTCAATCAAGTCCACCAGAAGATGAAGGAGGACACAGAGATGACACACACACACACACACACACACACACACACACACACACACACACACACACACACATACACACAGAGAGAGTGAGAGTAAGAACAAGATAAAGCCCCCCTATGCAATTTTTAAACTGTGATTAATCTGAATTCATTTTTAAAAATAGAGAATAGCAATATACTTGCATTTGACCGTTACCAAGCTATAACCATAGACATAAGCAGCCATGGCAACCGACAGCGAGTCATGGTAAAGCAAAAGACTTTGCATTAAATTGTGTTTATTATCGTTTCAGCCAAGGTAGTTCTTTGATGATATTAATTTTGCTTCCTTACGCTTGTAAACAAATCCACATGTACTGCTGTGTATTTAAGATGGCCTACATGGAAAACATCTGAAGGGGGAGGGCAATAGTGATTAAAGTAATAGTGATTTTAAAAAATCCCTGCAACTGCAGAGGGGAGCTTTAAGACGTTCACCTATCTGTGCGTAGCTGAGGAAGGAAGAAGCTTAGCCGTCATGTGTAAAGACTGCTTGGCAATGACTCACCCCATGCATCCACTCTATGGAGAACTAGAACAAGCACATCACAGTGCATTGCACATTGCCTGGAAAGGGCACAGGTAGGCACAGGGCACACACACACACACATACAAACAGCCTCAGGGATCAACACACATAAACACACACACACACGTGCACATCTGCATAAACAAGGCATACCGTACATGTAAGTCTAAGACATACTTTTGCTTGACTGAACACACACAAATTAAATTATACATACACACTTTTATCCAAGTGCATGCACAAGTCACACTTGCAGACCAACCCACTAAGTCACTCACGTATGCATGCTCCAGCAAACACAGTACATCCCTGTGAATGTGAGTGAGTGCAGCCACCAAAACACCCTACGCAAACCCATACTGTAGCTACTGTATGTAGTGGTACCTGCAGTTCCACAAGTAGAACATATTATGTATGACTGTACAACAGAAATGTTTCGGTAGGTCTCTATCACGTCTATACATACCGTATATACATACAGACCCTACATACATATTATGCACACTGACAGATACACATTCTTTATTTTTTCCCGGAAGACATAAAAATAAAACAAGCTTGTGCACACACACGCACAAACACACACAAATATACCAAAGCAAGCATTCCTTTAGAGGTTCCCTATCTCGGACACACACAAATACACACAGGAGCCAGCTGGACACCAGCACAGTTTTGGTTGTGGTACACAGCCGAGTAAGCCAGCACATTAATCAGTTGAATGATGAGTGACTCCACCTCAAGACACATGCTATTTTTAGTGGACAGGGAGAGCCCTCATATGTCTCACAGGAGCGGTGTGCAGTCACACCATGCTAAGCTTAGGTCCATGTGCTAGACTGGGTGGGTGAGGGAGGGAATGTGTGTGTGTGTGTGTGTGTGTGTGTGTGTATGTGAGTCTGTGCTTGTATCATTTTTGTCACTGTGGGTAGTCGTTTGCTGGAGCCTCCATGTGTTCTGTGTGATCTTGCCAGTGCCATGTTTGTAGATATGTATGTGTATGCAGCATGTGTGTTTGTTTATCTGTGCGTGCATTTTGAGCCCCAGATCAAACCAGTTAGGTCACTCTCAGACAGATGATCCCAAACAGAGGCAGAGGGGGGTGGACATGGAGGCCACACAGCGAATGACTCATCCCCCATGTCTCTGTACTCTAGCTGGATCCAGATTACTACTCCTGCCCCGGGCTTGCCATGCCAGAGAGGTCTGTGTTGTGTTCTACAACAGAGTGCAAGGCAGGCCAATACCACAGCAGCATTGGCACTGGTTGATGCCCGGTCTCCGCTCCAGGGTCCTTGGCCTTGCCAAAGGCCCCTGATCAGGGGTGGCATGGACGGTGGGCAGGTGGTGGACTGTGGTGGCTGGTCGGCCGACGATGGCAGTCTGCCCGCTACACTGGGGACAGTAAAGGAATGCCACCCAGCCTGGCGTGGCAAGGGCAAGCAGGGACTCCAGGCAGTGCGGACACAGGGAGTGGTGGCAGTCTAAGGGGTATGAATCAGAGGAGTGAGGTCTACAGCAGAGAGCACAGCGGTTCATGAGCCAGGAGTCGTCCAAAGCGCCGCTGGCTCCCAGCTGTCTGAGAGGGGGCAGCGCAGCCGAGCCCTGGTGGGTGGGTGCCATTTCCAAGATGGCAGGGAGAGGCTGGTTGTCTCGTCTCCGCTGTGACGTAAGAAAGGCATGAGGTCTCTCGGGTGAAGCCGGACTACGGGGGAGCCGTCTGTCCGTGTCAGATGTGGTGTTGGCCGCCAGCGCCCCTGTTGGGCCGGAGGTCTCCCTACGCAGCGTGTCCCTGCCCCAGGAGAGGTGGCGGCACAGGGGGCAGCGGAGGACACCCGCTGGGGAGAGGCTGGGGTGGCGCAGGCACGAGCGACAGAATGCGTGGCCACATGGTAGAATGGCGGGTAGGTGCGACTCGGAGTCAAACTCGCTGAAACACACCAGGCAGCCCACCTCCTTCTTCGCCTCCTTCTCCGACCCTCTCCCATCATCCTCTCCTCTTCTTCTTTCCTCTCCTCTCTCCTTTCTTCCTTTGCTGCCTCTTCGTTGCTCTTTTCTTCTATGTCTGTCCTCTGGCATTATGATGTCAGGCCCGTGCTGTCATCGTCTCCTCACGCTATCAGAGCAGAGGCCAGAGGGGGGTCAGTCTCTCTGTCGCCCTCGCCTATAAATCTGAACACAGCGGACGGCTAAAGCGAGACACGATGAGCTATGCATGGTCTGCTCACTCTCTGCCTGACACACAGGTTTGTATGCGATTGTAATGAATATGGGCATTCCAAAGGCTCCTCTTACCCCAGCGCAAATTGTTTCTAAACGAGTCCATCAGATATTAATTGCAAATTAAACATTTATCAAGCCAGCCTGTCTAATCTGTGTGTATGTATCTGAAACAGTTTGAATGCCTGATTTTGTGTATGTCTGAAGTATTACTGTGACAGATGTGTGTTTGGGTCTGAAGGTGTATATTTATGAAATTGGGTGTGTACACAGTATGTTCAGGTGTGTCTCAGTAGGTATGAATATGATTCTACATGTATGTATCTGTAAGTGCATATCTATGAAATAGTGTGTGTGTGTGTGTGTGTCTGTGAGAGAAATTGTGTGTGTGTGTGTGTGTGTGTGTTTGTTCAGGTTCTTTGGCCAGCCCTTGCTCTCTGTATCAGTCTCTCCATCTCACCGTGTCCCTGCCCTTCTTTGCGGTCAGCTTTGACGTCTTGAGTCTCTCCCCCGTCACCCCGGTCAGATCTCTCCGTCTGAGCTGACCAGTCAAAGATAGAAGTCCTCGAATGTCAGCTTCTGTGTCGGCTCTCATATGGTTTCCTTGGCCTGCCGGAGGCCCAGACAACAGTACAGTACGTCCACGGGGAGATGATGAGATAATATACTGTCCACGTCTGGGATATAAAAATCCACTCTCGGCCACCAGGGCATCCTGTCAGAGGTGACTTTCAAAAGACGCCGTCATGAGTCCATGATCTTTCTGTGACAAGTAGTCTTGCCATTGTTTAACAAGTCACGTTTTTCGTCCAGAGAGTCCGGACTGGGTGCTCTGTGGTGCTAACAGCATTTCTACTGTGGATGATTCGGTCTGTCCCACTGTGTGAGCTGTTGCAGGCGACAGATTATAACTAGGTGCGTGTGACATTCCCCAGCTGGCCTCGACATCCAAAAACAGATACACCATTCCACCGCACCCAAAGCTCAGTCTCACCCCATAATGACGTTTTTCCTTCACCTAATAGTCACACACATTGTGCTAGCCATCAAATCATGCTAATAGTCTCTACTCAGCAGGCCAAAGACTTTCTATTTTGAATAACAACACTACCCACTATCCACATTGGACACCATATTTCTCCCTTTTTCCATATATCAGAGCCATTCATTTTATTTACTGCATATAAATGGAATGTGTAACACTATCTCTTTTTGAGGTAATTGACAAGCTGACACTTTTATTATGATGTCTGCCGTCCTTGAATTTGCATCGCATTTCTGTCCCTTGTTGCAGCACAGATTTTGTTATGATGGGAGTCTACCACCTGATTGCTTTGTTATTGCGTAACCTCTAAAGACGTGTTAAATAATGCAGGCCCAGGATTGCAGGGATGAAGGCAGTGGCATGGAAAACCTTACCTCAATGCAAGAGTATTGTCTTCGGGCACACCGGACACTTGAGAGGGCAGAGCTAGACATGGTCAAGGGTATCAAAAATCTCAGACGACAGACAGATAGACTGACAATCAGATAGAAAACCAGACAGACAGACTGTGCCCTAAACAGGCAGACAGACATTAAAGAACAATTGTGAATGACAAAACAAAACAAATCTTGAAATCTAACCCTGGCATCACATATACAGACGCTGAGGTTAAGGCTTCTGGTGCAGGGAATCTCTGACCTGTCAAAGCCCTGCATAGCATACAAGTAGAGGGGCCAGATTGCCTATTGATTTTCCCCCATCCTGATAAGCACGCTTTCATTCACTGGCCTAATAGGGGAGACATGATGACCGATGACAACTTCCAAATGTCGGTGGCGCATAGCCAAGTCCGTATGACCTCTCTTCGCGTTTCTCAGATGGTGCGGCCTTATGGCCAGCCTTTGACATTGCACTGAGAGAAATCGCTAGGCGATGGTGAGAGGTTTACATGCTCACATGGAGAGTGAGTGTGTGGTAGCAGGAAAAAAAAGAGGGCTGTTTAAAAACAGGTAGAGGTCAGGAAGGGAATTGAGGTAGATGGTGGCGAGAGATTGGGAGAGAGGAGGAGTGGAGAGCAGATAAAAAGAGAGATGAATGTAATTATAGTGAGGTGGGCGTGGAGTGTGAACGAAGATAAAGATGCAAAGTGAAGGAAAGAGAGAAAATGGGAAGGAAGGGATGAAGGAGGAAGCGAGTGAAATGGAGTAGAAAAGGACAAGAGGTGAAGGGGGTGCAGACGGAGAGCAGGGAGGTAGAGAGAGAGAAAGAGGGAGAGAGAGAGAGAGAGAGAGGATGCTGGATGTGAATGTGGGAGTTTAATTAACTCCAGTGGCCATCTCTCTCTCTCTCTCTCTCTCTCTCTCTCTGCAGACCTGCAGCAAAACAGAGAAATGCTGATTCAGGATCTAAGGGGAAAGAGAGAGAGAGAGAGAGACAGACAGAGAGAGAGAGGAAGAGAGAGGCAGAGAGAGGACGAGAGAGAACACAAAAAGAAAAAAGCTGGGTAACTGAGGGGAAAATTGAGACAGGGAGATAAGAAGCGAAAGAAATTAGAGAGGCCTGGACAGAACAGCCATCCGACAAACTGACAGACATCTAAACTACAAAGCAATAATTTACTTTCTCTTGTCTTCTAAATTGTTTAGAGACATGAATGTGAATGTCATTACGTCCATTTTGGGGAGGCAGAAGACTCCCTCTGAAAATGTTCCTAGCCTAAGCGCTACATGTCGGGCTGTGCTGCATCAGTGTGTTGGGAGACATTCCATGATACAGACCGCCTCACAGAATTTTATCCATTCCTTAGTCAACACATGATAAATATCAAAATACAGTAATCATGTAGCCTGGGAATTCCCATGCTCCTTTGCTCGCTTATTTCATTTCACTCTGCAGAGGAGCATGGTGACTATGGCCGTTTTTCTCGCTTACTTTCGGTATCCAATCGCAGAACAAAAAGGGATTTGTACGGCCCTTGATTGCATTTTACGTCACGTGGTGGCTCTGGTATTGGCTCCGAGGTATGTACAGACGCTATGATAGACATTCCTAGCGCCCAATAAACGGCTATGGACAATTGTAAACGATGCTTCCGCTACGAGAAATGCAATAGGTAGGTCCCCAGACTAAATATCACTTGTGATTTTAGTTTGGCATTCGCCAGGCTAGTAATCATGAGAATATAACACTGAATTAAGAAACAATTAAGTAACTCAGCCAGGGGGCACCGTGGTCAGCAGGCTAGTGCGTCGTACCATATCTGGGCACCCGGGGTTGAGTCCGGCATGAGGTCATTTCCTGAGCTTTACCCATCTCTCTCTCTCCCACTCATTTCCTGTCTCTCTCTTCACTGTCCTACCCAATGAAAGGCAAAAGGACCTAAAAATGTCTTTAGAAAATAAAGTATTTCAGCCAAAAAAGATTGGAATGTGAGTTTGAGGTGTGAGTTTTTATATGCCACATTTAATGTCCAACATGCATTGATAGAGTTACAGTGTTTGCAAGCATTACATGAAGATAACCCTGTATGTAGACAATGACAACTTGTTTGCTTATTGCTATTTGGGCTTTGATTAAAAAAAAAAAAAGAAGTAGAAGAGGAAATAGAAAAGGTCCATAGTCCTGACCCTACACTCAATATTTTTTATTTCGAGGTGGTCCACAGATATGTGGGTCCCCAAAGTCACAACCACTTGGAAAACCTCATTGACAGACACATGTCTGACAGTTGTCAAAACTCCAGTGTCTGAGATGTATGATGAGGACATTTTAAACACAAAACAATAAGGAAGAGAATACCACCACCTAGTGGTTGTTACACTGGCATGACAATCATCAAGCACCATATGTAATGTACAGTTAAACCTTAAACCTTGCGTGATAACCACTCCCTGTTCTTCACAACACCTTTGTACCCCAATGTATCAGTGTGTTGGGATAAGATATGGGCAAAGCAAAACTAGTTCAAGCAATAGGCTATCTATTGGCTACCTCAATTAGGGGTGACTGAAAAAAGAGGGAAATTCCCAAATCTTGCTAATGACAGCATGACTAGGCTATCCACCTATCTAGGCCCCTACCCACATGGGTAATTAGGACAGATATTTCAATTTGCTGACGCCATTTAAAGTGGAATTCCCCTTTAACAGGCAGGCCTATCGTACTGAGTTGGCTGCTCCAAGATGCCCAAATGAAACTACTGCCTTTTACATTAAAAAAAAATCAGAATCCGTTTTATTGGCCAAGTTTGACTTTGGCAGGCGTTCTCTATACACTAAACAATAGACATAAGTCCTAGTATACATTTAGTAGACAATGCTACTATAATACATATCAACATTAATATAATAAACAAATGAGGCTGTAAAGACTTAAATCAGAGATGAACTACAGGCCAGCTGGCAGGTGTGGGCTGTACAGTGAGATAATAGTGTAGTGTAATAGTGTAGAGAGCGGGATGCCAAAGATTCAAGTATCACCTAAGATAGGCCTGCACATAGAAATGAGCAATAGGCCTATTGTACACAACACTGATCTGTCAAGGACACCTAAACAGGTATTAAATATCATGTGTTGTGTTAAATATCAAATATAAACATTATTGAACATAATTCGATTTCTGAAATTAATATAGGGCACCACAGTGAACTTTATCATACCCGTGACTTGACCCAGCCTAATAGAAAGATACCACGCCCACTCACTATGTAAACAGCTTTCGCTTATGACTTTCTGGGGGAACATCGAGAAGCTCTGGAATCAACTTGGTGGGTATTTTTTTCTGTTGTTTCTCCATCACGAATAATTCTTCTATAATGCATTAATGTACACGGAGCAATGAAAACACTATTCACGTTTAAGTAATGATTTACAGGATTTGAGTAGGCAAAGACTTTAGAAATAGCCGGAAGACTTGTTTCGTTTTAAAAGTGGACACGCGTGTCTTTGTCATGATGTTTCATTATTCTACCCATCCTATGGCCAACCAAAAAAAACTTGAGCCTTGAGCAGTGCTAAAGCACTGGATGTAGGTTATGCTGTAAACTATTTGCCAGAGATGTAAGCGACATTACGTCTGTGCTGTAAGTTGCAGCTAGCCTGGGAAAACTCAGATGCAATTTTGTGTGCATCCTTGTTTGGCTACGCCAATGTTATGGCTACGCGGCCATGGTTGCCAATTTTGAGTGACCAAATCTAGGAACCCCTCTTGTAGGCTACTGTTTGGGAACCAGTGGCCTCTGTGCACGGGGGTTAGGATCGACCGTTTCCGGTAATCGTAGCTTGAGGGAACTCAACGAAATGAACTCTGGACTGGCAAGGAACGTGGCGAGTTGTAGCCGAATTAAGTTTATTAGTTGATACACGTTCACACTGGGGAAGTAAAGCGAAACAAGTAACCTAGGCCTACTTAGCAAACAGCACTCTGAGTAATGGCAAAAAGATGATGAGACCATAGACTGTATATAGAGATGCAGACAAGCTGAGAGTACCCACCAAGGCAACCTGGATTTACACTTCACCTCAGTGCTGTCATACGTGGATTAGGCTACCGGTATGCACATTGATGAAGAAGAGACCAGATCAAGTCCTGGGTGCATACACATATTTTTCCAGAAAAGTCATCAACAAAAGAAATTATGGCAAGAAATATTTCATGTAATGTCTAATGAATAAACATATAAGTTTAACTTTTTACACTGAATTACTGAAATTAACAAACCTTTTATGAGTAACTGTAGTTGCATCGTGGAATCCAGGCTGGAGTCATTTGGCCCTCAGTCCCCTGTGAAAACAGTTACCCACAAGGATCTGTACTTTTATAAGACACTACCACTTACTCTTGAGTTAACTTAACATGTTTTCTGCTCTTCCCCCAAACCTTTTCCAGTCACCATGGTGCCAGTCACAAATGAGTATGGATATGTCATACTAACAGGATGTTCCACGTTCTTTCTTATGTCATACCTCTCTCACAATGTAGTGAAAGCTCGCATTAAGTACAATGTGCAGGTGAGCAAAATTTATGTCACAAATTTAAATTGAGCATGTTAACTTAAGTGTAAACATCACTAATAGCAGCTAATAGAATTAATTCATATACTGCGTTAAACAGAGATTGTTAATTTGGGTTCAATAGTAAGAATCAAGGGGAAGACAGTTCATACAGTGGGGGCAGCCATGGCCTACTGGTAAGGGCTTTGGGCTTGAAACAGAGGGGTTTGATCCCCAATCAGAAGACTATTGCGGAATCCCAATGTCCCCACTAACCCTACAAACCCCTAAGCCCTGAACCCTGAAGACTTAACTAGAATGAGTCTGCCTTGTGATTGGAAGTGATTGGACTTTAAAGAGAAGTTAAAGAGGAACTATTTTAGCTTAGTTTACCTTTATTTAGGTTAATTCATTGCGATGGTCCTACAACACTTTTTGGGTCGATTGATGACTGTTTTGCCTGACTCTGGCTCCTCTGGGCGGAGAAAGAGAATATGCAAGATTGGTGCCACGGACCGGGGGCACAGTCTTGGGGAGCTCTATCAGCCAGTGACCAGCCCATGGTTTAAAGGCCACCTAACCCCTCACTGGTCCACGGTCACCGCTGTAGCAGGCAGCTCGCTACACCAGATGCTTAGTCTACACACTGTGTGCTGAGTGCGTTTCACTAATTCATGATTGGGATAAATGCAGAGACCAAATTTCAATCTCGAGATCTAAAGACTATTTCCTTATACAGATTTTCAGCAAGGTTTAACACCTCAGATTTAAACATGTAGGCTAATAGTTCAAGATGGTATTGATATCTCCCTCTTTCATATGTAAACAATTTCATTTATTCTACATTATCTTGCCCGTATTTCTCAATATTACCTCTTGCCCCAGTATCCTAAACTCTACAGTGATGATCCCGAGACTGGAGAAATCTTCAACTGCATTCAGAGGGCACATCAGAACACGTATGTGTGACATTAATGGCTTAAAATTTAGCCTTAAAGGGGAAATCCAGTGTAAATCAATCCATATCTTTGTTGTTCAAACTCACCAAATGCTGTAGTTAGGAAAAAGAATAAGAATATCTATACATTTCTAAAATTTATAATTTGATATAGCATAGGCTGAGCAGTGAACCGGCAACTATCAATAAGTGAATAGGGCATAACAACTTACTCTCAGTTTTATTTCATTAGTAATCAGTCAGCATTTGTAATCGGTTTGTTATTCAGTCTATGTAGCATCAAATTTTCTTGTTATTTGTCTTAAAGACAGCATTCAGGTACCTGGAACAACAGGGTTATTGACAGATGTCACACCAGAATTTCTCCTTTAAATGCGTTACATTAATGGCTTAAACTATAACAGTAGCCACTGAAAACGGCTTTTATCTCTGTCTATTGCTCTGCTTTTTACAGAAATGAAGCCATGACACCGTTCATGTTCTTCCTCTCTGTTGGAGGCCTTGCACATCCAGTAAGTAAACAAGAACACTGCAAAACTCCAGTCTGCTCCTCTTTTTTAAAAAGATGACGTGTGTTTGGAAAATTGATATTGTGTGTGTGTGTGTTTCAGCGTCTGGCTAGTGCCCTAGGAATGATCTGGATTTTCAGTAGGGTGGTATTTGCCAAAGGCTATTATACTGGAGGTAAGGACCATATAAGTATATTATGTAAAGAAGTGAGCAAAGAACCGTCTAATCTTGAGGGTGGCTTTTAATCGCCACAAAATAGCTCAATTATTCAAAACGCCACATGGTAGGCATAGAAGAGTATCTGTTAAGTCACCATCGCTTATGGACATGCTGTGTTTTACTGAATTAGTATAATAACCTGCTAAATGTTTACCATTATCTTTCTATGTTTAACCAAGCCATTAACCTTAATGCATGAATCAACATGATTGATTTTTGTCAGTTGGTTCTTTTTGGCTTCATGGATTAGGATGTAGCTTCAAGGTTTAGGATTCCACTCAACAGACCCAGTTTTTAAATTCAAGTCAATCTACCACCACCCCACGCAGACTTTGAGCTAATCCTTATATCATTAACCATATACAACACCTCAGTAATTCTCAAACCTCTCCCTAAAATGCCTTACACACACTGCTTTTTAAAAAACACCTGGGTGGATTAACCACACCAAGGCTGTGTGGGTACAGTAGGTAGCTTTGCGGATGATGTACCATAATGTAATAATGACTTATCTGCTTGGCAGACCCTGCTAAGAGGAGACGTGGAGCATTTGGAGACCTGGCTTTAATGGGACTCTTCCTGACTGCTGTGAATTATGGGAGACTTACTCTTGGCTGGACCTGGAGTTGAATAAGCAGTATCCAGAATAGATGAGTAGGGTAAAAAATGTAAATGAATAGACTACCTGT
Source organism: Sardinella longiceps (assembly GCA_027497455.2). Lineage (NCBI taxonomy): Eukaryota > Metazoa > Chordata > Actinopteri > Clupeiformes > Clupeidae > Sardinella > Sardinella longiceps. The sequence goes on along the minus strand of JAODXP020000022.1, from coordinate 8,604,363 downwards.
TATTTACTCACATAAAGACAAACGATTTTCTATTGAAAGTTTTCTGATTGGGTATTAACTGATTGAATATGATGACATAATTTGGAAAAAAAAAAAAGAAAATTCCCCCCCCCCTCCAAAATTGCGTAATAATAAGTTCAAAGGTATTGTGGAGAGATTTATTCAAAGTGTTATGGGATATATAACTGATGCAAGGAAGTAGTGTTGATGGTATAATTGGTGCTGTGAGAAAAATGACTTGTCTACAATATGGAAAGACTACTTTTGATCATCTCTGCTATCCTTCACTTTAGGCAGGTCAAAGTTTCTTTATTCATTCCTTTCCATGAACGTTGTGTTTCTTTTTAAACTTTATTACTGTGGTATGTGGACTTGGGTCATGATTGCTTGTGTTGTATGTAGGCTCCGTGGTGATGGTAATGGTAAATGGTAAAGCCATTTTATTCAAAATATTTTCATACATTTCTGCCTTTAATGAACACTTTCATTTTGGAATACATCATGCATACAAATTTTGGATTCAGAAGTGAATGACGTGCAATAATTTGCAATGAGGTGCATGTATTTCATGAGAAATACAATTTTATGTAATAATGCCCAAATTCCATATTTAAACATGAGCTCAGAAAACATCCAGTACAAAAATGTCTTAATGTGAGTAAATAACTGTACAGGTTCTATCTTGCCTATTAATTTAAATTCTTACCCTATACTATTTACATTGTTATCAATAGCCATCTTTTCATCAGAAGTTTTTTATTGATTAATGTGGAATTTAAAAAAAAAAATCTCTGAAGGGCTCCTGGGTAAAGTTATTCAGTAGGGCCTAAAGAGGCCCCAGATATCTGACCTGAAATGGTCATTCCCCTACATCAACATCAATAGTTTTGACTTACGATGTACTTTCACTCTCAATTTGTTAGAGAGAAATGGCCTGAAATGAATGTTCGTGCTTGTTCAATGATGAATGAAATTATTTGCTATTTTACTTTTTTGAACTGATTGTCCTAACACCGCAGTGCATCCAAATGTAATTTGAAAATCACTGCAAATTATGGATGAGACCAAAAAAATGATAATAACGGCACTTAAATTGCAATTAAAATGGGATGAAGATTATCAATAACAACCTGTTCATGAAGTGTGATTTTTTTAAAATAGTTTTTTTTACAGAAAAATATTACAAAATTTAAAATATTTACACAAAACTGACGTGTGTTAATGTAACTGCCAAATAAAATGTAATCCAGTGTCAGTTCTATTGGCAATGAATCATTTCCTCTGCAATAAAACATATTAAAACACATCCAGCCATTGATTTGTCCTAATAACCTAACACTGTACCTATAATGATGATGCAAGGTTGGGTCAACAGTCTTGCCACAGAATGACGAAAGGTAGGCCTGCCTGCCTCAGCCTTAAGCCCAGCCCCAAAAAGGGGCCCTCTTTGAACACCCCGCCCTCTTAATGGGCCATCTTTCAACACCACACCTTTTTAAAACAAACATTCCCTCCATGTGAGTGCTTTCATTGTGCCAAGAAGGAGGACACATGTGCATGTCATTCTTGCTGGACTTTATATCTACTAAACCTTAGTTTAAGTTCATTTCAAGTTAAGTTTTTGTTTGGCTAAAAGCAAAATGGTGACCCTTTCGAAAGAGTATGGGTATGTTGTGTTTACGGGCTGTGCTTCTATTGCACTCATGAAGTACTTGTCACGCAGAATGTTGAAGGCTCGTAAACAGTACAATGTAGCGGTAAGCATTTAATCTTAATTTTTCATTATTGTTATTAAGCATTTGTAATTAGTGTTTATGTAAACGGCTACTTCCCCTTTAAATGATTTTCTACCATTTGTTTAATCACGTAGGACACAAAGATGTATAGCGATGACTCAGATGTTTTTAATCGGATGCAGAAGAATCATGAGAATACGTGAGTATTAACCAGAAACTCTGTTTAAGCTACTTGTTAATTAAATAAAGAAGTGCCATTTGCAACCATGTACAGCTAAGAGTTGTAGCCTAACATTCTCTTTCAAAGATTATTGCTGTGCAGCAAATATTCCCATACATTTAAGCAGAGTAGTTTAAGAAGAATGGTCCAATGTCATTTGTGAGATTGAGTTGACATTGTAAATACATCATTATGCATAAATAATTTAATGCCAAAACTATGATTTGTTCTCACTCCCAGTAAGGACACACTTGTACCGTTCCTCTTTGAGTTGTCAGTTGGAGGACTTCAATATCCAGTAAGATCATGACTCAATGTTGAGACCTACAGTAGCCTAGTAGGCCTACCAATTTCTTTTCTTTATCTCAAATAAATGTACTTATGTTATCTCTCTCTCTCTCTCTCTCTCTCTCTCTGTGTGTGTGTGTGTGTGTGTGTGTGTGTGTGTGTGTGTGTGTTTTAGCGCCTGGCAAGTGCTTTGGGAATGTTTTGGATAGTTAGTAGGGTGGTGTCCGCACATGCATGCTGTAGTGAAGGTAAGCTGCACCCATGCTGTCTCTCATGACATTTGAGAAGTGTATTATGCTCAGCAAGCTGTGCTGTAAGGTCTTAAGTGTTCCATATGAATTATTCCTTTGCACAGAAATTAATTGAGGAAATCAGTCTGACTGTAGAAATTAAACAGTATGATAAAAAGTAATGTTTAGATCCTGAATTACAGTCAGTTTTGAGTCTTTTCTTGTGTGATTTACTGATAGACCGTGCAATACAGAAGAGGGGGAGGTTTGGAGAGGTGGCACTCTTTGGGCTGTTCTTTTGCACACTGGACACTGGAAAGGTTATATTAGGCTGGAGAAGACCCTTCTTCCCTCAACGTTTTCTTGCAAGTGCAAGTGTACAGTAAAACGGCAATAGATACATTTTAACTTTGTTCAATTGTGCTACTGATGTTGCATTTTCATATGCCTTGTGTAATTTTGTATTGCCAGCATTTTACTTGAATAAATTCATTCAGTATATAACGACAGGTCTTGTATTCAATTAAGAAACAACTTCATGCACACACATATTGCTTTCTTTGCAAATACTTTGTTACAGAACTATGTTTACTTAGTCCAAGCACAGTCACAGCTGGGTTGGGCAATGATTGTCCAGCCTTAAAATGACGACACACCTACACCTGGGGAATTTCACCTTTGTACAGCCAATTGTGATTAGATCAGAGATTAAACTAATGATGGACCGCCCCAAAATGATATATGTGGTATTGTAAGGGGCAGAGTTGTGGTGAGCAATTAAGAAGCTATTTCTTTTTGCACAATCTAATAAACTGAGAGATGTGTACTTGACTAACTTCCTACAATTGCTAAGTGAGTCCTTGACAACCCTTCTTGATGTGTTAAATATACTGGTAAAGCAAATCCAAGTTTAGTGAACTTCATGTCTATCAAGACTACCACAAAAATGCTTATGTTTCTAGAAATGCTCATTATACAATATGAAGATGGATGTGAATTACCTTACATGTTTTAGCTATCAATCTGATTGCCATTCATCATCTGGCCACAGGGAGGCATTTTAGATAACTCAAGTCCCAGATCATCTCACATCATTCTTCCGCTGACAAAACATGCTTACAGCATGTAGGACTAACTGCAGGAATGTTTCTCATGTAGTGTCTTTACTTTCAGTCAATAAATATCCTCACCTTTATAGAGACTTTGGAACAGACTAGAATCAACACAAGGATTAGTGAGAGACTACTGAGTTCTGACATTCTGTGTTTCGCATCGTAGAATGTCAGGACAAAGACAGGCACATTCCAGTCCATTCTTTACTGATGGCTAGCTTCAGTATGTAATCTAATTCTCTGCCTCATGGTCTGTTGTGAAATACCTACATAGTGAGTAGGATGTCTCACCAACCTGGAGAGGTTATCAATCTTCTGATGGGAGTGCCCCGGCAGGATGAGGTTTCGGTTTATGTTGTCCTGTCCCTCCGGGTCCAACCTCTTCCAAAGCAGGATGAAGTAGAAGGAGACTCTGGCTTGCACATTTTCTGTTGTAATATCAAAGAATATGAATTAAATTCTATACGCTAATACAAACTCACATAGTACAAAAATGATAATAGGTTACTTACCTACAGTATAAACTCGTGTGGTGATGGACTGCACTTTTCTGAACTGACTTTATCAACACAATAAAGTTAATAGGCTCTGTTTATTTTCACAAAACCACATACTAGCAGCATTTTAAGACAGAATTACAGCTGAACTACAACAACTCAGGCTGAAACAAACCAAAAACAAAATTCAAGCTTATTCAGGTGTAATTCAGATGTTATTAAGGTGTGTTTTTCCAACCTGTATCCTGGTTAAGAATGTTCCATTTCTGCCTTTGGATAAATATACAGTAAATGCATTATGAGGTTATTATAAGCGTTCATCTTCTAGTCAAAGGCACTTCAGATCATCCAATTCAATTTACTGTAACTGACCCTGAGGAAAAGAAAGGCAACTTACATCAATTTCAGCATTTTACAACATTCTTCCATTGCCTTCTGCTTCCATAGCCATGACTTTTAAGTCCCACCATCTCCAAGTCCAATAAAATGTCCCCAACATACATATGACTTAAAATTCAAGTACATGATATGACATGAGCAGGGTTTCCTCGAGTGCTTTACAGTTAAGGCGGCCAACTTGACCACAAACATCTCCCACCTTGACGAAGTCTCCAGAAAATGTAGATATTTTTGATTGTGAATGGTAATTTCAAAAGTTGTTTTACAAAATATTGCATTATATTTATTTTAGCGCTTCCTATCATTTACCATGTGCAACTGCACAACGTAACCTTTCCAATGAGAGTCTACTAGTCACTAGTCTCTGATACCGACTAAAATCCCCCCACCCCCCAGACACCCCCAATATTGAGAGCATAGTCCTACTTTGTTTGTGTTGTGCAAAAGCTTTCAAATCCATTATTTATACAGTATATTTGTGAAGACGTTATTTGGCATTGATCACACTGACAATAAATGGGTACACAGGTCTACAGACACCATAAAGTAGTTTTGTTCTTTAACCATGGCTGAGCTCTGTGATATGTGTCTCTGACTCATTCTCTGTTGATGATAAGTAGCCCCACTGCTTAAGCAGGGCAACACGCTTTCCTGGTGCCGTCCAGAAGTAATCCCTCTGCTGCTGAGAGTATTGCTCCTCAGTGGGGATGATGTCTCTGTATGTGCCGTCCTGCCATCGCAGGTTAAACCTCTCTAGCAGTTCAATCCGCTCCTCCCGGGATTTAACACAGTCCACTGGTACAGGACGCTTCAGTTCGGGCCCAGCTGTCACATGCCTGAAGACCAGCAGAGCTCGGATGGCAAACCAGCCCCCCAGCCTGGGGTGGATACATACACCAAACATCTTCTGTGTGGCAATAAAAAAGAAGGAGGATGTATGCAAAAAAATGTCAGTGGAAGAAAAAGTCTAAATGCTCAAAATGAAAAAAGGATTAGCCTAATAATGAGTCTAACTTGACATTAAGACCTCTTTGACAAGTCTTACTGTGTCCTTGATTGACCTAAAGCATCTGCAAACTTGAACAAATGTGACATCATTTAGAATCAGTGATTGCACCTGCATCTTTTAGTTACTCTTACCTTTGTGCCCCAGGGCTGGTCAGGAACATCTGCCTGCTGGTAGTAGTAGGCTGCTCCAGCTATGTGGGCAGCACTTTGGGCTAGAAACTTGGGTTTTCTGTTAAAATGCATCTCATAGTCAAAACTGATGTCTATCTTCTCGTCAGGGAAGCACTGAAAAGCAGACAGTTTAGAAATGGTAATTTCAACAATGTCAAACTAGTCAATACTTTATTCAAGAGAGCACAATATTCCCATAGTACATTTCATAAACACTCTCACCTTTGTAACACTGGATTTGACACAGTGTGCAGTACATTGGTCTATGTAATCTTGGTGTCCCCCATCAGAATGGTTTTGTAAGAAGGGTATGAATGCCTTCTCAAACATGCAAGGTACGCTCAATACCACAAAAGCAAGTGTGTCCTCGGGGTATGGGAGGTGAAATGATGGGGATACGACCGTGTTGTACCATCCAATCTGCCCTCAAAATGACAAAACCGCAGAAAAGTCAGATTAACAACACAGCTTGTAGCCCACAATATCATCACAATGGTAAAGGTAATATTATTTCAATGTTATGCAAAATGACAGACAGTCAGCTGAAAGCAATTAATTTTGGTAAGCACAGGAGATGTTGTTGAAGTAACTCCAGCTGTCATAACTCTAACGTTATGAACTCAACAACACATAGACTGGGTTGGTTAGCAGTAGCTTAGTTAACGTTGGTGCTAGAAAGCGGTTTTGGCCTGCTTTGGACACTTCTCACTGAGAAGTTCTCAGTGGCCCACACAACACTATAAATCCAAACAACCTTAAGAGGATAAACTTCAAAGCCAAGAGGCAGTAGACATTCTTCAAGGCTACGAATGACACACTCCACATGAAGCGTAGAATCCGCCATGTTGAAATGACTGCACGCTAAGATGTCTGGGTATTGTATGCCATGTCAAATTGCTGGATAAGTTAGTTAGACATTTTAATTATATGGTTTCACGGTGAATCCACGTGTTGTTAAATAAATAAACAATAGTATGAAAAAGTACTAGTTTAATTTACCCTGCACTGACATATTCTGTCAATTTCATGAAGGTTCACTAAAATTTCTCTGTTTACATCTACTACTCACATACCCATAATGCAACTGCAATACGTTCCTCTACGCAATGACGTATTGATATGGCTCCTGGATTTAAAAAATGGTGGGGTATTTTTCAACAAGCTGACTGCCTGTCAGAAGTGATGTGCTCTTTGGATGGTTTTGAATCCTGATCTGGACAAAAGAAGGTAACCCCGGATATTTGTGGTCCACTGTCATACCTCATACAGGTTTTGCCGTTTGTCAGATATTTTTTTCAGCTTCAATTCGTTTTAGCTGGCTAGGCTAATGTATCGATAACCCACTTAGGTCTAGCTACTTAGCAGGGCTAGTCCTTAAACGTCCTCAGTTAGTCAACATTTGCAGAAATCCTTAATCAACAGACGAGATATTGATTTTGATATTTTGACATATTGAGCATTTTATCACGGTGTATTAACACGGTGCCGTCTGGGAACGTTTGCTAGGACTGACAGAAATTCACTGAACTGGATAGCTAAGGTTATGTGCTCTTGCTGACCCAACACCCTGCTGCTTGATGACCTTCTGCTTCAACACAACACCGCTCTGTTACAGACACACCTTTTCTTGTAACTTTATCCAGGGACGCCAATGTGTTGTTTCAAAACAAAACGAGACTGACAGTTAACTCGACAATAAACCCTGAATCGAAGTTCTGAAATACTTTTGCACATATAGGCTTAGGCTATTATATTATAGTATTTTAATCAGCCTTTAGTGAACTTTTCTTTGACATATTCCTATGTCCATTAATGAGTCGCCCCTGCATTATGTCTTTCTAGTATTCACCAAAATGAGCTGGGACAATCACCTGAGTTCTATACTCTCTGCAGCAGATGGCAGTGTTGCAAAAATGAGGGTAAGAAAAAAATGAGGAATTTGTCATTTGCTGATCATCTGATTTAATGGAGAACAAACCATTCGTCATATTTCTTAAAATTTAATTAGACTAGAAATATTTCACAGATGTTCCATATTTATTTATGTTTCTTCTAAATATTCAGTAGATTCAAATGCTTTCATAAAATTAAATCCTTTCAATTTAAGGAACGTCTTGGCACACAAGGGAGGTACTCTAAAGCAAGAGAAGGTGAGTCACAATACTGTCACCATATCTTCAAATGCATTGCATTTTGCTCTCTGAAATGGATTCCCTGTACTATTTCTGTTCAGTATTTAGAGCTTCTGCCATCTTACTTTGTAACAGAAAGATTGGTTACACAGTGAATGTGTAACACTGACAATACTTTTGAGGCAGATTCCATATAGGCCTAATACCCTCATACTGTTCTTCTTAGACCTATACCCAGTGAGAGAGCTGTCACGTGGGCCAGACTTGAATCCATCTCCCCTTCCACCTCCTCCACTGTCTCAACCCTCTGGTGCTCTCAGCCCTGCTGTTCAGTGGAATGACCTAGCAGGCCTCCAGGCGCAGTTGCAGAGCCAAAGTCAGGTGTGTGTGTGTGTGTGTGTGATATTAATGTTTGTGTGTGAGCGTAATGTCTTGTTCTCTATCTTTGTTCTTGGAATGTGCAGTTCTACATACAGTAAACGCTGTAATGACTATAGTTGGATGCACATGCTGTTGAATTTGTGCATGTTTGTATGGCCATATACATGTCTGTCTGTCTGTATGCAATTGAGCTCTGCCTGAATGCTTTTGATCATAGTTGACAGCCTTGGCTTTTTCTGTCTCTTATAAAAGTAAGATTTTTTTCACACATTTGATAGAAATACTAGGTGTCTGTCTCTAATTTCACACTTCTCCTAATTAAAGATGATGGAGTCACTCACACAAAACCTGCGATCCATGGAGAGAGATAGGCTTGCACAGCAGCGGCAAATTCAGATACTGCAAGGTAATTTTGACTACAGAATGATCACATCTTTGTGTAATACATCAGAAATGTTTCAATATCTTGCATAGAAATCAAGCAGTTTGCTAGACATTTTAAGAGATGTATGCATCTGGGGATAGGGAGGGCATTTACAGAATGTTAATTACACATACTGTATATCATTGGGATCTGTTAAATTTCTTTTAATTTGAAATGGGTATATTCAAGTCTTAAAGAAATTATCTGGAATGAATCAACACGTAGACTGCTGTTTTATAGTGCCAAGCGCTAATGAGAGGCCACCTCAATGACTTAATTTCGTGCAACGCAGACTGAGATAGCAAAATGGCAGCTACCAGTAACAGAATGGGGCATGTCAAAACGAAACCAAAACTATTAGGTTTCATTTTGACATGCCCATTCTGTTACTGGTAGCTGCCGTTTCGCAAATCCAGTCTATGTTGTACGAAATTCAATCATTGAGGTGGCTATCAATAGCACTTAGACATATAAAACATCAGGGCTACTTGTTGAATCACTCCGAATAATACCTTAAGTCTCCTAAAACCTGATTCCTGATCCAGAGGAGGTGCGTCACCTGCGGGAGAAGTCCGATGAGAGGCAGCGGGACAGGGACAGGGAGGGTGAGAGGAGGGGAGCGAGCCCAGGCATGGAGAGGAGGATGGAGGATTGGAAAAGGGAGGTTACCCGTGAGCTCAGCAGCCTGCGGGGTCACGTCAACAGAAACACGTCGCTAGGCAACCTGGAGGAGAGGTGTGGCTCAGAAGTGGATTTACATTAATTTTTTTTTAGTTAGTTAGTTTGCAGCTAATAGTTGAACACCTTCCTGGAGACACTTAACATTTTATGCAAAACAAGGATTGCCAAAATACTGTTAGTATTGGCATTGATCTGTATGACTAGCCTGACATAGCCCGCCCATAATACTTCTGTTCATCCGTATTCATGGTCTGGAGGTTCTTTAACCTGAAGCGATAAAAGGGCGGGGGGGGAGTGCACTCAGCTCTGGTTTGAAACAATTGGACAGCTCGTCCAATCAGCCTTGCTGATTGGCCGGTTGTTTGTTAACAGACTAAACCCTCTCCAGAAGACCGTCTCCAGACCATGAATACGGATGAACAGTAGTATTATGGGTGGGCTATGTCAGGCTACTGTATGACTGCAGTGAGCTGCTATATTAGCTCCACAGTGCTAACATCCAGTGTATTTATACAGGGCATCTACATGTAGCGTAGTACCTACACATAGAGTGTACATGCGTTACAGTGTGTGTGGATAGTGCCTCTACCATAAACATAAGTCCAGATAAGTCTGTGACTGGAGCTATGGAACTGATTTTGATCTTGTTGCTGCCATTTGTTTTTGTTCCACATAGTTTTAGTTCCAAATTGCGCAGGGAGGAGGTGGATCAGCTGAGGAGAGAGGTTGACCAGCTCAAGACCAAACTGAGTGAGTTTCTGGACCACAACACACTCACAGACACAGACACAGACACAGACACAGACACAGACACACTTGTGAAGTGGGTAAGCTATGCTAGCTAGTTTGATTGAGTCTCATATTCTATTATTATATATTCTATTGTGTTATGACAGCCCTGCCCCTTATGATGACAGTTTGTATCATAATCAGGTTGCCTAGAGTTGTCTGTCATTACATTCATATACTGTGTTTTTGTATATATTGTGCTTGTGTGTGTGTGTGTGTGTGTGTGTGTGTGTGTGTGTGTGTGTGTGTGTATGTATGTGTGTGTGTAGGGGGTGATAAATATATAGTGTACATTTGGAAGCTCTGGAAAGTTCTCCAGACTCACCACAGTTGCTTGAGTTGATACCGAATCTCTTTGCCAACAAAAATAGACCTCTGCCAAGCTAAGCTTGGAAACGTCATAGTGTTCTCTCTCGGTTCGACTTGTTCACATGCAGGCGCACACATAGTGGTCGGCTCTGCTCTGCACTGCACTGTGGCCGAGCTGCCTCTCACAAGTCTCAGCTTGAGGGCGGATTGTGTCTGTCTGAGAGAGATAGAAATATTCATGTAAATGTGTGTTTTCTCTCTTTTTTTCCCACCCTGTCTCTTTCTCTCTCTTATGCATACGTGTGTGTGTGTGTGTGTGTGTGTGTGTGTCTGTGTGTGTCTGTGTGTGTCTGTGTGTGTCTGTGTGTGTCTGTGTGTGTGTGTGTGTGTCTTGTTGAACAGTGAGACAGGAGGAGGATATGTTCCAGCAACAGTCTGAGGCTAGAGAAACACGGAGACAATATGAACGCAGCTGCAAGGTCATATACATGAGTACACACACACACACACACACACTGAACAAAGACCTGTAAGCAACAGAAAGTGTAGACCTCAGCTACCCACATCATCACACACAGATAATCAGTTGCTTTTTTTGTAATTGTCACATAGGATTTGGTCCCTTAACTTTGGCATTAGTAAAGCTTTCCATGCTGATTACAGATGTCTGGGCATATTTTGTGCTGTGACTGTAGTATGTTATCGTAAAGGGATACTCCACCTTTTTATAGAAATTGGTAATTCGCCCTCTTACTTAGAGTTACATATGTGGTTAAGAGCATTTTGTTTGGCAGTTTGGCAACCTCAATTTTAGCTTTAGCTTAGCATAGGAGCTGGAATGTAATGTAGCCAAATGGCAACTCTAAGCTAAAGCTAAAACTAGCCACATATAACTCCAAGTAAAAAAAAGAAAACGCGGAATATCCCTTTAATTTATGTCTACAGATGCTGGAGAGTCTTACAGACAGTTACCGCACACACAGCTTTGACCTCGCTAGGACCATCTCCCAGTACCAGAACACACAACAGGAAGTACGGGATATCAGGTTAGCGGAGCCCACACACACACACACACACACACACACACACACCAACACCAACACCAACATACACATTTATATGCATTCATACACCACTAATTTACAACCACATGCAAGACTAATTTTATAACTCTCAAGTGTTCATGTAATAGCCTAGATACCGCAAGAAGATTCTAATGGTGTTTATTACTTACTTTCTCTCTTACTTAAGTTTCAGACTCTGAGTCTGCTATCTCACACCTTGACTTTGTCGCCGTAGGGTGACTGTATCAGAGCTCAAGGATGAGGTGAGAGGGCTGATTCTACGTGACAGGCTTCCAACCGCTGTAACAGCACCAAAGAAACCAGGTTTTGCTCTCTTTCTCCTCTCTCTCTTTCTGTTTCTCTCTCTCTCTCTCTATTTCTCTCTCTATCAGTCTCTTTAATACTCTCTCTAATTCAAACATACAGAAAACACCTATTTGTAGCCATAGACTGATGCCATTACAGATTGTAATATCAGCTCCCTGAAATGTATGTGATGGTGAGTTTGTGTGGATTAATATGTCCTGAAATACTGGCAGGTGACAAGGGAGCCTTTTGCCATTATCATACAAGGCAGATGTGTGATGTCATCATCTTTCCATGTGCGTGTGTGTGCGTAGCGTTTGCCTCAGCAGTAGCCTTGGAAACCGTCCCCCGGAGGCAGGCTACGGCGGCGGCGGCAGCAGCGACGACAACAGTGCCAGCGTCTGCGTTGGTGGGAGGCCTGGACTCGGATGACGATTTCAGTCCCACACCCAGCCTGGGGGATGTGAGCTCAGACGACTTGGACCTGTCCTGGCCTGAAAATAAGCCAAGTGAGTATGCACACACACACACACACACACACACACACACACACACACACACACACACACACACACACACAGATATATGCACACACATATATATGCACACACATATACCCCCACACAGATTTATACATGCACAGAGAATCATCATGGTAGCTTAGTATTTCCTTTCATTCAACTTAACTGGGAATTTTATTGGCCATAGTCAGTGTTATAAATCTTATTTATGTTTATTTCACAAACTACTTTACTTGTTAATTGTGGCAAAGAAAACATTGTCTCTAAAAAATTGTCATAGAAGGGCTCCTGTACAGGAAATTGTACAGTTTTAGTCTGTAAGAGACAAGCTACACTCTCTGACCTCCTTGTTTAGAGGATGCACACACACACACACACACACACACACACACACACACACACACACACACACACACACACACACACACCACATTTTGTCAGCACCTTGGCAAACTAAGTGACTTATCAGTGGTCCCACATTTGAGTGGTCCTCAGAAAATGTTTCAATTGAGATTTGAAGCTCTTGATGGAACTGCAGCAAAGTGCAATAGTGACTTTAAAAGGAAAGGTAGATTGTCCAAAGGCAAAAATGTTGTGTAATGCTATTCTGGTGGGTCTTACTGAACTAGTAGGGTGAAGAGGTGGGTCTTACTGAAATATTAGTGTGAAGAAAATCCAGTAAGTATGTGGAGACCAGGGTGCTGAGGCCAAGTTTTAAAAGACTTTGAGATAAGCTTTTAGTTAGAAGTCAAGAAAACATTTCTCCAGAAAGCCATAGTTTTGTTCTTATTCTTTATCCAGGTAGCATTCTACCACTGAAGTGAGTCACCTAACTTCCTTGACCTTGATCTCAGCTGAATGTTCCTGTAATTGTTCTTTGACTTTCTTTTTGACCAAGCAAAATTGTTTCTTCACTTCCTCCCTGAAACAACAAACAAATTCCAAAACGTTTTCCTTGGTAAAAGGTCTGACCACAACAGATGCCGTTTTTGCACCAGTTTCCAATCCCCCACAATCACCACACGCTTGTACAAAAAGTCCCACAATGACACTTTCCGCCTTCAGTTCTGTTCCACTTTTTCTTCCAACGTCCCGTAAAGACCAGAAAGAGCGCAGATGTGCTCGCGACGTGAGTTGGGCTTTGATGTGGCAGGGGGGCTGGAAAAAAGTGAGGGAAACAGAAAAGATAGAGAGAAAAGAAGTCGTTGTCGACACAGGCAGTTTTAGGTCAAGTGTGGCCACCAACCGACCACACATCTCTCCACGCTGGTCACCTCACTGTGAGGTCAGGAAGAGAGCTCAAAACAACACGTTTGATTTAACCGTGGTAACACCTCTTCTGTTACACACACACACACACACACACACCAGCCTGACGAATATCCAGGGTGATCGAAACGTTGCTGTTTTAATTCAACGCACGCACACACACACACACACACACACACACACACACACACACACACACACACACACACACACACACACACACACACACACACACACGCACACACGCACATAGCACACTGGGTGGACTATGGTATCCTTTCTTTTTGGCTAATGCTGTCTACATTGCTGTCTGACAGAATTCCCTGATGTTTAGATGTTTAGAATGCATTATTTCCCCTGAATAGGCTTTTTGACTAAGTTTACTTTCTTTTCTTTTCTTTTCTTTTTTTTTTAATCATGGATGGGAAACAGATGGGAAGCAACCTCTGTGCAGGCCAGAAACCCTCCACCCCCACCCCACCCCAATCCTAGCCACTGCCCACTGAAGCCACAGGCTTGAAAATAGCAGGCTTCAGACCTGAAAATGGCTCTGTGCCCTTTTTACCGGAAACTCTGTGATTCATATTCGGTTTGTTCCACCCCCCTCTGCCAAAGTTGAACCACAGACTAAGTGTTCTTGATAAGCTGTGGCAGCTAATAGCCCTACTAATAGCTTTCCTGAGTATAGTATCATTAAGGATTTATGTCATCAAAACATTCCTGTGTGCATTGTTCATCTTTTGAATGTTAGATGTGAAAAGACACAAATGTCATCGCTCAGTGGGTAGTTCAGTGCTTTAATAATATCTGATAAGTGTACAACATTTTGCCTTTCGAGTCCAAATCAAACCGTATGTAGTGCTGGCTTTGTAGTCAGTGATGCCAAGCTGGGAGATCCAAGATTTTCTCTCTCTCTCTCTTTCTTTCTCTCTCTTCTCTATTTTTCCCTCTCTGTCTTTCTCTCTCCTCTCTAAAACGTAAAATGTACACGGTTTGTTCTCAATTTCCTGGAGTCATAATTTGGATTTCTATCATGGCTTGCCCGGGGATATTTAAACAGAAAAAGAGACAGGCCAATTTCCTGGCCGCTAATCTGTGCAGTTCCTATTTTTGGAGGCCGACATACTGTATGTTGGTGAACATTTACCGTAAGCCTCAGTTATGGTGGTCTGTGAGGGACAAACTTGCTGATTCAAGAGGGCAGTGGAATTTAGAGTGACTCGACTTGAGATAAACAATCAGATACCCATATTTGTTACACTTTATTTGAAGATACCGTCATAAGACTAACATGACTCCAGTAACATACCTCAACGACTTCTGAAACACTGACAGTTCAGAATGTATGCTCACAATGTCTGTTATGTTGTCTGTTGTTATGTTACTGTTATCTATTATTACCATGCCTGATATGTTGATGTCTTTGCACTTTTATGTCTAGTGAGTTGTGATGTCTTATATACATCTTAGTTATACTTCTTAGTTGTATGTCTTAATTTTAACTTGCTCATTTGGAGCTTTGACAAATGTAATTTCAGTCTGCGTGTAATGTACTGTTGCAGTGCTTGATTGACAATAAAGTTCGCTTTGACTTTGATGACATTGTCATTACCTATGACATGACGTTTTCATGAATCTGTCATAAACTTTATACACCTGAAATGACTCCTGTCATTAAGTGTCACCCGGTTTTTGTCATGGTTAGGGTTATAAAGTTTATGACAGATTCTTGACAACGTCATGTCATAGTTAATGACCGTGTCATGTTGGTCTTATGACCTTCGTACCTTCAAATAAAGTGTTACCCACATATTTATGCTAATGTGACCCAAGAATATGTGAATATCTTTTGCCACATTAATGTACTAGTTGATTAGTGACTAATACTGTGAGTGTAAGGCAGGTTAATGGTGCATGTGTAATATTTTGTTTTTAAATCCACAGCTAAAAGAAGACTTAAGCATCACGGAAATCCAACCATTCGGTTACCTGGAAGTGACATTAGTGACACAGGAAGTGGACTTGATGATGACGACGACGATGATTATGACGGGGGCATTCTTGGACGACTGTCAGACAGTCCACCTGAACTTACTCTCAGCGACCTTTGACCTCAAAGCAGGTGGTGACCCAGCTCTTCAGTGGAACAGTATTGGACATGATTACTAGTGAACCATCGAGTGCTCATTTCCAAACACAGACCAGACCGGACAAGTTTCCGTTCTAGAGCTGTCTGTTGACCTCAACTTTTTAAAGACTTGCACAAGTATGAAGTATTGAAGTAAACAGTTGAAATTATACCACTTGATTTGCCGTAGGATGCGTTTTGTCAGTGCTCCCTGTTCTATGGGGAGTTGCTACAGAAAAAAAAAAAACCACATCGGTTTATTCTACTTTTACTGTAGCCTTAACAGCGACTGCAGGAACAGAAAGTAGTGAATGTAAATTTAGACTCAGAACACTAAATGTTTTAATCAAATTAATCATGGTACTGTATTTTCCAGTAGAGTATATGCAGATATTTGTACCGGTATTAAGAGTTGTTGTGAGTCATAGGAGGTAAAACTACAATCGCCGTCCCAAGACTTTGCATAGTATTGTGCTATTATCTGTGTGGCATAGGAGGTGAGCACAAATTACTGAGCTATTTGAGGATGGATGTCCTTGCCTTTCAGCTCTAGCCTTCAATGTACATGTAAATGACTTTTCCATTCACAGCTCAAGTGACAGTGTTAAGTGTCAAGTGTTAAGCAGAGTGAAAGAGCACATGAAACATATTGTGTGTGTGTGTGTGTTTGTGTGTGTGTGTGTGCGTGTGAGAGCGTGTGCGTGCGTGCGTGTGAGAGCGTGTGTGTGCGTGCGTGTGAGAGCGTGTGTGAGAGAGAGAGAGAGATTTGTCCATTTTTCACCTCTGTGAGAGGGCATCAGCAAGCACCCAAAATGGAGCGCTGCCATCCTGACAAAGACCTCATTAACCCCACACACCCACCACAACCCCCTAAATCCTTTGTCCTTCCACACCCCGTCCTGTGTAAACGCATTAAGTTCAGGGCCTCACATTGGCTTACATCGGTTGGCGCTCCCAAAGGCTGTTTAATATTTCAGGAGCAGTGCGGCTGCTCACTCCCTCTCTCTCCCTGCATCCTGCCCAATTAATGCAGCAGAGACCAGGGCTGCATCAGGCAGCCAGACACCCCCTGTGGAGGGAAGAGCCTGAGCCGACCCCACCGCCACCACTTCTGTCCCCAGCAGGAGGCTCGAGTGGAGGGATGGTCATCGCACAGATGTGCTCACTCTTGGAGCCCCGGCACAAAGACACCAGCAGGTTGACTCTTCCTGCTGGGCTGAGGCGTATTGTGATTTCTTTTTATGTAACATGGATGACTCATTGATGCATATTTGTGTGCCATCGACCACAGTTAAATGCAGGTACGATTCCGGTTTTATTCTGGAATATGGCCAAATTGATTGTCATTTGGAATAACCGAAAATATCTACTATTCCATCCAAAACTGGAGTTAACTGCATATAACTGGTCATTGATGGGAGAGTGGAATATTTTTGTTTAATTATTGGTGTTCCTTGAGGAATTGTTCTGAGTCTCACATTGTTGATTATTGCCTTCAGTGGCTGGTAGCAAACAATTTACGCTGTATTGTGTTTTTTGTCTTTTTAATAATTAAAAAAAAAAAATCACAAATAACAGACACTCCTGTATTCTACAGCAAAAAAACTTGAAATAAACAACACAATTTGGCACTTATTTTTTCCTGGAGCAGAAATTTACAAAGATAAGACAACTTGCTCAACAAATGTATAAATCCAATTACCAACATCAGTGTCAATCATATATTCAGCCTCATAAATTATTTACCAGTAATTATTTCACTATCATTGAGCACAGAGATGCTCAAGAGAATTCAGCCATTAAAATAGCTTTTAAAAAAAATGCACTTATGGACCTAATAAACAAAACAATAATCAAGCATGGCTTTACAGTCAAGTTCAAAGAGCTGGGAGAAAAACGAACAGTTGATTACGGTGGCATCATGTCAAAGCTCTTTTGTTGTGCAACACCATTGGTGAAGATCTGACTTAGTTGATAAGACCATGAGCAGTGCTTCTACACGCTCACTGTACATTGTGCCAGGTTAACCTCTTACAGCGTTAGTTTACAGCCTGTTTTAGTAAACTGTTTTATAAAGTTGACCGTAAAATGTAATGGCCTCATTATTTAAACCACACCTTCGAGCAAGAGGGCTTTCTCTGGCATCAGCCGGCATCATCCATTCACAGATCAATAGGATTCTAGTCAGTTTGGTACTAAAGGACTTTCCAGTGAAGTGTGTGACTCCACTCCACACGTGTGAACAAAATGTACAGCAGAGGGATTAAATGGGTGCTGCATGTTCTTTCTCCCTCCTGTCCTAAACCACAGACCTGCAGCAGAAGGTAATGTCATGTCTAATACTGTGGATTCCTCTGGCAGCATTGGAAGGCATGTAACAACACACCCCTGATAGATCCGAGCTGATGTGATGGAAGAGACACCAACCTCCCAAGGGCAGAGGAGACGATTTGGTGATACGTGGTCTTTTGTTGTACTTTGTAGTACTGAAAACAATCTGTTAAGATTGCAGCCTCTCAAGGTATGATAGATTTAGCCTCATCGTAGGTTAAGAAAGAAAAAAAGTTTAGAAGGAGCGGAGACTTCTCATGTAAAAAAAAAAAGCAAAGTAAAGCAACACACTCACACAAAAAAGACAAAACACTAACCTGTCAAATAAGTGAACCAAGAAAGAGGAACAGCTTGCAACTGTTTTCTCACACAACCCAGTGTCTTTCCAAGTGTCATAACCCACAATAACCGGTCAAAACATTACAACAAAGTATCCAGCTACCTTTCCAGTGCTACTCTGAGGCTCCAAGCTGATCACCCTCGAGTGAAACTTAACCACCAGGATTAGCCCATCAAAGTCAAACTTCCTTGGGAAAATAACACATTCTTTGTCACAGACAAAGTCATTCATTTGGGGTTTTGGCATATGACCAATAATGTGCAATCCAATATAGCTACCATAACATACTTGTTTCCATTAAGAGTGCCAACATTTCCCTCAAAATCGTTCCTGTCCACCTGGTGTCTCTAGCAAAGAACCAGTGTGAAAGGCACCAAGTTCCTTTGGTTTTACTGATGACTTTCCATTTTCCCACGATTTTCATCTCTACTGGTTGGACTCTATCTAGTTTCTATTGATAATCAACTCGGCTCAAAACAACCCTTAATTATTATGTTTGAGTCGTTGCTGTGTTCTTGTGTCTCACTGAGGGATTGTGGGTTGTGTAGTTTAAACACACACTGTTTGGCAACACTGTAGGTAGCTGGACAGAAATGGAGCCAGTCGCCATCTGCCATCCTGTTTACACAGACTTTGGTCTCCTCGTATTCCACTGAAACATCGTCCAACGGTGGCGAGTTTTTTTTTTGTTTTTTTTTTTTGGTGTAACAGACATTAGTTCTCTTCATCTTCAGCATTAAAATATCTGGAACAATGCAACTTCCAGAAGGAAAAGTCCCTTAAGCCAGCAAGTCACTGCTCCAGTAGCATTCAGTTACAGAGAGGCTAGAATGGCAGGGACCAGAGACAGCTTGGGATGGGGAAGGGAGCTGGGGTGGGGGTGGGGGTGAATGGCAGCCAGCCTCCCAACTGTAGAGGGCGATAGAACACTGATTTAAAGGTCAGGATGCGGCTGCACAAATGTCCGCAGCTGTGTTTCAATCCAGCCCCGTCCAAGCCAATGGTGTGTATGCAGCAAGCTTCTTCAGGAAGCGCTGCTTCTTCTGGGCTACGTAGACAGCCTGGGGCCAGGAGGGAACTGGAAGAGCTGCCTTGCAGTGATACTCACTAGTGTCCCTGCTGGCTCAACATAGACACACATGTAAAAGCATTTTTTTGAGGGATTGGGGGGGGGGATGGGGGTGTTGTTTCCTAAAGCAGGGAATGCTGGGTAAAAGGGAACGGCTCGGCAGGAGCCTGCGTGTCCATCTCAACTAGGTGAGAGGTGGGGCTCCGTCAGTAGCTGTACATGGACAGGGGGGTGTCCTCCATCATGTCATCCTGAAGAGCATGTGAAAAGAAAAAAAAAGAAAGAAAAAAAAAGTACATGTTAAAAATGGAACACTGTGTTCCCAAAGCCCAGCTTAAATGCTATTTCAGAATTCTGTTGTTTTCAGGGGAAGCATTGTGGTGTTTGTACACTACCCAAAATTATAATAACGGTAATTACTGCAGCCTACATGCAATGCCTGAAAAGGAAAATTTATGCACCTGTGTTTGCACTGCGGATTGAGAATACAAAACTACAATAAATCTCAGAATTTACATTCGCATAGTCAAATTAAATATGACTACATACACTCATACCACTGAGAGTATACATACATACACATCCTGTCAAGCTGGGTGTGTCGCACATTTCACCGAGATTTCATGCAGATTGGAGAGTTCTGATGTATTTCTTGTAAAGCAGAAGGGTGTAAGACATCTTAGCCAAATCCTCACACCTCCCCTAAGATAACTACCCATAAGCCACATTCTCACACACCTCCCCTAAGATAACTACTATCCGTCATTGGCCATCACTGAGGATTTACCTGCAATGTCATTATTTGTGAAAGTTTATGTTAAATCTTGTCAAGCTGGGTGTGTTGCATATTTCTCAGAGATTTCATGCAGATTGGAAAGTACTGATGAATTTCTTGCAAAGCAGATAACTTCCCATAAGATAACTTCCAAAAAACCACCCCTCTTCTTGGGGAACTTTTATATTTAAAGCTTTAAATCTTGCCAAGCTACTGTAAGTGTCACACAGAGATTACATAGATTGGAAAGTTCTGATGAATTTCTTGTAAAGCAGAGGGGTGTAAGACATCTTAGCCAAGTCCCCTCACCTCCCCCAAGATAACTATATTATTGGCCATCACTGATGGCGTGATTTACATGTACTGTCATTACTTTGTGAAAGTTTACATTTAAAGCATCTTGCCAAGATGAGTGTGTCAGATATTTCCACATATTTCATGCTGATTGCAAAGTGTTGATGAATTTTTTGTAAAGCAGCATATCATTAGCAATCACTGGGGGCTTAATTTAGGCTACCTGTGTCAATACTTTATAAAGGTTCATGTTTAAAGTACAACTGGAGATTTCATGCAGATTGGAAAGTTCTGATGAATTTCTTGTAAAGTAGATGTGTGCTTTAACTTAGCCATGTCCTCACACCTCACCCAAGATAACTACCCATAAATTCAGCAGTTACATCATTAACCATCGCTGAGGGCTTGAATTAACTGTACTGTCATTACTTTGAGGCCATGCATACTTTTGGCCTATACGTATTCCCAAGACATGATCGAATAAAAAAAATATAAAAAAACGGCGAAGCCCTCTGAAACAACAGTTGCACAAAACCAACTGTTGGGACAATCATGTTGTATTAATGGCATCTTGATCACAGCAGTTACCATAGGAAGATCCTGGAGTCTGCGGAACTCTGGACGCTCATTCCTCTTACGGAACTTCAGGAACACCAAGAGAGAGACGATGGCAGCAGCGACGACAAACACAGACACCAGGCCAGCCAGCAATGGATCTGGGACTCCTTTAGGTTCAACAAAAAAAAGAAGGGAAAAGGGAGGGTTAAAAGAGCAGGGCTGATAGTGAAAATCGTGGGAAAGTGGGCACAGGTGGGGGTTGTTAATGCGTCACACTTTTAGAACACTTGGTTAGGAGAAAATTCAATATCTTCAGCTAGTAGGCTGTGATGGCCATGCAAGGATGCACATGTAACTCAGATCATGTCATTTATAAACCCTCATCACTTCCACGAGAGTACAATGAGAAATAAACCTTTAAATTTTAGTTTAATCCTGCTTTAATCCCACCTCTTAACATCTCAAGGCAAGATTTTTTTTCCCCAGTCATTTTGGTGCGCCTGAAATCAGGCATGACGCCTGAATACTATCAGACTTGAAAGAGTCATTAAAACAATGATGGCACAGAGGAGGTTGTCTGTGTTTGTCATTGAAAATGGGGTCATTTTTTCAGATCAACCAGTGGTCATCCGGTTTGTTTCTACGGAATTATGTGCGTGATATTATTCAAGTTTTGCACGTACATGTAGACCCACCCTTTCATTCTCTATATTTACAGCCTCCACCCACTCCAGACTGTGCAGGAGACCAAGGCAAACAACCGCACAAACAAAAACACACTTGGACACACAAACGTAACTGGGAGGCTGTCCAAAGACAGGATGCAAGCATTCCCAAGAGTGTGTGAGTAGGTGAGTGAGTGAGTGAGTGAGTCTGTGTGTGTGTGTGTGTGTGTGTGTGTGTGTGTGTGTGTGTGTGTGTGGGCAAGCGAGTAAGTGGGTGAAAGAATGACTGAGTGACTGGGCGACTGTGGTATGAGTGAGTGAGAAACAGAGAGAAGAGAGTGAGCGCGTGTGAGTGAGGTGACTGTGCAAGCTTGGGCGATAGGGAATATCACAACACTTTCAGTGCCATCCCAGAGCAGAGGGGGTGTGGGGGGGTGGAGAAGATGCCAGGCAAATGGCCAGATAGTGGCATCATGGCAAAATGCCCGGGGGCGGCGAGTGAACAGCGTGGCTATGGTTCTGGCGCAACGCACTGGCACACCAACAAAGCCCATTCAGTTCTTTGTGTTCTCTGCGCAAACAAGTCCCTGCCCCAGGACACGCTGGGAGGCCAGGGCTGGTCCAAAAGGTATAATCACGCCCTTGTGTTCCCCCCCGATGCACACAATCTCTGGATTCAATGCAGGGCCGTGTGCGTTCATCTTTTTTTTTTTTTTTTTTTTGAATTTACGGCCGTTATGGATACATTTGGACAGCTCCTATTTGTGTAGTACAATAGACGACAGATGTGTTTTGAATGGTGGCGGTTACAGAGTTGAGCAATAAGGGTCAATGACGGCCATACAAAAACACTAGAATAGTTTACCCCCCCCACCCACACCGACCACATGATCAACCACACGCAAATACACACTCACAAACACACACAAACAAATGGCACACAAACATGAATAACAAGAACAAGGTCATTGAAAAAAAATAATGTGTCATTTGATAATCTATCTAAGCATCATTTAATTAGTAGTATGGTAGAATCTAGTACTTTTTTTTTTTGCTAATGCAACTTTGCACAAATCTCTACATCAGAGGAGCTATGATTTTCAGCGGTCATCATTAACACCATAAAAAGGTGAAAAAGCTGTAGTTTGCACTGCAAGAATAATGAACGCTACTCACCATCCTCGCTGACTTTAAGCTCAGAAATTGCTGCTGGCTGAGTCTGGTTGCTTGGTGCCGCGATAGAGATGGTTGTGATGGTAGATTTAGTTTTGCTGCTGCTGGTGGTGGTCTTAGCAGAAGAAGTGGAAGTGGTGGTGGTTGGAGAAGCTGTAGTTGCGCTTTTGCTGCTACTGGTGGGATTCTCATGCCCCGAATTTGGAGTACTGCTGCTGTTGCTTTGGGAGACGGTGGGGGCAGCAGCAGTAGTCTTGTGTGGGGTTACTGGAGTTGTCTTTGTTGGTGTTGGTGTTGCTGCTTCTGCTGCTGCTGGTGTTGTTATTGTTGTTGGAGAGACAGACTCATTTTTGGCCTTGGTGGGCTGGGTGATAGCAGTTGGGCCAGCAGTGGTGGAAGCAGGCCTGCTGGGTGGAGAGGAAAGGGTATCGTTGTCCTGTTTTTGATCTCCTGCAGAGGCAGGGGTGGCAGGGGGACCGGCGGTGGTCGCCTTGGTGGCGGACGCACTGGCATTGGTGGTGGTGGTGGTGGAGGTGGTGGAGACAACTGCACTTCCTGTCTGGGCTGTCCCGTCGGCACTGACATTGACTGTGGGGACAGCTGTAAGACACACACAAAGCACAGAGATGAGACCCTCTCATTCCCTCTCAGCCGAAAAAAAGAAGAAGAAGAAGAAGCTTAGATTAGTGCTCAGCTGCGGCTTTAATTTCCTGTTTCCCCAAACGCTTCTCATTTTGAGACGCAAGGTGTCGTGTGCCTCTGAAACCCCAGCTGTTTGTGGCAAACAATGAGAGTGGTACTAAATGACATCCTTCCTTTCTTGTATAAACTGGATCTATTTACTAACAATTCTGTTCATTTCCCTGTACTGTGCTGTGCTGTGCAGAATTCTAGGCAGTGTGTAGCTAGCACACCTGTGCAAACTCAACTCACAATCAGTCTGTTTATCTCAACCATGTGGCAGAAAGGCCCAAGGGCCAGAGAACAGAGCAGCTCTGCTCATGTAGCAGGAACACAATCATCACAAACTCTATCTTAGCAAAGATGAATGCCCCCCCCCCCCCAAATACACACACACACACACACATCTTATCAAAGATGAATACCCCCCAAACAAACACCATCTTATCAAAGATGGATTCCCTCAACCCCCCCCCCCTCCCCCCCACACACCACCTTCACAACCACCCACCCACACATACGCACACACACACTCTGCTTTTTCTAATATTGTACCATTTCATACACACACACACACACACACACACACACACACACACACACACACACACACACACAAACAAACAAACAAACAAACTCTTTCATCAAATAGCTATATCAGGGTATGTGAATGTTGGGTGGCAACATTCCTATTCCATATTTGTCTGGGTAATGTGTTTGTGTGTGTACCGCAAGTAAGTACGTCAAGTGTGTTTCCTCCGTCAGGGCAAAATGTGTTTATACATGTATAGGTGTACCGTACAGTATGTACTGTACTGTATGTGTGTGTCAGTGTGTCTATTTGGCAGACCATATTTGTGCATGTGTGTGAGACTGCCATGGTGAGTGTGTGTGTGTGTGTGTGTGTGTGCGCATGGAGGTTGTTTAGGAACGTGTCTGTGTGTGTGTCTGTGTGTAGGTGCGAGTGAGTGAGAGAGAAAGAGACAAAGAGAGAGAGAGACAGAGAGAGAGAGAGAGAGAGAGAGAGAGAGAGAGACAGGGAGAGTGAACAACAGTAAGGAGATGTTTCAGTGCTGCGGTGCACCAAGAGCTGCATCTGAACACAAATCTCTGTGGGTCTTCCTTCCTCCTCGCAATCTTTTCTCTCCCCTCAGTGAACATCTCTCGTTGTGATCTCGGTCTTAAATGTCTGAACCTAATTCACACCCACCACATGTCAGTGGATTACACCAACCATTCAGTGCCGTTTTGACTCATTTAACAGAGCGAACCTTATGAACCTGGTTGACATTCACTCCCACCTCTCACTCTTCCTCTCTCTCTCTCTCACACACACACACACACACACACACACACACACACACACACACACACACACACACACACACAAACACACACACACTGCACTCTCTTCGATTCCTTCCCCGCACCTCTTATCTGAGGGCATTACGCAGACGGGGGTGAGTAATGTTCCATTACCCTGCCTCCAGTTAACAGGCACTCGCTCTTTTTCTCGCGCTCTCTCTCTCTCTCTTTCCCTCTCTCTCTCTCTTTCAAGTGCCTCTCCAGCTGGAAACGGCACAGAAAGCAACAGCACAACACAGACGACCAAATAATAACACGAACAGAGACAGACTGAGAGTAACAGAGACAGATATCAGAGACTTTATAAGGGGAAATGACTTTGCAGATATTCCCTGATGGCATGATACTTTAATATAAACTACCCTGATAACCAAGTCACACCAAAGTAATCCCTGTCAATCTTTCTTACCTTATACAATGTAATGCACCAATATTGTTAACTCCAAAACTAACCCTGGTGTTCACCGTAACTAAGCATCGTTAAAGATAATGGGACAGTAAGTGTGACTGTGCCAAGCCTGAGATGCCGAATAGGTTCTGTACCCATGCCATGTCCCTGTCTCAATTAAACACTTGAGCACAAAAGGATGAGGACCGGTTGGTAGAGAAGTGTATAGAGGAGCTTTTGTTTCAGCTAGAGTCAGGGCATGTGCTACCCTGTTCCTTAATTTACCGGTTAAAGTATTGGGCCTGTCGGTGTGGAGCGGAACACGGCGAGGAGCAGTGAGTCAGCAAGTCCTGCCATAACCTGCAGCTTCTCAGTCTCCCAGGACCAGCACTCCCAAGGCTGAAGCCTCCTTATTTAGAACCAGTAGGAAGAGCCTGTCAAAGCCCCGTGCACACACACACACACACACACACGCACTAGATTTTTCCGTTGAGCTGCTACTCTCCACAGCGCAGTGGCAGCTCACTGAGGCACAGACATGAAGTGGTTGATTTTAAAAATAACACTGACCTCTGACCCCGGGAAGTAATGGTGTTTCTGTGTGTGTGTGTGTGTGTGTGTGTGTGTGTGTGTGTGTGTGTGTGTGTGTGTGTGTGTGTGTGTGTTGGTGTAAAGACCCAGGGAGGGAGAGAGAGAGAAAGGATATGAATGTGTGCGATGAGTGTTTTGGCCTGCAGACTCCAGGCACCTCCAGTGAGTCTTGCTGTTTGTGGGTCAGAAGATACATGAGTTCATGGCGCTGCTCAAGAAGAGCTGACACACTATGCATCACGCACGCACACACACACACACACACACACACACACACACACACACACACACACACACACACACACACACAGACACAGACACAGACACACACAATGTTGGCACAGTTCACTGCTCTCCAAATATGAGGGGATGACTCATCCATCGAGGCAGTCAGTTGAACCTACCACCAAGACACAGAGCCCAGATTCACACTGATTCTCTCTCTCTGTCTTTCTCTCTCATTACACAAGTTTTATTTAAATGGGGATGCGCTCTGCTGAGCAACACTTCCTCCTGTTGCACCAGAAACATCTATTGTAACTGTACCTCCTGCAACAATGTGAATCTCTCTCTCTCTCTCTCTCTCTCTCTCTCTCTCTCTCTCTCTCTCTCTCTCTCTTCCTCCTGTTGCATCAGCAGCAACTATTGAAACTGTACCTCCTGCAATAATGTGTCTCCCTCTCTCTCTCTCTCTTTCTTTTTCTCAATGCTGACGACTGCAGTGTGTCACTCTCACTCACACCACAAAGGTTCAGCCAAAGAAACCATGCAGGCATAAACAATACAACAATACCAGACCTGAGGTTTGACAACATGTTCTACTTCTTCTAAACAACAGGAAGTAAGATGCCATTTTTTGCCTGGTTACACTGCCACACAAGCCAAACACACAGCACACAGTACAGCACTATTGGGACTTCAAATTCAAGTACACATATACTATAGTAGGCTAATGGTAGGCTAAGAGTTAAAAAGTCAATGTAAGAGATAAAAGTCAATGTAAATACATTACATTGATTCACCGTGAGATAAAGGAGTACTAACAACATACAACATGTAGGACTACAGAACATACAGTAACAAGAAATGTAAAGTAGAAAAGTACACAACACTCAGTACCACACAAACAAATAGTAAAAGCGTCATTAGAAAAAAAAAAATTATCCTCTTGTGAGGTATACCTGCGCCATTTGTCATTTTGTCAGCAGGTGCCGCTGTGCTAGACTGGCTGGTAGTGACTGGTGAGGGGGCATCAGTGCTCCCACTCCCATTGGCAGTGCCGTTGACCGAAGACTCATTCATCTTCTTGGCACTGGTTGGCGTGGAGTCAGCTGCAGAGCCACTGGGGTTTGGAGAGGACTTCTGTGGGAGAGAATCATTGGATTTTTCTCCTGTGTGGACGACGGTGGAGAGGGAAGGGGAGGTGTTGTTGACGTTGTTGACGTGATCACCAGTGACACCAGCAACAGTGATGTTTTTATCACCTGTATAAAACAGAATTTCAAAATGAGGACCTGTGACTTCGCAGGCCAAGTCCAAACATTGTCTGATATGTGCATATATAAACTTGCATAGGATATAACACTATCTGGGGATTCATCTAAATGTCTATCAAATGCCATCAAACTTCTATCAATGTTATGGGACAGAGTTGAACAGTCATTATAAGATCGCCTCCGTAAGCCTGCTCGTTTCTCATTGGGTCCTGATTTTTCTGGGCTCGAGTTGAGGAAATTGCCTCCTTGGCCATGCTGACTTGGTCACGAAATTTCATGCAGCGACAGGAAGTATGGACGGGCCCAGGCCCAGGCTACAAAAATATCTAGATAGAACAATTATAGGTTTTCTTATATTTGTTACAGCAATTCATTTGGCGTATTGAAGACTAAAGTCAGTTTCCTTCACCGTAAAACAACAGACAAAATAGTCCTTCAAACAGGCTACATTATGCTTTTTTATGCAGTGTTAATATGAGTAATTGAAATAGTTATTTAAACCGCTAAAACAGTCCAAACACAATGAAAACAGCAAGTGACACAGGGCGCAGCCATGTTGGATTTGTCATCGGAGTTGTTGATCTATTTAGTCTGAGCTTTACGAAGAAACGAGACCACCTTCCGAAGAAAAGGGGCGTGGTACGCGTAATTTCCTCGGGGCATACGAGATCAGGGTTATTATGTAGTTTGTATCTTCTCAGTCTTTCGACCACCAATAGCCTACATTTTGATAATTGCTTCTTCCATTGACTACAAAATACCACATAGGCAGGAACATTGAGCAACAGCTTAGCCTTGTAGATGGTGCAACCGGAACTTACAGAACTGCAAACGTTTTCTTTAAGATACAATCATAAACATCTTTCCACTTAAAGGAGGGGTCCGGTGTGATATTGCACCATCATAAAAAGTTTGAACGTTTGCCACCTACTGTAGCTCGATGCAGTGCAATATAACATGAAGTTGCAATATACGTACTTTCGGTCCTTATCACACCAGACGTGTCCTTTAAAGAAGGAATTCAAAAGGCTCAGTTTTCCAAAACAATGCACTGCATCTGCATAAAAATTAACCAGATTTGAAAATCTCATGTTTTTGCCATCTGTTATCAGAAACCAGTGGGTGAAAAGTGATTCTGGATTTCATGTAGCCTATATAACAGTAGCAAACTTGGATCACTTTGATCCACTCTTAAACCACTGGGATCTGGATATTATTTATGAATAGATAGAGAAATCATGCCCCAAAGACAATTAAGCTTGCCGAGATGTGAGGGAAAACATGGAAACCTTGATGAAGCGGAAGGAGAGAAATGTACATAAAGGCGGGGAGCAGAAGAGGTGGTTTTCCACTGCCGGTTCCATCTCTAATTGATCCGGCAGGATTGGCGGTAATTGCATACTTGGATAATTATGCAGCCATGCTACGCCATGTGTCACATTCCCTCTGCCTGCCATCCACCTTCTGCTTAAATTCACTCGTTCTTTCAGTCGACTCTTATTTTGCTCTCTCTCTCGCCTTTTTCTCTAATACACATACAGACAGACTCTCTCGCTCACACACACACACACACACAGGGACACACTCCCTCTGCTCACACATATTCTTCTCGCTCTCTTCCAGACGTGTACTTCCGTCTCCAACTCTTTCACCCTGGCTAAGCCTGATGCAAACCAGAGCCCTGTGTTAACATTATTACAGGCCAGAGGCACAGAGGGCTGTCACCGCTGTGACATTATATCCCCCCCCCCCCAACCCCAACACACACACACACACACACACACACACACACACACACACAACACACACACAAATACTGCATCATGCACATCTTTTATCTTGTAGTCACAATAATAACTGCTATAACGGACTTACATATCTCCTCACAACACACACACACACACACACACACACACACACACACACAGACACACACACGTTCATCTAGGTCAGTGTATTCTGTGAGGCTTGTGGCCTTTGCAACCGCACCCCAGGCTTCTGGCTGTGTACAATAATGGCCCTGTTCCCTGGGCCTGCACCAGAGTGCTATAGGGGCTGTCTCAGGTGAAGGCGGCTTCAGACTGGGGCCAGTCAGGAGGGGTTAAGGGTTAGCACTGTTCACACCAACCTGCGACGACACTGTGGTGTGTGTGGACACTGTCTCTATTCACCTCTCTCTCCTGCAACATGGATCATGAGATACTACAAAACAGCAACAGCAGCGACAACAATATAACATGTCATTAAGCTATGTTAGTGTCAGGCAGTTTGTGTGCGTGTGTGAGTGTGAGTGTGTGTGAGAGAGAGAGAGAGAGAGAGAGAGAGAGAGAGAGAGAGAGAGAGCATACGTGTGTATAAATGTTAGCCTGGCAGGCCATCCTATATCACTGAAATGTATAGTCTGGCATCGAGAGATAGACTGAACTCAATCGCTGGCAGAATATGGCTGTTATCTTTCAAACTACTTCTGCATGCAACAGGATACCCTATGGCCAATCAGAGGAACGAACAAGATGTAAACACCAATTCAAAAGGCTGTTGTGTTCGGTGAAGCCCGCCCTAAACACATAAAGCGTTGTGATTATATGTTGCTAACGGCGTCATCCAATCAAATTCCCTATGGCTTACTACTAGACTTACAGGCTGAGCAAATTCATTTGCTGCCGCTAGGGTACGTCTAGATTTCTAGGCTATATACGTATGAACAATATTAGAAAAAGCAAATAACGTAAAGACAAGTTTGTTAGGTAAGCATTTAAATTAGAAAAAGGCAAGCGTAAAGACAGTTCTCCATTTTGTCCCACCATTCGAAATCCTACAGCGTTCACCATCATTTCCTCACGGTTCCTCCTACAGCCCTATGAAACTCCTGGTTCCCGTGTGCCTGAGGCGGGGGCTCCGATACAGCCTATCACCTGATGAGAAGTGAAAAGGTAAAGACCGCACTCCACCCCGCATCCCCACCCCCCCACCCATGCCCTTTTCATCCTCAGGCTGCTCAGATTTCCTCTCCTGGGCTTGTTTTCTCCTTCTTCATTTCATTTCTTTCCACCTCCTACCTCTTACACCCATAGCCTTCTCCTGGGAGATATATCTCTCTCTCTCTCTGTCATGTCATGTCTCTCACATTTCTGAAAATTCACACACTAGTGTGTGTGTGTCCGTCATGCCTATGCGCATGCATGCATGTGTCTGTGAGTGTGTGTATCTGTGTGTGTGTGTGTGTGTGTGTGTGTGTGTGTGTGTGTGTGTGTGTGTGTGTGTGTGTGTGTGTGTGTGTGCGCGCAGTTGTTTGTGAGAGTGTCTTAAGTTGGTTTAAGTAAAATGTATAAAAAAAAATAATTAAACAATTAAAAAGTGGGAACTTCTAGAGTGGTTTTTAACTGACATCGTGTATGAGAAAACTTCATTCATCTTAACCATTATGAACTTTCCAACTGGGTGTTTGAGGGGGAATCCACAGTAAGAAACAGTGCCCTGAGAGAAAACACTTGCCATTGTACGACTAATGAGCGTAGAACCCATTGGACAAGCCTCCTCACGAGCAACTTAACTGGTCGTTTGCCCTTTCCACTTGTGACTTGTAACTTGTGACTTGAGAGCACAGGACAGCGAGTCTTCTCCCAAGTTTATGCAACAGCTGTTGTGAGGCATATTTCCTTTGAAGAGGGAAAAGTCTCTCTTCCCACTCTCTCTTACCCTCCCCCTATTCCAGCGTTTCTCCTAAGGCACTGGGCTTAGGAGAGTGAGTGAGCGAGTGTGTGTGTCAGTGAGAAGAAAAAAAGAAATAAAGTGAAGAAGAAAAAGAAAGCAACTGTGAGTCTCTCTCTCTCTCTCTCTCTCTCTCTCTCTCTCTCTCTCTCTCTCTCTCTCTCTCTCACCCACACACACACACACACACACACACACACACACACACACACACAGTTACGTTCTATTTTTTGTTCACTCTTCTTCTTGCCTTTGGTGTTAGAAAGAAAGGGGGGGTGTTGCAAAGTTCCAGCAACTAATGTAGAAGTGAGAGGAGTCAAGCGTTAGGAAGAGGGATGTGAGAAAGAAAAAAAATACTCTCAGGGGGCATAAGTAAAGAGAGAAAAGATAAAACACACACACACACACACACACACACATACACACACAAAATTGAAAAGCGTTAAACTGATAGAAGTGATAAAACGTAGGGGAGATTAGGGAGTGGGTGAAGGACAAAGACAGGTGAATGTGAAAAGGGAAAGGAGGACAAAGAGGGAGAAAGGTGGAGCACTGCAGCTGCTGGCTGATCGCATCAGAAAAGCTCCGACGGTTAAAAAAAGTGGCTGCTTGGTCCAGCAGTCTAATGACAAAGAACAATGACTCAGACGAGTGAACCAATCGAATGACAGATCGCAGGCCAGGATTCTGTCAACCCACACCTGGGGGCCAAAGCAGACATACACACACCTGGAGGCAATCTCTGGGGAGGTTTAGTGTTGACTAAGCATTTAAAGACCTGAATCAGCTTATTAGTACACACTCACGCTCATTCCGCCAATCACCTGAGAGGAGAGAGGAGGGAAGGAGCGCAAGATGGTATATGCAACAGACATCCCTCAGGTCTCCTTGCCATTGAAAAGCCCCTTCGAAAACATTTCTTCTGCTTTTTTTTAATGGCATGGCATTTATTAGACATGTCATGGCAATTATTAGAATAAAACAGCATATGTGAGGTAATATGAAGATCAGAAGTATGTTTGTAACAGACATACCCTACCATGTTAGTTCATCATCTGGTAAAACAACACTCTATGTTGTAACAATTTAAGTTCCTCTCCGCCTGCAGTTACTATGGAAAATTTGTTCATATCCGCAAGATAAAGTTCTATCAAAATCTCACTAATCAAGTTTCTCATTGGGCCACGGTCACACCGAAGGCCATTTTGATTTACAATCATTGTCTGTGCAAACAGCAGCCTGCAATCTTTCAAGCCGAACTCCTTAGGGGAGAAATACAGTCATTCATAAGTCAATTACAAGATATATAGTGGACTATTGTACATACATAATTTTGTAATAATTTTGCATGATTTCTAATGAGTTTCTAATTGAATTTCCTTCACTCTTTTAGTGTACCACAAAAGCTACAAAAAAGCCAATTTTTGCAGACAAAATCAGAGCTATTTCTCCCATTCATTCAGAGGAGTATATGGTGATAGACTGAAGGTGCAACAGTGCAGCTTTGTGTATGTAGTTGGGTACAAACTGAACTGATGCTGTTTCTGCAAGTCTCAGCCATCAAGCTCAAGTCTGGGTGGAGACCAGCAATGCTGTATGAGGCCATTGTAAGTTCCAGATTAAAATGGCTCCATCACATCAATCAAGTCAAGGCAAAGAAGCAATATCATTACACTTACGAAAGCGCGTGCGCACACACACACACACACACACACACACACACACACACACACACACACACACACACACACACTGAAAGAACCATTAAATCATTTACACCCACAACTCAAAGGAGGCACTGCGATGACAACTTGCCGGATATCCCATAGGGTCAAAAGTGCCAGACTATCCTTGAGCTTAGTTGTTCAGCCACTGTAAGGGTGTGTCTGTTACAAAAATACAAGGCTTGTGATCTCAATATTACCTCACATTTGCTGCTTTATTCTAATTAGCAGGCACATCCAGAAGAATAAGGCCCACAGTGAGAGAACATTCAGAGCTCATATGACAAATTTAACACAAATTGAGTTTCATCAATGGAACATCCTCTCCCATTCTTGTTAAAAAAATAATCAGTCAGAGCTTCCTCTACTACAACAACAACAACAACAACAACAACAGTAACACACAATATTCTTCCGTGTCGTCTAACAGATTCTGGTCCAACCTGGTTTACACGTCCACTCTGGGAGCTATATTATGCAAAATTACCACAACCCTCGCTCAACCCTCACAACTACGAACTACTGACAGGTAGGCAAGATGAAGTCATCGTCTGGTGAAGGCAAATCTAGCACTGGCCTGCTTTTCATAGACACAGGAGGACAAGCTCCAGTGTGATGAGCAACAACAACCCAAAAACAAAACAACCACACACAGCTGATATAATTAGGTCTCCCAGATAATAATCTGCTTAGCAACTCTTATCCTCACCCAGGAAATATGATATTGGAAATGGAGGCAGTCACTGTCTCTGTCTCATGCCTGGCACCTGATAAACAAGTGGGCCTGCTGCACAACACAACACAGCACACAGCTCTGGACACAGAGCCAATTAAGCTGCCTGCAAGACTGCAGAGAGTTTGTCCCTACCCACATGGACTCCAGTGAGCTGTCAGCAGTGACATTTAAGATCCCCGCTTCCAGGAGCAAGGTTAGCTCAGTGCTCTATGGGGGGGGGATTCATAAAGTCAAGAGAGATGTATTTATAATACACCATCTGTCCTAATGCTTTTGTCTTTTTTTTTGTTCTAATAAGGAACAAAAGGAAGAACCTTTGTCTGCTATCAAATGTAACAGTGGAAGTAATTTTGTGCCCTTTTGCTCTTACGCAACAGAAAGAAAAACAACCAAAAGAAAAAAGAAAAACTTTGGTACTAGCAAAAGTTTCTGGAAGATTCTCAGGCAAAAGTTTCAGGTGACAAGAGACACAAAAGGCTGCCTGCAAAAGACTGGAGGGGAGACACACGCAGAGACAAGACGAGCAGCCAGCGAAGAGTGCTACAATAGCTGGTTAGGTGCTAAAAATAAAAGCCTTTGTTCCCAAGCAGTGTCACACTCTCTCCCACATGCATGCTGTTAAAACTTGGGATCCAAATTAACAAACTGAATCCAACTTAATTGAAGACAATGCGACGGTAATGTTCAGATGCATGCTTGCATGAAAAATAATGACTAAAACTGACACAAAAATATCTAAATGTCTCTGACAAGCCAAGCGATGTGGTCTGAACACGCCCTGAGCACTCCCAATGTGGGTGGTGTGACAAAGATACCAATTTGCTCTGCTGCAGGCTCTTGGTGAGAGAAAGAAAGTGTGTGTGTGTCTCTGTGTGTGTGTTTCTGTACATGAAAGTGTGTGCCAGTCTGTAGGTATAAGAATGTGTGCGAGTGAGGGAGGGGGAGAGAGTTTGTGTTCATGTAGGTCTATGTGTGTTTGTGGTCTCTGTATGTCTCTGTGTGTGTGTGTGTCTCTCTCTCTGTGTGTGTGTGTGTGTGTGTGTGTGTGTGTGTGTGTGTGTGTGTGTGTGTGTCGGCAAGAAAATGAGAACGGCTCAAGAAAGAGAGCTCTGAGTCACGGCAAGTGAGCCGAGACACCACTCAATACTGGCCCTCTGCCTTCTGGACGAAGCAAAAGGTTCTGCCCAATTACCATCAGCCGGCTTCACCTACCATCCACCAAGAAACCTACGCACTGGAGGGGGTTGGGGCACTTACATACTAAGCCTGTTACTGCTCACCATCACAACTGCTGCTGTTGCTGCAATATCCTGCACCCCTGAACAGGTCATTACGGACCACTCACAGGTCAGCTGAAACAGACAGCTGACCCACTGAATGAAAAATTTTCAAAGCATTCCCCAGGGCTGGAAAATAACCCAATGAACTTCCAGAAGCAATCATGAAGATGAGTGTGTGTTATGGCTAGATCAATGAGCTGCACTGATCGAGAGGGTCACTAAGCCCAGACTGCCAGAGGTTTGGTTGACACACTGTTGGTAACACACAACACACAAGTGCCTGTGATTGGCGAACACATCAGAGCGCAACCCAGTTGCCCACAGTTGAGCTGGAAAATCAGGTCATGGATCTTCAGTTCTTTGATGGCTGTGTTCATGGTCTTGATGCTACTGCTGCAGTAAACCCCAAAAAGCAGAATGGGGGACCATGGCAAATAAGTTCTGAGACTTTTGCCAAGAAATCATCCAGCAAGGGCTTGTAACTCTAATCCGCCATGAAGTCTTGGCTATATGTTGGCATTCTTGAATGGTCAATATTAGTTTAAAAGCCCTACTGGATTAAATGTTTTTTTGCAGATGTGTGGTTTGTCTGTGCGATGGGTTTTAATTAGACAAGTAACATAGGCCAAGACTCTCCTCAATGGCTGACAGCTTAATTGAACAGTCCAGTGATCCTGTTCACTTTCCTTTCCAAATGCAGAGGCCAGGTCCAGCTATGGCAAGAGTTCTGTGTGTTTATGTCTCTTATGTGGAGATAACCACAGGCCCTCTCATACGTAAACTCAACGTCCCAGCCATTTCTCATGAGCCGCGCATGGGTCTGCGCCACAAGGAAGCGCATTTAACTCCTGAGGCGCTGGGGACTGAGTGGTGAAACAGAGGAGCGTTGTTTCTTAAAGAAAACCTCTAGCTCTGATTAAAATAATAAATGAAGAACAAGGTCTAATTGTACATGGAGTGCCAGCTTGAAGCTTCTTTTCAAGAGTTCTGTTGTCGAAGATTTACGTGTGAAAATAAATAATTCCAAACAAAGCAAAACAATGGCTAAGCGAGCTATCTCCAAAGTATCTATCTATCCACTAAGGTGACTTAAATGTTGATGTTACTTTTAAAAAAAAGTTGTACGCAATGCACCGTTTTCGAACCAAATATTGTGCTGTGAAACAAACATTACACCCACGCGTAACGCCTTGCAATGTAACGTTCACGTAAACAATTATCTTACACACTTGTGATGACCAACAAAGGACCACCAACTGCTGTGTCTTATTATAATACAGCAATCAAGTTCTCAAACAACACTTAAAGACTCTCCTTACCTCTAGTGCGCGAAGAGTAGCCAAGGCACAACAGTGCGCAAAGCGCGAATGTCGCCGTTGACTTCATTTTAAGTAAGGATTCGGTGGTGGAATATTCTGTTCTTTTTCAACTCCTCTTTGGTCCCTGGAGAGCTGATGTTGATGTGTTGGTAGACAGCCTGGCACTATGAATAAATGGGTTGAGTGTCCCTCGAGGGTGGGAGAGCTAGCACCACGACGATGTTCTGTTAGGACTAACTATTCTCGTTGGTTTCCCAGCGAATACAAAATGCCACGTGTTTCACCCGGTGCCAGCAACTGTACCCTATTATGACAACTGTCTGTGATTGGTTGAAGCTGTTGCGGCTTTGTTGGATAAATGCTTTACTAAATAACTAACCGCATACTATCCATTTGCTGGAGACGACTTGCCATTACCATACCTCGGCAACTGACTGCTGTCACCTCCGTGCGTAGCCTATGTTCTGGGCAGGGGAACAGAGGGAGGCGGCACATTGGCAGACACGCCTTCAAACTAGGTACTGTACAGTTACCAGTTATAGGCTATCCAATAAAACACAACCACTTTATGAAGTTTTGACCAAGTTCACTAAAAACACACGCCACGTTTTGCAGTTTTCAAGTAGCCTTATCATCAAGTGGAATTGCCTTAATTTCTTTTAAAATCAGATAGCGCAAGCCTGGGTTAATTTCACAATGTTTTACAAGAAATCCAAAAGGAAATTCCTGTGTGAATGAATGAATGAGTGAATGAATGAACGAACAACCATAGGCCTACTACATTTTTTACAACAAGTTTTATTTGCAGATAGATTTATATCCAATAATCTGGTTAACATCACAAGGGAAAGAAAAAAATGTCTGCGCAAAATGAAATAGCTGATTCAGAGATGGCCTAGGCTACTGCAATTGGTAGGCTACACAAATGCTTATTTGGTTAAAAACGTTAAAATATTGAGTGATAAACAGGGGATGGACATTTGCCTGTTTTCTACTGTGTGTTGGATAGGCCCTTTGTGTTAAAACAAATATTGTCAAAACGTTTTGAATCATAGACAGTCAAGGCGCTCAGAGAGCACCTCCTATCCTAGCACTCTTAGTGACTCCCTAGTGATACCCTATTTTCTTCCAAGACTTCTATGTAGGCCTAGCTTGACTGTTAATCCTCTTTTGTTAGTCGCTTTGAATAAAACCGTCTGCTAAATGCATAAATGTAATGTAACGTTAATGTAAAATGTTACTGTGAATCAGTGCGACCGAAAAAAATGCTTGTGAGACATTCAAATAGGCTCCTAAGCAATTCCCTGAAGTGTCACAGGGTGGCAGTCACATCACGTAAATTTAAATTTTTTACGAAAACTACATATCCCACAATGCAACGTCCATAGATCATGGGACGGTGTAAAATTGCCTGCCTTTAAATACGATTTTATACAATATTCATGTGATTGAAATATCCTCACATAGTAAGTGCGAGGTATCTAAATGTGAAACAAAATAATAGGAAGGGTAATGCAATTCTAATTATATATGTTTCGATTAAACCATGCAATTTGGAAATCAACAAAGGCATGCAGTTTGCAAGCTTTCCTTCGTTCTAACATTAATATGTAAGCCCTCTTACTATGGTCATACTGTTAACAGATTATATATAATCACATATGCATTTGTTTGGTTATAATGAATGCGCTTTATAACCAATAAATGAGTTGCTTGAATGGTTGACGTTTAATGGATTTCAGTCAGGCAACGATTGGACACCAAACTAGCAGTGTAGTCGCGCCTCAAGCAGGTTATCAATGCAGTGACAGATGGGAGGCAAAACGTTGTAGCCGGGCAGTGAAACAGCAATCTTAACCATCACTGAATCAGCGTAATAATTATGTACCACCGCTTTTAGCAGCGCATGGCAATGAAATAGAACACCGGTCTTCGGCGGTAGATTATTTGAAAAGGTTAGCAACATCAATTTTGAAAGTGAAGCTCACAAAATGTGTTGTCAATAATGAGGTACCGAGGAAGATGCTAGCCTACTAGCTAGCAAAGACACGTCGTTGCCTCTCTTTTGCTGGCAGGATAAGTAAACGCTCTTGACATTTAAATAAGATATCTTACTCCGAAAGAAACTTTTGGTTATTCGCAGTTGTTTTAGTTAGTGGGAATAACGTTACAACTAAAACACTGCCTGCACATCTGAAGAAAATTGCGTTTCCAACGCGTTGTAGTTCGTCATTGACAGCAACTGTTACAACACAA
Source organism: Sardinella longiceps (assembly GCA_027497455.2). Classification (NCBI taxonomy): domain Eukaryota; kingdom Metazoa; phylum Chordata; class Actinopteri; order Clupeiformes; family Clupeidae; genus Sardinella; species Sardinella longiceps. Next base: position 8,565,946 of record JAODXP020000022.1, on the reverse strand, counting down.
GACCATGGAGACACCGGGTAGGATAGCACAGACTCCGGATGCCTTGGACTTCACCGTTGAGAACGTGGAAAAGGTAGGATTCCTCGTACGGACAATGTAAGATCATGCTGTGAATTCATGGTCACAAAGCGAATGGTCACATTACGTCGGGCACATCCTTTAGCATCATTTCAATTCAATCTCTTCAATCCTGTTTGATTACACGAAGACAGACTGTGGAAGTGGCGAGATTGTTGCTGATGTTTTGTGTCCATTGGCTGGCCAGCGAAACCTGACACAACGATACACCCGAAATTCTTTAAATAAGTTCTGTTCTGTCAAAGATTGCTTACCGATGTTTCTCTCACGTTGTGTTAACACTAACGTTAGTGTATAATTTTCTTGGTCATCGTTAAATAATAAACAGGCCTAGCTTGTTAACGAATAGCCTACTCTCACACACTTGTGTACTTTTTTTGTGTGATGATGATGTGACGGTATGAATCCTGTGCCATTGTTTTCTAAACACAATGAATTGTGTAAGGAATATACAGTGACGGTGTGTAACGTTAACGCTACCATCAGATTGTTAGCGTACCAGACAACATGAAAACCACCATCAGTGTTGGCTGTACAGCAATCTTCACTAAAAGACAATGATCGGAAAACCATGGTGGCACAGTCACACAACTGTCATCTCCGGGCATGAAATGGATAGTCAAACATGAATTTGATTAGAGGCTGTATGCTGCATCCACTTGTTTGGATTTGGTGGAGGGAGAGCGAGATCTCTGATGAGGTAGGTTTTGCGTCTACAGTGGTGAGACGTAGGCCAGCACATTAGCTCATACTCATGCAGCCTCCAGCCAGAGGTAGACAGGTGTGAAAGGATGTGCCGGACCGAGCTTGTACTCAGACAAAAGCAACTAGTGCAGACATACAGACTTTGTTTTTACACAGTGGGCCTCATTCAGCATTATTTTCCTTAGATTTTTTTTTAGAATTGTTCTTAAGCTCCGATTAAAAAGCTACATTTTCATGAAAACTGCTTTAGTTGGCTTTTTTTTTCATGAAAACTGCTTTAGTGGGCTTTGAGAAGAAATCTGACTATAATGGATAGTGAATGAGGCCCGTCATTCTGATCCTCTCACTTCCACTGTCTGAGTGTTTTAGTAAGCATCCACTGTCTCCCCTACTTTTAATAGGATATCAAATGGTTCTTTGACATACCTCCCCGACCCCATGTCTCTCTCCTTCTTTCCTCTCATCCCTCTTTTGGATGGCTTAGGCCTGTCACTTCTATCTGTTCTAAAGCCCTCACCATTTCCATTAAGACCGGAGTGTGTGCTGTATTGAGTTGCCCAACATTATTATTTATTCTATAAGAATTTGTTATAAACCTGCACAGCACCAATTCATAGTCAGCCATTTTAACACACAGCCTCTTGTATCGAAGCTGTTGTGAGCAGCTGTTAGTAGCGCTACCTGCTCGTTATCTCACTTGTTGTTTAGTTTTCACAATGGTGTCGTGGTAGATGAGAAGAACTGTCTGGCACTTTCCTACTTGATCTGCGTGTGTGTGTGTGTGTGTGTGTGTGTGTGTGTGTGTGTGTGTGTGTGTGTGTGTGTGTGTGCATCCTTAGGGCCTTCTTGTTTGTGTATCATAAACTAAGGATCAGTAAGTGATTGTGCATACTTTTGCTGTTCTGTAAAGTGTGTGTGTGTGTGTGTGTGTGTGTGTGTCCTGTTGCTGCTCCATTGAGACCGGGTCTGACTGTTGCCAGGAGATGTCTGAGAACAGCAGCAACAGCAGCGGGTGGGGTGGGGTGGGGAGAGTGTATGTCTGTGTGGGGGTGACTGTTGAGGTGGTGCGGGTGAGGTGTCGGGCAGAGTCAATGTGATGGTGGGAAGAGATTGGAGAGGAGGCAGTGCATTAGCTTTGGTGGCGGTGGGGTTGGGGGGTGGTGGTGGAGTGGGGGGTGAAGGAAGATAAGGTTGAAGGGCGGAGCGAGAGGAAGAGGCAGAAGAGGGAAGAAAGGGTTCCGGTGAATAAGGTAGAGCAATTGAGTGATTGCTTCTGACAGCAGCTGTATGCGCGTGTGATCTAATGCACACACGTGACTTTATATGATGTGAGAGTCCTGATTCTGATTTCATGGACTTGGAGAGAGGGAGAGGGAGAGAGGAGCGAGGAATAAAGGAAATTAGATGGGAGAAAAGGAAAGAGAGGGGGAAGAAATGGCTTTTCTTTACAGAACCGAGACGACAGGCACGAGAAGAAGCAGCCAGGGTGAGGTGGGAGGCACAGATCAAAGAGAGAAGAGGGAGAGAGAGAGAAAGAGAGTGTGAGAGAGAGAGAAGGATTTTGGGGTGGAAAAAACCTGACACAGAACAAAAAGAAACCAAATCAAACACGCCACAGTCAGTGAGCTTGGCAGAAGTGTGTATGGGATATTATGTTCACGAAGCCCTCGCTGTCAGCGTAATGTGTACGCGGCTGTCACACTCCATTTCATCAGTTTTCAGTTATGGTACAGCCGAAACGCCACAGTCCTCTCTCCTCACGTTGTCAAGGGGTCTTGGGCTTGTTTTTCTCTCTCTATCCCTCGTTCTTCTCGTCTTTCTCAAAGTGCATTACATTTTGCTCATTCTCTGACCCAGATCGTTCCTTGGGTCAGCCTGTTCTCTAGGTCACTGCTCTCTCCGTTCTCTCTTCCTCATCCTCCTCATCCTCCTCTTCATCCCTGCTCTGCCACAGCTTCATCCATCTTTCTCTTCCTCCTCCTCCTCTCTACCTCATCCAGGGTCAGCTGAGCACTATTTCCTCTGTTCTAGAATGTTCTCTGGCCTGGACGAAGGCTCCCACCAGTCTCATGGAGAGAGAGAGATGCGGAGAGAGAGAGGGAGATGGAGAGAGGGAGATGGATAGAGAGGCAGCCAGGCAGAGTGAGAGAACCTAACCTGAGGTTTTTTTTTTTTTTTTTTTAAACAACAATTTCCTTCCAAGCTCCCCTCCCTCTAGTCTCTCCCCCTCTCTCTCTACCAGTTAGTCATCCTCGAGTGTCTGTCCTCTGAGGATGCTGTGAGAGTGCTGAGATTGCTGGTGACTCGAGCAAGAGATGGAACTCGAAGGGCTTTTTTTTGCGAAAACAATGCCAGGGACAGATTGGTGGAGGGTGTTGGGTTGTGCACTGTGTTATTTAAGGATAGGAGATCAGGTGCCAGCTGAAATCATCCCTGCATGACTGTGCTGTGCCAGTCACTGTCCTCTCTCCCTCTATCTCTCCTTCTCTCTATTCCTCTCTCTTTCTCCACCATCTCTCTCTCCAACTCTCTCTCTCTCTGTCTTTCTCTTTGTCTGTCACTCTATCTTTCTATCCCACTCCCGCCCTCTCTGTGCCATCCTACCTCCAGCTCGCCCCCTCTCATCCACTTCTCCCTCGGTGGTGGGTGGTCCGTGTCTCTCGCTCCAGATGCACAATGCCCTTTGTGTTCATCTGTGTCTGTGCTTGTGTGTGCTGTGTGTTTGTGTGTGTGCCTGCCTGCATGTGACTCTATTCCTCCCATCACTCTCTCTCTCTCTCTCTCTGTTTCTTTCTCTTTCTCTTTCTCTATCAGTGAGCAGCTCAGGGCTGTATTGTGGATTGTCTGGTACGGTGTGTCGGGGTAGGCTAGTAGATGGACGGAGTGGCCAGGCTGTGCCGGTACGGCTCAGCACTAGTTCTGCATGAATGGACAACGCAACAGCAGTACTAGGCTAGCAGCAGCAGCAGGAGGAGTGGTAGGAGCAGAGGCACTGGTCAGACATAAATCTCCGGTCCTGACAACAGTGGCACCAGTAGCGGGCTCAGCCCACTTGCTCTCTGCTGATTTCCAACCCCCCTCTCCCATGTCCCAGAATAGCCATTAATGTAGAGATGGGACTGAAGAACATTGAAGTGGGATGCAGAGGAAATGAAACTAAGGATCTATGTGATCTGTGTATTGCTGTAGGCCTATTGCAAAGCTCAGCTTTAATGTGCTGGCATATGAAAAATGCAATATTGTTTTGCAGAGAATTTGTAAAAAGACTCGAAAGCGTCGCTGAAGGAGGCCCTTGAGTCACAGTAAAGGCCTAGTTTACCAATGGATCTAACAAGTATTACTCATCAGGTCTGTTTGGGGAAAGATGATGGCAAAGGAATAAATATGTTTCTGATGGGAGACACTCGCTGCAGTGCCCACTGATATATGACTGATTCAGGACCGTTTCCAAGAACGGGTCCAGATAGCAGTGACCTCATGGAGGGTAATGAGGAGTGAAGCCTGTAGAAGAGAGAGAGTAAATAAGCTCAAAGGAGACATCCAGTCAGTGCTTTATGCCCTCACATAGGCTCATATTTTTAGCTCTGACTGTAGGTTCAGAGAGCGTCAGACATGAGCCATGTCAGTTTGAGTCCCTGTCAGATTATTCCAGAAGCCGCCGCTGTCGCCTGAGTGTGGTCTCCTTCTATCCTCGCTGCGCTGATTGATTGATTCCTCTTTTCTTTTTTTCTTTTTTTTTTTCTTTGTTCATCCTTTTTTTCTTCCTCATCCTTTGTCATCATGCTGTCTTTTTTTGGATCCAGGCAAGCGCAGGGTGACCTGGGGTATCGGATGTCCTCGGTTACAGAGGCCTATCTTCCCGACTGCGCTGTTTCCTCTCTCTCTCTCTCTCTCTCTCACTCACTCTCTCTCTCTCTCTCTCTCTCTCTCTCTCTCTCTCTCTCTCTCTCTCTCTCTCTCTCTCTCTCTCTCTCTCTCTCTCTCTCTCCGATCAATCAGTGCCACACTGACAGATCAAGCCACATGATTAGATTTCACCTCCATTAGCCCAGAAGCTGTGGGCTTGCTGCTGCTGCCACCTCCCATCTTCCTTCATCTCTAATCTGAATAGATGTGTGTAAGGGAGAAAAAAAACAAACAAAACAAATAGAAAAGTTTCACGCCGGAGGTTGAATGGGCAATTAGGTATTTAGTGGTCCAGTCGTCACTTAGTGATTTTTGTTGAGGCTGAGAGAAATGGTGTTCATGTGGGATTGAGTTTTTTTTTTTTTTTTTTTTTTTTTTTTTAGTATTGATTCATGAGAGGGGCAGCATTAATGGACTTCATCAGTAGTGGGGTTTCAGACATAGATAGAGATGAAGGTCTACCTTATGGCTATCCTTGCACTTTAACTATCCTTGCACTGACTGTGTGTGCGTGTGTGTCGTGTGTGTGTGTGTGTGTGTGTGCGTGCGTGCGTGCATGTGTGTGTGCATGTCTTTGCCGCATCGAATATGTGTGTCTGCAGCATCTCCGACCGCTAATTATATCCTCGTCTTCCTCAACCAGAATCGGTTGCCAATAGCAACCTGGGATTTGTTTTTCTCTGAGTAGACTGCAGACACAGTCAACAAGCGCTACCCACACCCATGTGTGCATAGATCCACTCCCTCACACAGCGCTGACAGCAGACACACACACACACACACTGTACAGATGTACTGCCTTCTAAGAATTGGATTAACAGTGTTGTGACTATCTATCCTCAAAGCGTTAATAACACATAAAAATAACCATGTGTCAGGTTGCTACATAAGCTATGATTAAAAGACGAGTGAATCAGAGCACGGTAACACTATATTTTGGCCATTTTTAAAAGCATGTAAAAATTACAAAGTAATCATTTTTAAAAACTTGCTATGGTACACCATCTTCAGTGTCTGCTCCCTTCCCCGTTTTCAAAGGGCCCTCATGTTGGTCCTGTTTGAGCAGATGGCTCATGCAGCATATGGGAAAGACTCCGCCAAGATTTCATTTCAGCATGATGTCATTGCTACCCTGTTGCAGGGAGTGGGGAGCAGGGGGAGTGGGGACTGGAAGGGAGGAGGGAGGAGGGGGGTGGGGTGGGGTGGCGGGAACAGGTACAGGGACAGAATAGAATTGGAACCTGAGAGATTGGACAATCAAAGAGCGAGAATGAAGGGAAGAAAGTATAAACGAGTATCAGAGCTAGAGACGAGCAAGACAGAGTGATTCGGCTCAAGCAAGCGGGAGCGACTGCTTTGTTGACTGAAAAGTGATTGACAGCTTGAGCGTTGTAACATCTTCGGGCAAACAACAGCGGAACACAGCCATCGCTGCAATATGTGCATGCAAATGTAACAGAGAAAGCTTAGTTCTCATGAGCTGCAGTCATTTTAAGTCATCCATTATTCCACTTTAATTCACTCTGTGTCTCAGTAATGAGCAATTATTTGTGTCTGAGTAATGAGCAATTATTTTAAGGCCACTTTATCGACCTGTCTTTTTAAAGGACAAGTTCTACAAACCTGTGCTACTGCTGCCAAGGCTTAATCAGTTTGACTTGAGTGGTGAAATGAAAATCTATGGAAAAATCCACACAAAACTACACATCTACTGAGTTAAGTGGTGATTAAGATGCCTATCATATGGTTGCTAATCAAGCGCAGCCAGGTGGAGCTAGATTTGATGAGAAATGGCATGTAAGGCAGGTATTTTTTATTTTATTTTTATACACGCTGCTGACAGCTCCTGCTGTGACTATAACCAAACTCAAGACTCAAGTAAGAACCTCCTGTCAGCCAAGAATGATGTAAAACCCTGGTTCATGGGTGGTAGAATAAATTTGTAATGTTTTAATGTTCTCTAGCCTCTTTAGGCAGGTGAATTAGTGGTAGAACGAAAAGAATTTTAAGATATTATCTAATAGGCTGTGATGTAGGCTACAGTCTTTGTATTGTGTAATCGGGTTGTGTTGCTCCAACGTGTGAGGACATGAAAGGGTATTTGGCTCCAACCTGTGATATATGTTTAGCCGTGTAGACAATAAACTGGGTCCATAAACTACTCCTCTTCCATCACTCTCCTGATATTGAGCGGTCGTCCATCAAAAGGAAAAAAAAGATCATCCCCCTCTGCTTGAAGGAGCCTTACTGGCCCGGGCCAAGGAGCCCATGTGGATGATGACTTGTCCACTCTCCTTCTCTTTCTTTCTCTCCCTCTCTTTCTCTTTCCCTCTCTCTCTCTCCCTCTCTTTCTCTTTCCCTCTCTCTCTATCAGTCCAGCAGACATTCGTCCCTGTTAGACAGTTTCCATTACCACACCCACCCCCACCCTCCATAACCCCCCCTCCCTTGAGTGAGGCAAAGCACAGTGACCCCCAGCTCTAACAGCAGGAGGACTACAAGAAAACCCGCATCTCCAAAACGGAGGTTATTAAAGTAATGGATGGGGAGTGGTGGAGACTGAGGGAAGGGAAGGACAGGGCAGGGAAGGATTGGGAAGGAGTGGTGGGGGGATGGAGAGAACATTGGGGGAGAGGATGGGCAGAGAGAGGAATCAGGACAAGAAAGAATAAGAGGCAGTGGTGATGGGAGAGAGAGAGAGAGAGAGAGAGAGAAAGAAGGGAATATGATGGAGCAAGAAAGCTCGTGAATAAGGAAAAAGTGGCATTAATGGCAGGATGAGTGCAGTGGGTAGGGAAAGCAAGCAAGAGTGTGTCATCTAGAAGCTGTGTGTGTGTGTGTGTGTGTGTGTGTGTGTGTGTGTGTGTGTGTATATGTGTGTCCGACGATGAGGAGGGGGAGGGGAAGGTGACCCGAGGTGAAGAGGAGAAGGAGGAGGGGCAGTCTATATCTCTGTGGAGCCTGGGGCTCAATGCTGCTAGAGCCGACCCCAAGAGAGCAGCTGCTGCTGGGGGATCCTTCTTCAGCCTGCCCGCCCGCCCTTGGGGGACCAGGAGCAGCTCTCCGACCCAACCCAACTCAAATCCAGCCTCACCTCATCTCGCCACAGGCTCAGCTCAGGGATTGTTGGGGGATTTCACTATCTGCTGCTGGCCTTACACAGCAGGACCTTAATAGTCTCTAGCACTGCAGTATTGTTTGTCAGTTGAGTTCTCCTGTCTTCCACTTTTGTCATTCCTACTCACTTGCTTTCTCTCACTCACTCAATCACTCTCTCTCTCTTTCTCTCTCTCTCACGCTCTCTCTCTCTCTGGCTCAGTCCATCTCAGTCGGTCTATCTGTGGTTTCATCATCATCATCATCATCATCATCATCATCTTGTTCAGTATTGAAGCTTGATCAGTGTCAGTCGTCATGGCTCACCTCACTGGCCAGAACAGATGGCCACCTTGTGATGACTGCAGGGTCCTCTCCACCCCTGCCACCCACCTGTATTGATGCATCATCAACAGGCACACGCACACACACACACACACACACACACACACACACACACACACACACACACACACACACACACACACACACACAGACACGGACATTCGCATGCACACGCCCTTGTTGCCTTGTTCTCATAATTGATTCCCCATGCTCTGATCAGTACTGCGGCAAACACACACACTTAAAGCCCCTGAGAGAGAGATGTTAGAGTGACACACACACACGTACACACCCCAGCTCTGGCTGCTGGCACGTAATGAAAGGGATGGCGGGCAGTAGAATACACAAATATGGGCTGTGCCGCAGGGAAGGTCCATGCCGAGAGCCCTGGACCCCTCTGCTGCAGAGAGCGCTGCCTCACAGCTGGGGGCATAACAGAATGTGGACGCCTTGCCAGACGCTCGCTGTAAAGCACTTTGGACGATGCAGATGTTTCCCGCGTATCTCCGTCCAGTTGTCTGCATGTCCCTGTCCATTTGTGTGAAGTACAGCCACCACGTCCTCATTTTCTGTTTGTGTGATCCCGTGTAAAGAGAGCAGACAAGTGTGTTTTGTGTGTGTGTGTGTGTGTGTGTGTGTGTGAGAATGTGAGTAGATAAGTGTGTGTGTTTGTGTGTTCGTTCAGCCGCTCCGCGTGTAATTGGGGGCCGGGAGCGGCAGCTCTGAAATGAAGTGATCACTGCTCTGATGGAGGCGACAGGCAGAGGGGAAATTGCCGGAATAAAGTGGCCTGTGCCGCTGCACTGTCTGTCTTTCTGGTTTGCCTCGGAATGGAAAGAAAAAAATGGACGCATAGAGCCGCGCTTACCCACTCACCCCCTCGCTCACTGACACATAGCCACACAAACACACAGAGACAGTCAGCCTTCTACATATAGAATGTACCTTGGCTGCCAAACACATACCCATACGTGAAACAGGCGCACATAACGGTACACAATCTTATCAAAATACCTGGAGGCACACAAACACACACACACACACACACACTCACTCACTCACAATCCCATACTTTAGTGTGCTCAGGTGTGTGTTGGTGCCAGTGTTTGAGGGGTGATGTGTCTGGCGCTGCTGTTCCACTGGTTCATTCCTTATCCCTCACTAACGGGATTACTGGGCTTCGGTATTCATTCAGCTAATGGTCCCTGGGGCACCTTCCCATCTCTCTCTCTCTCTCTCTCTCTCTCTCTCTCTCTCTCTCTCTCTCTCTCTCTCTCTCTCTCTCTCTCTCTCTCTCTCTCTCTCTCTCTCTCTCTCTCTCTCTGACTGACTCTCTCTCTCTGACTCTCTCCATCTCCCTCTCTGTCTCATTTTCTCACACCCTCTATCTTTCTCTCCCACATTCTTTCTTTTCCACATTTGCCCTTTTTTCCCCAACTCTGTTTCATTATCTCTGCCTCTCTCTCTCTCTCTCTCTCTCTCTCTCTCTCTCTCTCTCTCTCTCTCTCTCTCTATCGCTTCACTACTCCTCGCCGCCTCACTGGCAGCCTGTTTTCTTCTCTATCTGTCTCTTTATGCTTCCACTCTGTTTTCCTTTCCTCAAGGGATCTGGTCCCTCTCCCTCAATCTCACACATCAACACACACACACACACACACACACACTCACACTAACACGCACATTCATAAACAAACACACACACAGTTTCTCTAGCGTAGACACACAATGCTGTCAGATGTGGCTCATTCTCCAGCAGACGCTCACTCATGCAGTCAGATGAATTGAGCTAAATGAAGCCGTGTTTATGTGGCGGTGGCCGGGTCCCAAGGCTGCAGAATCAGTAATGAATGCTTTCACCAGGCATCATCTCGCTGTCTTGCTCGTTTTCACACACACAAGACATGCACACACACACACATTGACAGTCTCTTACTCTTCCCCTCCCTCTCACTTTCCCCTTAAATGTCCACACTCACATTCTCCATCTTTCACACACACACACACACACACACACACACACACACACACACACACACACACACACACACACACACACACACACACACTTACTCATACACTCTCCATTTACACACACACACACATACATACACACTATTCACACACACACACACACACACACACACACACACACACACACACAACCTTATTCTGATTTCCCAGTGCATAGCTGTCTAACCTTCAAGTGAACTCCCATCAGGACTATATAGCTTCCTCCAGCGTCTCCTCTCGGAGAGCTCATTTTTGAGCCCTGCTACAGGAACATGGCAGACCATGCCTGGCCCTCAGTGTACCTCTGACAGGGGAGGAAGCCATTAAGTTGTGTTGCCTTTTTGTTCTCGGCACAGATGGTGACAGAGCAGCGCTCGTTAATGTTGCTGGTGGCAGTCCACCCAGCTGTTGTCATGCGTCTTTGTAGCCCGATTCACACGGGATGCCACAGTTTTTAATGTCATCGTTTGCGTGTGGATGTGTTTAGTTTGTTTTTTTTCCCTTGACTCTTGGTTAATGTTGCTTATAATACATCTTTTCTTCTCTCCTCCTCCTCTCTTCCTTGTCTTTCTTTTTGTCTGTCTTTTCCTCACTCCTTCTTCACTCCTTTTCCTCCTATCTTCTCTCTGTTCATCTGCAGGCCTTGCATCAGCTGTACTATGACCCGAACATCGAGAACAAGAACCTGGCCCAGAAGTGGCTCATGCAGGCCCAGGTGTCGCCCCAGGCCTGGCAGTTCTGCTGGGCCCTGCTCAGCCCAGATAAGGTACAGTACCCTACCTGACCTACAGTGAGGGGAACAGATCTCCTTTCCACTGTGTCTGCTCTACAGTGTCTCTGCTGTACCTGCACTGCACCTTTGCCATAACAGAACAGCATTATTCTGTCACATGTCATGTCTGTGATACTTGCAGGTATTGATATCTGACTTCAAAGCAAAAGTCACCCCTTCCTTGCATACTCTGAAAGCAAGATATTGATTGGCTGGAATTCTTTACTGCTTCTTTACTGTCTAAGTTGCTACTTTATACCATACAAAAGCAATGGCACTCTGGCACCTCACCTATAGGGATCTCTATGCTATCCCATGATTCTACTGTAAATCCACAGGCCTGATATTATTCATCTGCTGTGCCTGAATAGGCAGACGGGCATGACTGTGGGGGGGAAAAAAGTTTGCCTAGAGATATGAGGAAGTGGGATTAAAGTAGGATTTAACCAAAATGTCAGTGTTTTCTTTTGATTGCACCTGATGATTTAAATTGCCTTTAAGTGCGTCACAAATATAAAAGGGATTTTTTTTTTCTCTCTCCAACTGTTCTCTGACGATAGTACTTTTAGCTCCAGCCTAGCATAGATCATTGAGTCAGATTAAACCATTAGTATTTCTCCTATTAGCTTCTTGCTTAAAATTGTTTAATATTTATGATGTTTTTCCTAATCAATCAATTTGACTCCTCTTTAGTTGCAAAGTGAACTAAGACCAAATAAAAATTAAACATGGAGTTTTTCTTGACTGATATAATCTGGAACTACAGTGTACTCTCATTCAAGCGGAGTAATCAAAGTGCTAGCGTCAGACTCTGAGAATCTGGATGAACTGGAGAAGGGTAAAAGTCTATTGTATTTCCCCTGATGGTGGTGTATCCATAGATATAGAACCTCTATATAATTCTGTGGGTGTATCCCTTTACACAGTTCCAGAACAGGCAGCTGGAGGACTTGTATCTTTCACCCCTGTGACTGCCTTTTTTTTTGTAAAACAAAGTATGCCTAGAAGCTGTATGCTTGCATCCCTAGTTTACAGAAACCCAGTTACTTCACCTCCCCCTCCGACTCCCTTTCTGTTGTTCCTCTATCGCTCCCTGGGCATGGCCCAAATAATGGGTAGGATGGGAGAGAAGTCTGTTTATCTATTATGAATGCGCTGCACCCACAGCATAGGAGAGGCAGCTTTTAGAGCTCCCACGCTAGTTCAAAGTTTCCCATATAACCCAAAGTCACGTCAGCCAGGGGGAACTGTTCCAGTGCTTTCACTTTCTTAATTGGTTGGAGCTTTTTCTTTCTTTTTCTTTTTTTTTTTCGTAGTTCAAAGCAATTTTGCCAGGGAAAATAATCTACCCAGTCAATATCATCTTTTAGCACAGGTGTCTGCTCTGACTTGTTACATTTATACTATGGCTATCAAGGTTGATTTCCAATACACCAGGGAAATGTACACTGTGTACATGAAAATGACTTTTGATATACAGTATTTGTGGAAAATTGGATGTCTAGTAAATGCAGGGGTTGTCATAATGGCAAATTAAATGAAAGGAGAATTAAAACTCCCTGAGCCATTTCATTGAAAATATGGAGGCATTCAAGAGAGTAAATTAAGTTGATTTGATTGAGGATGTTGAGGATGTAATTTAAACCCTGTAAATTCTATTTGTCCAGGTACCAGAGATCCAGTACTTTGGCGCATCTGCCCTGCACACCAAGATCTCCCGCTACTGGGCCGACATCCCAGCCGAGCAGTACGACTCGCTCAAGACGCAGCTCTTCGCCCACATCGCTCGCTTCGCCACGGGCGCAAAGATCGTGCTGACACGCCTCTGCGTGGCGCTGGCCTCGCTAGCTCTCAACACAATGCCCGAGGCGTGGCCCGGCGCAGTCTCGGAGATGGTACGCGCCTTTCAGCAGGTGGAGGGACCCGCTGGCGGCGGCCTGGACGGACGCGCCCGCTGCCTTGCGCTGCTGGAGCTGCTCACCGTGCTGCCCGAGGAGTTCCAGACCAGCCGGCTGCCACAGTACCGCAAGGGTCAGGTCCGTGGCGCCCTGGGCAGGGAGTGGACGGCCGTGCAGCCCCTCCTCCAGCAGCTGCTGCGGCAGGCCGACTCGCCGGGGCTGGTGCGTGCACGAGTGCTCAAGTGCCTGTCCAGCTGGGTGCTGCTGGACGTGCCGTTGTGCGAGAGCGAGGCCCTGATGGAAGACGCCTTTTCCGCTCTAGCCGACCCCGAGCTGTTTGACGCCGCCGTGGAAGCCATCGTCAATGCTGTCTCGCAGCCAGACTCCCAGAGGTGAGTGGAATGGTGCATAACAGTACCTTGAAAATAGCTTTTAATTTTTTAATAACATAATTTTTGCTTACATGTACCAGTTGCTTTGTACCCCCGAGTTAGATGAGAGGATCGGTTCTTTTCTCTTCAAAGAGCTTGCAAAAACCCAGTCTAGTTAGACACTGGCACTTCTAGTGATCCCGCTAAGATTGACTCGTGGTGTCAAGTCTAGGCTTCGCACTCCCACACACTTTGAAGAGAAGCATGGTTAGACTGCAAATAAGATGATTTCCCAGAAAAGCTGGTGTATTCCTTTAAATAAAGGAAATATAGAATGCTCCTGTAAACTGTGTCAGCAAATATTTTTTACATTCGAGATGTTTGGAGGCCGCTGTTGCCTGAATATTATTGTTCAAGGCTGAAAAAGAGTTTAGATGTTTTGTTTTTTGTAATTGGATCACATTGGCATATGGCTGATTCATTTGCTTTGGAATGAGGCTGTATAAATAAAATGTGAATAAAAATAGCACATCAGATTCTATTTATAAAACACCTGTCTGTTATGTCCAGCTTTGATTTGAGCCTCTTTATGTATGATGCTCTATTTTCAGCTCCTTTTAGGTACAGACTGGTAGCTAACAGACTTCAGAAATAATAATAATATTATTATTAGTGTGTAGTGTTGTGTGAGATGCCTTCCTGGAGTGTGAGGCAGGTGTCACCTAAGTGCTTTCCATCTATAGTCACTCAAGTTCACAATCATACACATACTGTATACACACACACACACACACACACACACACACACACACACACACACAATGTAGCTACTTATTAACATGGTGTGCACCATCTCAAGGTGAAGAAGGTTGATTTTCACACACTTCTATGTCAATGACACCTCAACAAAGGGAGTAAACCTACCTGTTATATACAAATACTCACACACGTACACATACTGTGCTCAACACGCACACACTTAAGCACACATGCGCGCACACACACACACACACACACACACACACACACACACACACACACACACGGCAAGGCAAAGGAGGACACATCAGTATAAACACCCACTCGTACAGCTGAGCAGTGGCACATCTCCTAGCGACTGGTGGAAGTGAATGAATGTGTGAAAAGGTGAAGAGGAGGGATGGCAACAGATGCAGGCAGCCAGAGAAGGAGAAAGAGAGAGGGAGAGAGAGAGAGAGAGTCTGAGCGGAGGATGGAAGGATGGATGAGTGGACGGATTTGTGGAGGGATGTGATTGGAACAGAGCTGGAGGCACCAAATGCCACCATGGAGAGATGGAAGAGCAAAATGAAGGTGAAACATACATGGAGGGAGAGAGAGATGGAGGGAGAGAGAGATGGAGGGAGAGAGAGGGAGAGGGAGCTGCCAGAAGGGGTGGAAAGATGGGTAGAGTTAACGTGTGGGGGCGGTGGTGGGGCTGCATTTCAAGGCTCGCTGGCGTTTCCATGGAGACAGTGTTAGGGAGCGATGTCTTACGCTCTGGTTGGTACAGACGCACAGCGTTTATTTTCCCCTCCCCCCCCCCTTCTTTCTCCGAGTGCTCTGTGTGTGTGTGTGTGTGTGTGTGTGTGTGTGTGTGTGTGTGTGTAGGATGGCAGCATCCTCTGAACATACACCAGATCTTCTGACAGACAGGCGCACACACACATACACACACTTGCACACACACACACACAAGTCCCTTATGCAGCATGTTATTGTCTTTGGTCTTTGATGCCACTGACACTTCAAAGAGCCAGCAACAGCAACAGTCACAGCCTGCAGAGCAGTCATCCTATTGACTACAGAGGATTCCTCTCCCCGCATGTTACATGATGTGCCACTACAATCAAGCACATTATTCATACCCCAGCACACCTCTACATCGCACGCACACACACACACACACACACACACACACACGGCCGAGACACCTCCAAACAAAAACAAATAAATAATTTAACCGCCCTAATGACGGTCCATTCTTTGCCAGCGTGTTAATGCAGTCAAACAATTTCCCTCCGACTGAACAGATGGCAGGGTGGGGAACAGGTAGAAACCAGCAGACAAAGAACCCCGCGTCTTAATTTAATTCATTAAGACATCCTCTCTAACGAGTCTGACAATGCTGTCTGCGGGTTTGTTCAAGCTTTTAGCATCCATTGTGGATGTTGTTCTCAAAAGAGGGGATGGGGATGGGGATGACGGTCGAGCAGCACTGCTTTTGCGTGACGGCGGTTAACATTGACTGGCGGTGAAATGGATGATTTTGCGCTTTGAAGCCCCAGCTCCTGTCCTGTTCAACCTGTACGTTTGTGTCAGCCAGTCCCTGGTGGATGCCGCTGCTGCTGCTGCTGCTGCTGATGCTGATGCTGGTGGTGCTGAGCGTAATGGAGGTGGAGGCAAAAGGTTAATGTCTGCCTCTTAGGCTGCGCTGCTCCACCACAAACCCCACCCAGCCAGCCCACCTCACCCCATCACCACCACCACCACCACCGTCCTTCCCACACTCCCCCCCCCTCACCCCCCTTCCCCTGTCCTCGGAAGGGACTGCAGAGGGAGAAAGGTTTGCTAATGGCGTCACTGTGCAGGGAGGATAAAGAAGCATTGTCACGCACAACAGGTTAACTGTTAACACATGAATACATAAAAGATTGTAACAGTCATACTGTAGGTCACAGCTTAGGAGCCAGTGATTTGTCGTACTGATCTCTTGCACACGTACTGTAGATGGAATTGTCCTTAGCTATAGTGCTGTTTTTTTTTGTGTTCTGTGTGTGTGCAAGGATATATGTTGATGTTGCATGTTGATATACATGTAAAGAGATATGTATATTCATGTAAATGTATATAATTTGTATTCTGGAAGAAAGACTATGTCATTCCGACTGGAAATGGAACAGCTCCATGCGAATGCGGTCTGTAAGATAGGTGGCCAAGCCTGATGATATGTCTGCCAATGACGGGGCAAGGTTATCCAGCAGCCACCCACCCACCGACCCCCACTCCTCACAGCCCCCTCCCATCCACTATACCGCAGAGCAGCACAGACCGAACACACTGGGTGCCTGGGTGTTTGAGCAAAGTGAGGTGGACAGAGTGCAAACGTGTGTGTGTGTGTGTGTGTGTGTGTGTGTGTGTGTGTGTGTGTGTGTGTGTGTGTGTGTGTGTGTGTGTGTGTGTGTGTGTGTGTGTGTGTGTGTGTGTGTGTGTCTGTGTGTGTGTGCTCTCGTGTGTGTGTGTGTGCTGTGTTTTGTGTTTTGTGCATGTGTGCTGTGTTGTGTGTTTGTGCATGTGTGTTTGCATGCTTATAAGTGTATTTTCAGCTTAATTAAAAGAAAGACAGTGACAGGTTAGAGGAAGGTTAGAAAAGGAAAACATGTATGACTGAAAGTAGTACACTTATGGTGTATGACTGAAAGTACAGCTCTCTTTTTTTTTTCTGGCTACACCAAATGAAGGTCTACAAGGGGCCACTGTCCCCTGATCCACATACAGCAAGAGTCCCATCATCTCTTCAAATATTATTCCCTCACTCCAGTGCAGAGGGGAGGACCAGGACTCTTGTTTACTGTTAGTGTGGGCCATCAATTTTTCAATGCCCTCAATATGCCGCTTTCCTTCAGTTCCCTCTCAAAGGTCACTGAATAGATTCAAAGTGGCAAGCTAAAGCCTCTTTTCGTCTTGGCATCACTTCTCTCTCTCTCTCTCTCTCTCTCTCTCTCTCTCTCTCTCTCTCT
Source organism: Sardinella longiceps (assembly GCA_027497455.2). NCBI lineage: Eukaryota > Metazoa > Chordata > Actinopteri > Clupeiformes > Clupeidae > Sardinella > Sardinella longiceps. The sequence goes on along the minus strand of JAODXP020000022.1, from coordinate 8,549,007 downwards.
CTCTCTCTCTCTCTCTCTCTCTCTCTCTCTCTCTCTCTCTCTCTCCCCATCGCTTAATCTCTCCTCTCTCCCTCCTACTCTGTTTTGTCTTGCCCTCCATCACTCATACTGTGTTTCTGTGTCTCTACTTTTGCTACATTGTATTCTCTCTCTCTCTCTCTCTCTCTCTCTCTCTCTCTCTCTCTCTCTCTCTCTCTCTCTCTCTCTCTCTCTCTCTCTCTCTCTCTACTCTCTACTCTCTCTCACACACACACACACACACACACACACACACACTCTCTCGCTGTTTCTCTCTCTCTCTCTCTCTCTCTCTCTCTCTCTCCATCTCTCTCCTTCTTTCTCGCAGTATGTCTACCTCGGCCCCCACGCCCCTATTCCCCCAGTGCTCCCCGGTACTGTTTAAACACATTACAGTCAAGTCCTCAGGGACCACAGTATTGGACCAATTGCATCCTGTTGCCAGGCAACTCATTTTCTCTGTCTCAGAGCGTCTGAGTGTAATTGCTGGGAGCCATGAGGGCTTGGGGGGAGGAGTGGGGTGGGGTGTGTGTGCTCTCTGTGTGTGTGTGTGTGTGTGTGTATGTGTGTGTGTGTGTGTGTGTCTGTGTGTGTGCTCTGTGTGTGTGTGTGTGTGTGTGTGTGTGTGTGTACATGTATGTGGGTGTTTTTTTGTGTGTGTGTGTGTGTTTGAATGAATATGTGTGCAGTTGCTTGTGTTGAAGAAGAGACTTCATACAGGATATGGCAGTTGATGCCAGTGCAAGCCAGGTCAATTCAGCCAGTCTGTACTCGTCTTGGATGCTCTGGGAAAGGATGGTATTAGCAAAGAGATGAGAAGAGAAAAGAAAAGCAGCGACTCAGGAGAGAAAGAGAAGAAGAGAGAGAGAGAGAGAAAGAGAGAGAGAAATGAGCAGAGACAGAGGAGAGAAAAGTCTGGGAAGAACGATAAGAGAAAAGGGCTGTGAACGATGGAGACGAGGGAGAGGGAGGAAGACCACTAAACGACAAGCTCTTTAAGAGAGAAAGACTGTAAAAGAGGGAAGCTGCGATAGAGAGAGGAAGAAACAATAAGAGTTGAAAGGATGAGCGAGCCCAGTCATTCCCCAGTGGATCATGGCTGTAGTCTTTCCTCTCTAACCTCAGTCTCCACCCCATCACACTGCTGTTTCTACTCTGTGTGTGTGTGTGTGTGTGTATGTGTGTGTGTGTGTGTGTGTGTGTGCGTGCGCACACTATGTGTGCTGTTCTCCCTCTGGGGTAACTCCAGCTGTCTGCCGCTAAACGGGGCCATGCAACATACTGTGCTCAACAGGCGCACACACACACACACACATTCAAACACACATGCATACACATTAACATTTCTTTCAGAAGCTTTGATGTTGCAGACCTCCGTCTCACTTGCATTAATTGCCCAATCAGTGTTGCATGCCGGCTCACAGCTTCACAATCCCACAATGATTTCTCCTCCTTCCTCAATACAGAGGATGGCATCTAACCTAATGCAGTACACACACACACATGCACAAACACACTTGTCAGACACACACACACACACACACACACACTAACACACAAACAGACACACACACACTAACACACAAACGCCTACAGAGCCTGCTGTCAGCTTGACCAGACAGTGCAGTGGAATGGCAACGCTCAGCCGGCTCATTCATTTTAATGAGCTGCCTGGAGGATGCGGGTCATCCTGGGCTCTGCTCTGCGACAGCGTACTCTGGAATAAGCTTTCTCTCACACACACGCTTACTCACAAACAAGCACGCACACACACACACACACACACACACACACACACACACACACACACACACCGCGCTCACTCACTCACACACACACAAACACACACAGAGAGACAGACAGACAGTAGGACAGCACCCAGACCTCTTTTTACTTCAGTAAGTGGTTACTTTTTCCTAAAGTGGCAGGTTCACTCACACACACACACACACACACACACACACACACACACACACACAGGAAGAATACTTTTTTTTCACCATTTGACACACTAAAACTAGCCAGTTGTTGTTGTTGTTTACTGAGGCTAACACATACGGGAACTTCTGCCGCCGATGACTGGTGACACCCTTCGAAGGGTAAACATTCTCAGCTGGTTCATAACTCTCTGCTGTTCGCCAAGACTCAGAACTGCCTGATCACCCCCCCCTCCCTCCCTCCCTCATGGTGTGTTCCTGCTGTCCTCTGATGAGGGACCCCCTGCAGGAATGCAAGACGAGCTAAGCTGACCGGCACTGCCCCCCCCCGGGCTCATCAATGAGCTCCATGCCCCATTAGGTGCAGCACACATACAGTAGTCAGACTGAGCCACAGGAGAGCAGCCTGTCATCTTTACAAGATGGAGGTCCAGGGAAGGGACTAGTAAGGGACAGTACATACCAAGGCACCATTTCACAATATGGTCACAGGGGTTGTTCCTTATTAAGTTGGCTGTTTAACTCAGTCCTCGTTAGAAATATATACAGTTTGTTTTTTTGACTTCAGAATGTAAAATAAATGTAATACCCTGTTTAACACTTGAAAAGGACTGTGTTGATTGACATGTTTGTCAGATGGCTTTTTTGATTTTGCGTTTTCGCATTACCACCACTACCCAACCCCACCAATCTTAATTGATTGGATGACCTATGGCATTGATCCATGCATTTTGTCTTATGAAAATGAGTAGAATGGCTTTATATGTGCTTTCCAATTAGTCAACAAGGTGAAATGGAGCTAGCCAAGTGGCAAGGCATAAGGGCGGGGATTATAGTTCTTTTTTGCCATCGCAGATGATGAAAGGAGAGGGAGAAACGAAGAGAGGGAGAGAGAGAGGAAAGGCAAAAGGCACGATGATTGGCTCACCCTTTTAAAGAGCACAGGACTCTTCCCAACCCCTCGCCCCACTGTACTCTGCACGTCAATAATTCATCGCTCCATCTCAGTCAGCCACAGCAGCCGCCATGCAGGAGTTCCACATCCACGAAATGATAAAGTAGTAAAAATGTAAGAAAAAAATAGCACAACGTCCCACCCCCCCAAACCACATGAATAATTTGACTGTCGTAACACTGATGTAAATACAATGCATGACTTGCTTAGTGCCTACTGCGTGGCCGGCATAAGAGAACTAGAAACATCCCCTGATTTTATTCAATTACTCACTGGAAGAGGATATAATAGGAGAATTGCTTTTCTTAGACAGTTACATCTTTATTCTGTAGCCAGTCTAATGGAGGGGGAGGAGAGAGAGAGATGGCCTGGAATAATCTTTAAATGCTTCAAAAGAAAATGACCTGAAAATGACTTGAAAGTGTGGAGAAAATGCAAAGAAAAAGAACATTTCTCCAAAATAAAATGTCAGTGCTATAGCAGGGTGAAATCTCAAAGCATCTTTAAGATTAGGAACATATGGTTGAAGGTGAATTAAGTAGCTGTGAGAAATGTCAGAGGCATTGGAGTGCATACAGAACAACAGAGAGAATGATTTTAGGCAAAAGCACAGGGGAATTGGGTAAAATGGAAGAAGGAAAGGCATTTGCATGTTTTTTTCAACATGTATCCGCACAGGTTCATTGGAGAGGTGTGTGTGTGTGTGTGTGTGTGTGTGTGTGTGTGTGTGTGTGTAAAAATGTAGATTACAATCGCATTAGTGGCAGCATGGTATGAAGGAAATATTGTACATTGTACATTTGAAGAAAAAGGCATTTTGCTTTGGGCCTACAACTGCGCCCTGGGGTACTCCAGCAATAAAGAAATATCACTGTAATATAGTTATAATAGTTTTATCTCAGAATATTGTTTTTGTGTTTGTTGCTACCTCCTCAAATGTCCATAAATTTCTTGTGTGTGTCTATGTGCAGGTATGTGAATACTTTGCTGAAGCTGGTGCCCCAAGTCTTGCAGCTACAGGAGCAGCTGAGGGAGGCAGTACAAAATGGAGACATGGAGACCTCACACGGGATCTGCCGCATCGCTGTTGCCCTTGGAGAAAACCACTCAAGGTTCGTCTGCATATTCACACACATAACAAAGAGGGTGGCATCTTTTTGAGAAAAGTGAATTGTCCCCGAAAAAGGATCGCAACAAATTGCACTCATTATATTCACACAACTGTTCTGAACTTGGCTCCTAAATTAAAAATGTAAATATTATGCTTATGAAATTTGCACATAGTTGAAAACACACACACACGAACGCACACACACGCACACGCACACCACACACACACACACACACACACACACACACACACACACACACACACACACACACACACAAATAAGAATACAAATAGGGCCTAAAGCTTTATTGGAACGGAGCAGCTCTGAAACACCTGTTTTTCATAAGCTTCCTCTGTGGCCTGCTGCCTGCTCTACTCTGCTCTGCTCTGCTGTGTCCTGGGCTGGCAGGATCAGGCCTGGGTGTTATTGCCATGCACCAACAGTGGTGCGAAAACAGATTTGCATAACTCAGCTATCGATCTGCATAATTTGGCTCGGGGTCTAGTGCTAATGCCAGTGATGTGGGCCTGTGCATGCTAATGTGTGTTGTGCCCATTTGGGTATGTTTGTGAATTTAGGGGTAGGTTTCTGTGTGTGTGTGTGTGTGTGTGTGTGTGTGTGTGTGTGTGTGTGTGTGTGTGTGAATGTGTGTGTGTGTGTGCATGAATGTGTGTGTGAATGTGTGCGCATGCATGAACAAGACAGATTTTTAAACTCTTCCATCCACATAACTGTCAGCTTCTCTTCCCTGGCAGTTCTGCTGATATTGCATCCCTTGAGTTATTGATTGTGTTGTGGGAGCTGGGACACACACACACACACACACACACACACACACACACACACACACACACACATTCCCAGCTCATGGCATACATTCTGCTGATACATTACATTTTTCATCAAGTCCTGGGGATGGAGAATGAAGCACTGCAACTCTTAGCTCTTAGTTTTTCCTCCCTTGATAGTCTGAGTCAGGCTCCAAATGTAGTCAAGCTTGAATTTTCATTTCAATTTTACAGTTCAGTTTTTGAATTATTTCAGTCTAATGAAAGTCGGTACGTTTGATATGATCTCTCTACGCATGCCAATGCCCATGAACTCCATGCTCATTTAAGCGTGTGTGCTTGTGTGTGTGTGTGTGTGTGTGTGTGTGTGTGTGTGTGTGTGTGTGTGTCCTTGCGTGTTTGTGTGCTTACATTTGTGTGTGTGTGTGTGTGTGTCTATCCTCTAGGGCTCTGTTGGAGCAGGTGGAGCATTGGCAAGGCTTCCTGGCACTGGTGAACATGATCATGTTCTGCACTGGCATCCCTGGGCACTACCCCGTCAACGAGACCACCAGTTCACTCACCCTCACGTTCTGGTACACACTACAGGTGGGAGAGCTGCCATTCTCATTTGATTTAAACACACAGCAGGGAAGGACTAGATTGTCATGTGCCAGGATATTATGATTCACCTTCAACATGTTTAATTACATTGCCATTGTACTGATGGATAATGTACGGTACATCTTAAAAATATGTATACTGTATATGAAGGCTTTGAAACTTCATGGAAGAACAAAAAAAAAAAAATGAGCAAAAAGCAAAACCTAAAAACTATATTTTTTATGTTCCAGTGCAGAAATAAATTAATTTAAAATAGATTATGGTAACCACCATTTTCCATTTCTACAATTGTGTTTAAAGCATCACAATATTATTGCACCTTTGTAAAAAAAGAAATGAGACCACATTGTTTGTTTTTCAAATGTTTCAGTTCTCATATACAGTATATGTAGGCTATAAGGAAACAGTGATGCAGCTTGTATGAAGCCGAGACCTTTAAAAAAAAAAAAAAAAATCTTAAACGGCTTTGATGTGTCTCTTCTCACTCTGTACACACACACAGTACTATGCACATATGTATAATTTATTCCCTCATGCTTTTATCACTTTGATTCAGACTGAGCCGCAAAAGCACTGTATACATGGATGATGCTAATAGATGGCTTGGAACCTCCGTTACTGCAGGCCCATGATTATGGAGGACAGTCCAGATAGATTATCATCAAGTCATATTCCAGCATTAAAAGGAAGTGACAAGGCCAATAATGGACGAGTCTTGGATATTGTGATGTTTAGTTTAGATGCTAATGTTTGTGTTTGGTTAAGGAAGCAATATCGGAGATGATGGCTACCCTGTCAAGCTGACGGTGGTGGTCTGTAGTCCTGTGTGTTTGACAGCTGTGGATGGACGGGCAAGCGTGTGTGTGTGTGTGTGTGTGTGTGAGTGGGTAGTTCAAGTCAGGGAGAGGCATGGGGGAGAATCAGGAAATGGGTATGTCAGATGTCATCATCCACCATCGCATCAGCGGCGCTCTGTGTCCTTGTGTGTCTGTGTGCGCGTATGTCTTCTCATGTTAGGAAGTGTGTGTGTGTGTGTGTGTGTGTGTGTGTGTGTGTGTTTCTCTCTCTGCCTGCCCTTGATTATGCCTGTGCACGTTTTTGCTTGCTGTCAATCCTGTTTTTGTATGCAGCACCTAACACTCAGTTCAGTTACAATAGAGCAGACAACCTCCATCCTCTGCAAATCGTCTCTCTCTCTCTCTCTCTCTCTCTCTCTCTCTCTCTCTCTCTCTCTCTCTCTCTCTCTCTCTCTCTCTCTCTCCCCTTCCTTCTGCTCTGAGTGCTTTTGTGAGATTATGTGAGTAAATCAGATAGCCATCATCTTATCTCACTCTTCTTGTATTCTATCCTTAACCCATGGCCTTCCTAGGCTACACATACACTTGCCTGTCTACACACACACACACACACACTCACTCACACACATTTGAAAGATGCCTGTACTGTATTTTCCTTTCTATTCCTCTGTTGCACTCTCTCATACTTGTATCCCATCTCTCTCTCTCTCTCTCTCTCTCTCTCTCTCTCTCTCTCTCTCTCTCTCTCTCTCTCTCTCTCTCTCTCTCTCTCTCTCTCTCTCTCTCTCTCTCTCTCTCTCTGTCTATTGCTCAATGTTCCATCAATGTTTCATACGCTCCCAGTGCTCATTGACACAGATGGAAACAGAGGGGCATATTTCACAGCTGAATTGCATGCTGGGACTGGTGCGAGGTTACTGATGGGAGTCAGGTTCTTTCATTCAGCCCCCGCTGTGCCGTGTCTCTCTGTCACCGCTCTGAGAGAATCACCAGATGAATGTAAAGGAGCAGACATGGAAGGCAGACGCCATCCCTCCCTTTGGCACTGCCAGAGACTCTCACCGGAGACGCGCACACACACACACGCCATCCACCTTTCTCACAGACTCGGTCTTTCAACTCGCTGAAAAAGAGTGTGTGTTTGTTTTTTAAGCTTGATGTATCATTCATGGGAGAGTCCATGTTTGTGTGTGTGTGTTTTACTGTAGGATGATGTTCCATGCAGAATCCATCCACCATCTCCCAAGACAGAAACATTGTTCTACTTATTAAAAGTATATTTTTATGTGTGTGTGTGTGTGTGTGTGTGTGTGTGTGTGTGTGTGTGTGTGTGTGTGTTTTAGGATGATATCATGTCATTCGAGGCGGAGAAGCAGGCGGTGTATCTGCAGGTCTACAGGCCTGTGTACTTCCAGCTGGTGGACGTGCTGCTGCACAAGGCCCAGTTCCCCACGGATGAGGAGTATGCCTCCTGGTCCTCAGACGAGAAGGAGCAGTTTAGGATCTACAGGTCTGTCCGTCTTGTCTGTCTGTCTGTGTGTGTGTGTGTGTGTGTGTGTATGTGTATGCTGTTTTTGGACGTCTAGGTGTGCCTGTATGTCTTAACTACTTGTTCTCCCACAAGCTCCAAGAAAACAGTTCAGCATTCAGACTCGGTTGTCTGTATTTCTTTCATATAACTGTGTGTGTGTGTGTGTGTGTGTGTGTGTGTGTGTATTTGTTTGTGTGTGTATGTCCATCTGTTATTTGTTTGAGTAAAAATGTGCTGAAGTCTGGAATAAAGCTGAATGCATTGACGGTTTGAGTAGTCAGCAAACCTGTCTTTTTGTCTTTCTTGCAGCGTTAGCTGTCAGCAGTGGGGAAATGACAGAATTGCTTGTCCTGACAAAGTACAAAACTCCCCTCTGGAGACATTTAAGTCCCTGTCCCTGTGCTGTGTCTGGGAGCCTTTTACTGTACTGTTTACTTTCTGAAATCTCCTGCCCACGTGTTAACCTGCCTCCATCTCCTGTTTCTCTCTCTCTCTGACTGACAGGGTGGATATCTCTGACACGCTGATGTACGTGTACGAGATGCTGGGAGCAGAGTTGCTTAGTAACCTTTATGACAAGCTGGGCCGGCTGCTGACTAATCCAGACCAGCCGACGTCCTGGCAGGTCAGTTGGCCATGACGCCTTTGACGGCATGATGTCTTAATAACAGACTCACCTTTTATGTGATTCATACACTACAGCAATGACATCATGAATGATTTATGTCAAATAGAAGTATCTCAATTTACTTCTCTGGAAACGGAAGTCATACTGATGTTGATACTGATTTTATTGGGTAGTAATTTGATTGAAATATGTTTTTTTTTTTCAATATAATGTCAGGAAAATGTTTAAAAAATGTATACTAATAGAAATGTGTCTTTTTTTTTTTTTGCATCACAGCACACCGAAGCTCTACTGTATGGGTTCCAGTCCATCGCCGAGACGATAGACGTGAACTACTCCGACGTCATTCCGGGCCTGATCGGCCTCATTCCCCGCATCAACATCAACAACGTCCAACTAGCCGACACGGTCATGTTCACCATAGGTACGGCCTTAAACCTGCCCCGAGTGCTTATCATGGTGTGACGTGCTCCAGGAGCCACCTGTTTGGATCTCTGTGCGTCAGTGTGTGTGTGAGCGCTGTCCCAGATGTTTGTTTTTCACTTGGTGCTTGTGTAGCACCATTGAGCTCTCTGGCGGAGGCTCTGGAGACACGGCTGACACATTCTTGGCTGCGCATTTTGGCAGTTAATTGCTTTGTATATGCATGCACAGAGTGTTGTTCTCTCCCTTCTGATTGCCCACTTTGTCCCTATTTATTTTCTTTCTCCCCTTCTGTCTGTTTGTTTGTTTATCTCCATTTCTCTCTGTCCTTTGCTCTTTCTTTCTCTTTCCCTCTTTTTCTCTCACTCTCTGCCTGTTCACTTGCTATGTGCTATTCTCCCTCCGTCTCAAATTTTCTCCTCTTTTTCTCTCTCTCAATCCCTCTCTCAATCTCTCCTCTCCTCCCCTACAGGAGCTCTGGCGGAGTGGCTGGCTGATCACCCGGTGATGCTGAGCAGCGTTCTGCCCCTGGTGCTTCAGGCCCTGGGCAACCCGGACCTGTCCGTATCCAGCGTTTCCACGCTCAAGAAGATCTGCCGCGAGTGCAAATACGACCTGCCACCCTACGCCACCAACATCGTGGCCGTCTCACAGGTACGCAACACTCCACCACTCGCCTCTCTATCCCCACTCTGCCTAATCTACTTGCGTGTCTAGCACGCAAGCACTGAGCAAAGATTGATTTTTACTTTCTGTCCTTAAAGACCATGATTGTTAGAGTCTGTGTGCGTAAGAAAAGTGTCAGAACTTTGTGTAGCTGAGAGCCCTCTATTGGGCTTAAAGGCTGACCTTGACAAATAGAGATAAAGTGAATGACGTTGACATTCTATAAAGCTTTGGATGAAGGCTTCAGATAAAGATGTGAGAGGAACTGACTCAAGGTAATCATTTTGTCTGACATTATTTAAATGTGATATTGCAGAACAGCTTGAAGATGTCTTGAATGTAATGTGTGTGCTTCTTTTTTTTTTTCTGTCTCTCTCCTACCATGTCCTGAATGTCCTGTCCACAGGAAGTGCTTATTAAACAGATCCACAAGGTTAGTCCACAGTCTGCAACGGCCTTGGGCACGTTTATGTGATATGTATGGAAATGGAGGTGATCGATTTTCAGCTAAATCTTCTAGAGGGCCATTTCCTAACCATAAATTTGTATTTTATTCACACACACACACACACACACACACACACACACACACACACACACACACACACACACACACACACACGCACACACACACACACACACACACACACACACACACACACACACACACGTCTTTTTGCCTCTCTTTATCTCCTCCAATTCTCTCTCCCTCCCTCTTTCTCTGTTTCTCTCTCACCCTCTCTCAGATAGGCTAGTTCAGTTACAATAGAGCGGACATCCTTTTTTTCCCTTGCAAATTGCCTCCCTCTCTCTCTCTCTCTCTCTCTCTCTCTCTCTCTCTCTCTCTCTCTCTCTCTCTCTCTCTCTCTCTCTCTCTCTCTCTCTCTCTCTCTCTCTCTCTCTCTCTCTCTCTCTCTCTCTCTCTCTCTCTCTCTCTCTCTCTCTCTCTCTATATCATCCATTCATCTCCTTCTCTCTCCTCTCTCTCTCTCCCCCTATCTCTTTAGACGAGTCAGTGTATGTGGCTGATGCAGGCTCTGGGCTTCCTGCTGTCTGCCCTCCCAGTGGAGGAGATCCTGCGCAACCTGCACTCCCTCATCACACCCTACATCCAGCAGCTGGAGAAGCTGGCCGACGAGACGGTAAACACACACACACACACACACACACACACACACACACACACACACACACACAGAGCAGCTGTCAGTCTTAGCTCCCACACCCCCATGGCCCCCCTACCGTCCACCCACGGATGTCCACTGTCTTTGTCTCCGCCCCAGACCACCCGCCATGTCCATCTCGTCTGGCCAAGAAAGGCTCGTGCCTGGCTAGCTGTCACCACGGAGCCTGATAGCACAGGGCTATAAATAGAACCGGGAAAATCAAGCATCTGTTCCCGCTGGTTATTTCCCATGCCAGTGTGTGTGTGTATGAAGGCAACGCATTTCTTCGACACACACACACACAGACACTATCTCATTTTTCGTCAGCATATCATGTTCGCCACACTTGTTATTGAAATCTCTTCCGATGAAGAGCTTTGAATCCCTTGGCGGGTCTGACAGCTTCGTTTGCATTTAGATAGAAAACAAACGTGACCGAACGTTGCCTCTGCCTCACGATAAACTAATCAGGCTTCACAACGTTCGGCACAGCAGCTGAAGTTATTTCAACCACCTGAGGTCATGTCTCTTACATGTTCCAGATGTCCACAGAATTCAACTTTGGGTCTCATGCTGGGTAGTTAAGGGGAAGCACTGGTGTGCTCATCCATTCCTCACAAGTTAATTGGCCAGTTAACTTATCAATCACCCTGAGAGTTGCAGTGTGATTGGACATTATATTGAAAATAGTCACGTATAAACACACAGCTTTACAGAAAATACTATAATAAAACTAGAAAAGTGCTCAGAGAGCGCAGACCTCCGCCAAGACAATGTGGTCACAAATGGTGTTCTGGGTCACCGATCACCACCAAAATCGAATCAGTTCTTCCTCGTCCCAATACACACGTTGTCCGACGTCCATTTCATCCAAATCTGTGCGGTGCTTTTCGAGTTATGTTGTACACAGACACACACACACACACACACACACACACACACACACACACACACACACACACACACACACACACACACACCGACGAAAACATAACCTCCTTGGCGGAGGTAACTACAGTACAGTGTAGTGTAGACATGGGACTACCAGAGAACCAAACCCCCAGCAGTAGTCAAACTGCCCTGTACAGCCACGTGGCCTTGGGTTAGAGCAGTGTTTCATCAGACACATGACAGGTCGGGCGCGAGACATCTCTTTGCGATCGACCGTTGTCGCACCATGCCCCCTGAATTTACAGCTATTTATCAGATAAGCGCATATGACAGTAACTTGAGCTTTCCAGTGGTGTTATTTGCTAGTTGCTGAGATGATTGGTTCGAGAGAAATTTGGCTTTCAATTAGTAACATGAAAATGCTAACATTGACCAAATTTGTGCACATATTGAGCCTTTCAGGTGGGGTGTGAAAAGTGGGGAATGGCAGAAAAAGTTTGAGAACCACTGGGTTAGAGAGACGGAGATGGGCACTGCCCGATGCTCCACATGGAGGGGGGAAGGGTTTAAGTTAACTTTAACAGTGTACAGTGTACCTGTATGCTGTGTGCTGTGAGTGTGTGGATGGGAGTGAAGTTCCATCTCTCTGCCTCCACACATCTTTGGCCTTGGCCTTCCTCCAGGCCGACAGACCATCAGATCCACGGGGCAGCGCTGCAGTGGAACATTTCTCAGCGGGGCCAGATTGGCTTTTGCACAGGGCAGCCGCAAAGCCTGGGCCACGGGCTGTGGGTGGCACACACACACACACACACACACACACACACACACACACACACACACACACACATACATACACATACACACACACACACACACACACACACACACATACACACATACACACACACACACACACACACACACACACACACACACACACACACACACACACACACACACACTCTCTCACACGCACACACTCTCCCTCTCGCTCTAGTCAAGTCCACTTGAAAAATTCCCTATTACTACTGCCTTTGAGGGTGTCAGGAAGCATCTGACTGTAGATGGGTGATAAAGAGACTCTTAAGGCTATAAATAACAAGCCCCCCTACTGATAAAATGATTCCCTTTTTTCTTCCCTTTTTCTATGCCAGTCTTTTATGCATCACAAGTGTTCTCTTTTTCTTTTTTTTTCTTGCATTTGTGCGGGTGTGTGATTCACTAAGGAGAAGCGTGTCTGAGTAGATGAATGGCTTTAATCGCCCTTGATAGCCCTGCGCCGGCGTGTTTGTCTTTCTCATCCTCTTCCCCTGCTCTCCCGTCTGGCCCTTGGACAAAGGCAACATGACATCAGACTGGCTAAGCAGCCTGACGGCTCCCTCTGTATTTGTACCAAGGCAAACGCTGACCCCTAGTGGAAGCAGCGAGGAGTTGCCCTGCGTAGCGTAGCTGGTTCCCGCCCTTCCATCTGATCTGAGATCATCTCTCTCTCTCTCTCTCTCTTTCTCTCTCTCTCTCTCTCTCTCTCTCTCTCTCTCTCTCTCTCTCTCTCTCTCTCTCTCTCTCTCTCTCTCTCTCTCTCTCTCTCTCTGTTACAAGCAGTCAGTGACACTGCATACTTGGTCATTTGTCTTGAGTGTTTGTAGTGATGCACACCATAAAATGAGTCATCTTGTGACTTTATTAACATTGCCATAAGCAATGCTTATGTATGCTAACACATGGTATGCTAAGAGTTATGATTATTATTTATAGGCTTATAGTAGGGAGGTTATATATATAGTGTGTGTGTGTGTGTGTGTGTGTACATACTTGCACTGCGTCAGGTTAGATGGCGTCTGCGGCATTTTCTTTTCAAGGAGATATTGTGGAATTGTGAAACCGTAAGACTGCTTGCAACACCGATTGGCCAATTAATGCAAGGGAGACGGAGGTCTGCAACATCAAAGCTTCTGAAAGTGTGTGTGTCTGTGCATGTGCGTTGTCAGACAATGTAAGGTGTGTAAAATGTGTGTGTGTGTGTGTGTGTGTGTGTGGGCGTGGGCTCGGAGGGGTCAGAGCAGCAGCACAGGTGCTCGGAGGGAGGAGCGGCACTGTGCTGTCGTCAGGGAGACGAGTAATTAGAATGTGCTGCGTCGTTAATGAGCTCCTAATCACCATCACCCCCAGAGAGGCCAGTGCTTACACACTACCAGCCCCCTTTCTCGCACTTTTACACACACGCACCCCTACACTCTCTCTCTCTCACACACACACGTAGGCACACACACACTCACACACTCATACCAAAGTTGTGGAAAGACTCCTCTCTCTTTTAAATCTTCTCTTTAAAGCCTGATCTAAGCTCCCTTTCAATACTCTGATTCATCTGCCTCAAACATCACTCAATTTTGTCCATATTCCACATAACACACAGACTGCAGACAGAAGGCTTCATTTGTATTCATATTGAATATCAAACATCAATGAGTGTTTTCAAATGACTTTTTATAACCCTCTATCATATTTATTATTAATTTACTCCCTCCCTCACGATAAACTAATCAGGCTTCACAACGTTCGGCACAGCAGCTGAAGTTATTTCAAC
>JAODXP020000022.1:8504902-8532402 GCA_027497455.2 Sardinella longiceps | reverse complement strand
CAGCCTGCTTCCGAAGGGGTTGCCGTGGGAACCGAGCACTTGCTAGTCTGGGGTTGGCTGAGGTGGGATGGACTGGGAAAGGGCGGGGCCAAGGTATGATTTGAATGGTTACAAACATAAACAAATGTACAGTTTTAAAGAGAAAAAAAAGCGAAGTGAGAAATTATGCAAAAGAAAACATAAATTTAATGTCACAGTAACAGGTGCCTCCTGGGTTCCCACTCCAAACCCACTTTTCAATTATTATTATTATTTTTTTTAGGTTTCTTTATTTTTTCTCGTTAATTATTTTTCTGTTCTTCTTCTTCTTCTTCCTCCAGACTGACTCATGTCTTTTTGTCTCTTTCCGTTTAAGTTTCTTCCAAGACTGCTTCCAAAATGCTTCTCATGCCCCCCCACCCCCACCCCACCTACTGTTTTCTCCCAGAGTCCTTTTCTCACATGTGACAATTATTTCAGAGATATTGTTTTGGTTGACTTTTTCTTTCCACATGACTGTTGGATCTGTTTTGTTGCTGTTTGTGTAAATTATTCTTATTATTATTCTTATTATTTCTTAAGTTTCATCTTTATTATATTTTAGGGCCCAGGGATCATCCTGATATTGTTGATTCATTTATGCAACTCCAAGCTCAGGTGTGTTTTTGGTTTCTTATTTCATTCACTTTGGGTTACTCTACCTCTCTGCCTCCTTCCTCTCACTCCTCTCTCTTACTCTCTCTCTCTTTCTCTCTTTCCCTCTCTCTGTCTTTTTTTCTTTCTCTCGCTCTCACTCTGTCTCCTTTTTTCCGTCCTGTTTGACGGGTCCGGGAGACCCTCCCATTGTAACTGGACGGTGGAATTGACCAAAGTGGGGGTTTGATATTGAAGGACAGATGGTCAGTCCCTCCTCCAATACTCAGGGTTCTAACCAGCAGCAGCAGCTCCACTTGAGGCTCCATACTGTACAGTCGCTCCAAGCACACCTCGCTGTGTGTGTCACTGGCATTGGGCAGGTGGTTCCAGCCACAGCTCTCCTTTGATGCCCAGCAACACATGCAGGAGGGTTGGCAGAGTCGGTGCCAGGCAATCTGTGAGTGCCAGGGTGACTGCCAAGAAGCTAGTATTGAGGCTGCGCCTACCAGACGGTCAAGTATTAGAGAGAGATATTCTGGGAAGTTGTGGTGTAAAATATCGAGCATGGTGTGTGCGAGTAGAATTTGCATTCCTTGTGTTGATTACAACTCGGTACGGTTAGATAAAAAAGACTTGACACATGCTTGGACTGTTGCAACTACTCACTGCTCAGCTGTAGTGGCTTTTTTTTTTTATTACCATCATTGAAGTGTTGAGCTCAGCAACAGTACGCTTTGTTCCAGACAGACTTTCCAGACAGACTTGAGATGTGTACAGAATGAGGGAACAGAGGAGCAGCAGGCCTTCTCCGAAGTTTCAAAGTGCAACGTTATTTCAAATCACTCCCACTTCCTGCTGACGACAAGCCAGGGGGGAGCTCTTCCTCTTAAGCCTGAAATCTTCATTTACAATGCCAAGTGCCAAGTTCCGAGCCAGTGCAATAGATTATGCTAATGGTTCTGGCATTTAAAAAACAGGTTTCAAATGCCATGCCGTCATCATCTGATTTTGTCTAAAAGGTTAAACCTCTTCACTCCGTTCCTAGACTGGAGAGGACGGTTACTATTGTGCATTAGCTCAAAGCTTCATCTCACAGAATGTGTCATAGATATTAGTAATAGAGATTACTCATACTTATTATTAGTTCATGCTGTGATTTGTTTGCTGAATTAATTAAATAATAAATAAGTTTGTTAAATAATACAGTTTTATTATTAAATAAATAGACAGTTTGATTATTGGTATCCATGGCTGTCCCCACAGGGTATACATTTTTAACATGAGAATGAAATAGAACAGTCTACAGTAGCCTTGTAGCATCTTTTTTGTTATTGTTGAAATGATCTATAAATAGTAAGAGTTGTGTGTCGCAGGTTGGGGGGGTGAAGCAGTGCTGCGCTCTCTGTTAGAAACCCTGAGCCCCCACTTGTGCACGTCATTCCAGCCCTCCAAGCCCCCCCCTCTTCAAAAACAAATTAATTAATGACTTGATTAATTAATTCATGAATTCGTAAACGAATCGGAGCCCTCTGTTTGACTTTTTTAAGTTCAGCGTCCTGGGTTCCCCATTACCTCTTTCTTTGATTTCTGCCTTTGGACAGCTCTGGTCTTCTTCACCTTCTCCCTCTTCCCTCTCTCTCCTCTCATCCTCTCTCTCAGTTCCTTACTGCATTAGTTGTCTTTATCCGTACATGTTACAGATTTCTGTTGCATATTCCAACTGAGCAAAAGACATAAGTGACGGGGGAGTTAAAAGATGAATCCGGGTCGGGGGGAGGGAAGGGATTTTCCTTGGGGGGGCGGGAGGAGGAAGGGGGGGGGAGACAAGTCCAAAACCATCATGCCTTTAGTTTGACCTCAGTTATATTTCTCAAAGTTTGATTTCTCTCCTTGCAATTGATTTCTTACGTACCTGATGAGTTTCTTACATTGGATGAGTTTCTATATGTGTTTGTTGGTTGGTTTTGGCGAATATATTGGCAGGCAGAAAAGAAACAGAGAGTGGGTTGGGAGTAGGCCGAGGGGGTGCTATTGGGGATGGTGGGGTGGGGTGGGATGGGGAGGTTTCCGAGGACAGGGGGCCTGGAGGGTGTCCTTCCTGTTCAATGCTTCTGTCTGCTTTGTAGGCTCTCAAACGGAAACCCGATTTGTACTTGTCTGAGAATCTTGACGTGAAAGCAGTCTTCCACTGTGGTGAGTAGTGCGTTGTCATATATCGACTGGAGAGACAATTGCACACATGGTCAAAGATTTAAGATTTGTGTGTGTGTGTGTGTGTGTGTGTGTGTGTGTGTGGGAGAGAAAGAGAGTGATTGTATCGTGTGTGTGTGTGTGTGTGTGTGTGTGTGTGTGTGAGAGAGAGAGAGAGAGAGAGAAAGAGAGATTGTGTTTGTGTGTGTGTGAGGGAGAGAGAGTGTGATTGTGTTTGTATGTGTGTGTGTGAGAGAGAGAGAGTGTGAGTGTGAGAGAGAGAGTGTGTGTGTGTGTGTGTGTGAGAGAGAGACAGAGACAGAGAGAGAGAGAGAGAGTGTGATCGTGGGCGAACTGGTTTCATTTAAGGTATGTAATTTCAAAACTGGGGTGTGGGTGTGTGTGAGTGTGACTTGTCTCCTCATGTTTACAGGAGTGCTGTCACTTAAATTCCCAGAGGCTCCAACGGTCAAGTCTACTTGTCTCTTCTTTGTAAGTACAAATATTTAGTGGTTTTGGCAACCTGTCTTAGCTACACAGGTACAAACAGAATTCATAATTTATGTCAAAACACGTACCAATTACAGGTTTATACTTTCTTAAGTTCTATTTTATTTTTGTGTATTGTTTTTCTTTATCTTATCATTATTTGTATATTGATTACTTTACTTTATTTTATGTCTATTTTTATTTTCTTACACACTGTAAGCAGTATGTTTTATATCAACTCACATCTGTTTTCTAAAGCATTGTGTTGGTCAGGGACTGGGTGGGAGTGGTGCAGGTGGGGTGGGGTGTGGGGGGTACTGTTGCATTACTGTCGGTTTCACAGGCGAACTCAGCGAATTCGCCGGCGATCTCGCTGGGGCGTGTACAAGCAGAGGTCGTAGCAGGGTGTCGGTCGGTTGCGGGTTGCTCACATAACCTGCGCTAAACTTAACCAGGAGTTAAATGGATTTACAGGTTTATTTGCCCCTATTATGTTGTAACATGCAAATGTCGTTTTGGTTTATTTTATTGTCAACGTAATTTGTGTCCACAGTCAATATTGACTGATACCAGTGTGCTAACACGGCTAATCGTTAGCTAGTTATTAGCATTGAGCTAACTGAAGTTATTAAGCTCATTTGTAAACCTACAGTGTTCTACCAGCTACGATAGCACTCGTATACAATATTAACACAATCGGGACGATTAGACAGAAACTATGGCCCAAGGATCCTTAAATCATATTTTTCATATCGAAGTCATGGATGCCGCCATGTTGCTTGCAAAATTTGATCCGCCTTGTCTTGTCACGTAACGTTTCAAATGAACTTGATTGTTATCGCCTGGCGAATTCGCCAAAAGTTAAACATTTCAACTTTTTCGCGGTCTTGGCGAATTCACCATCGCAGGCGAAATTCGCCCCATTCATTTCAGTGGGAAGTACTGTTGAAACACACCAATGTACTTTGTATTTTTACATTTTGTCAAAATCCAATAAATAGTGCATTATACATATAAAAAAAACACGTCACTGTTTGTTGGCCAAAGTTGGCAAAAGTTTTTTTCCTTTTTTTTTGTACAAATTGCCAGCTCAATTATATCTGTGTAATTATATCTGAAATGTGAAGTATTGACATGTATTTATACTGTATGTGTTGTTGTTTGTAAACAGACGGAGCTGCTGCCTCACTGTGCAGACATCCCTCCTGTGGGTCAGGTGGTCCAGCAGGATGGGAAACTCCTTCTACAGGCCGTGCTGGAGGTCAGAAACTCAACTTTGACCTTTAACCAAAATACTGGCATGAGAAAGTGTAGAATCAAAAATATAGACAGACAAAAAATTGCCTGATCCCATCAACTAAACATACATATGTTATTGAGTAGTAGGAACACAACATGAAGAGTTTAATAAAGACAACAAAATGCCTAAATGCCCATCAATGCCTAATCTCATCATCTAACATAAAAACATAACTAAATGTGCATATATTATTTAGGAATAGGGACACACAATCATAAAACAAAAAGGGTTTGATCCTTAACGTGAATTGACCACCTGATTCATAACTTGGGCACTGTGTGCTTTTACCTTGAGCTGTGTTGACCTGTGTCGTCTCCCCCCCCCCCCATCGGTCCTGCAGGCCATCGGCGGCCAGTCTTCGCGGAGTCTGATGGACCAGTTTGCGGAGGTGCTGTTTGGTCTGAACAAGCACTGCTTTGGCCTGCTCACTGTGTGGCTGAAGGAGGCGCTGCAGTCGCCCGGCTTTCCCTCCTCACGCGTCTCAGCCGAGCAGAAGGACACCTTCAGCCAGCAAGTCCTGAGGTAAGATGAATAATGCGCACGCGCATTCACACACACACACACACGCACGCACGCACGCGCGTTACATCTGTCCACATCACCAAATTTTTGATTGGGTTGCAGGATTTGCATCAAACTTTTCATTTTATCAATTTTTTTCAAAAGGAAAAATATAGTTTTAAATATATAAGAAATTTATGGAGCAAAAATTAATTATCTCGCTTGCATTACAATATAATAGCCAGCAAATCGGTGCAAAATTTTGTGGGGAGGAATAAAATTCCAAGTCGGGCCCAATTTGAGCGAGTCAGTTGGGTTATGGCAAATAAGAATGGTGTGATGGTTAGTTTTATTCTTCACTGTTACAATGGGATAATTTTCCTCAGATTGTCTTGATGATTATTTTCTCTCTTTTTTTAATCATTTTGACTGCCGTCATGTTTCACATAATTGTTCCATCCAATTGTGGCCTCCCTTTTCTCTTCATTCCTAGGGAGCGTGTGAACAAGAGAAGAGTGAAAGACATTGTGAAGGAGTTCACTCTGGTGTGTCGGGGCCTCCATGGCACAGAGTACGCTGCCGAGTACTGACTGACTCACTGACCGACCAACCAACCAACCAAGTGACCACACCCCAGACCCCCGGCTCCAGACTCCCAGCTCCACAGTCCCAAAGCAGCCCAGCTCAGCCCAGCTCTGCTCAGCCAGGCCCGGCCCCTTCAGTGCCAGGAACCCCAATCAATGGGGCCTTCACTGGAGCCCTATGAACTTCATGGAAATGTCCCCTGCCCAACGCGCACACACACACACACACACACACACACACACACACACACACACACACACACACACACACACACACACACACACACACACTCACACACAATCTTAAACTACAGCGCAGACATGGTGTAGTCTGTCCCCTGCAGCGTAGCCTGAGACTTGTCTCAAGGCAGAGACTAACTGAGACTGTGCAGTCAGTCAGAACAGGAGAGACCATCCTTTTTCCATATGCACAACCCAACCCCTTCTCTCTCTCTCTCTCTCTCTCTCTCTCTCTCTCTCTCTCTCTCTCTCTCTCTCTCTCTCTCTCTCTCTCTCTCTCTCTCTCTCTCTCTCTCTCTCTCTCTCTCTCTCTCTCTCTCTCTCTCTCTCTCTCAGTCTGTATGCAGTCTCTTGTTCAACTTCTCTCTCTCTCTGTGTCTTATCATCTATCATCTCTTTGCAGCCTTCATCTATCAATCTCTCTACCTCTATATTCATTTTGCTCTTCATCTGTCTCTCTCTCCCTTTTCTCCCCAGCCCCTCCACCTCTCCTGCGGCATGCACACTGTACAATTTCAACCCCTACTTTCTACTTCGTCTTTTCGATCTTCCGTGGCTCCTAGGCTGTTCTCTTGTGACTTTTGCATCCGTACGACTATGAACAAAGATGATAGTGTTAGTTCCACTTCTTTTTTTTATAGAGATAAAATGAAAAAGAGCTATATTATGTATGTACACGTACACCAACATATTATATATATATATATATATATATGATACAAATCTATATTATTAATACAGGGTGCGATAGTCCTGCTGCCACTGCTGCTAACATGGGGACCAATGAAGACTGAAAACTCCTGTGGCTTTATTCATTGATATCTATATCTATCTATATATATATACATATATCTAACAAATCCAAGCTGTCGCCCTCTTATGCCCTTATTCTGCCAAATTGTTGTGAACTTCTGTCATGTGATTTTAGTTTTTGATTTTTTTAATGGTCATATTTTTTTATATACCTTCAGCATCTATGGGTAATTATGGTAGGCCCAGTGGTCCTGGAGGGAAACTGATCAGACATGAGAGGAATGTCTGCATTTTTCTGGTCTACCCAGCCAAATGTGTATGAACTCTCTGAATGCCCCCCAGCAGAAGGGTCGAGATGGACGATTCTCCCGAGAGAATGACAGTCGGTCCAGTGACGGGGAGGGGAATATAGCCACTCCCTCACCAGGACCTACGTGGCGAGTATCGTGGCTGTTGTGACTAAGTCACGAAAAGGCAGGCCCTGATGGTTACATTTTGGTCATCAAGAGGGTGTTTTGGATGACCTCCGGTGGGCCTACTTGTTGGAGCTACTCTCAAACGGAACCCACTACTATACAGCACTGTTGTAGTAGAGCACGCAGCCTTGGCGGTCGTGTTTTAGACATGCTAGTTGACGCACATTGTGTGACATGCCGTGTGCGTGAAATATACACGTCTCACACTCACCTGTAGTTTGACTCTTCAGCGCACGTATTTTTTGTGGGGGGGAGGGGGAACTACAGTTTTCCTTTTATGGCAAAAAAACGCACTAACAGCAATCGTAATGGCACCTCCATGTTGGCTCTGTCCTAATCTGCCCTCATCATCATCATCTTCACACACACACACACGCACAGACATATACACACCGCATGCCCTTAGTCTTGACCACTGTTTCTTCTGACAGTCCATGCCCAGTCGGTGCCTGCAGACATGTAGCATGTGTGTTCTTTTAGGGTGGGAGCGGGGAAGGGGTAGCATATGGGAGCTTGCGCAATGCTTCGGTGCGCTTAAAGGAGTGTCGGTACTGTATTGATGCGCAGTCTGGTTAAACCAGGTGCATCAATCAGTGATTGATTCAGAGACAATTAAGAGACAAAGGGGGCGGTGAAGGGTTGATCTGTACATTCATTTTTTTGTACCTTGTTTTAATTTATTAAATATATCTAAGAATAACCAGTTGTAGTGTTTGTCTGTCTTTGTGAATGGATCTTTTTCACCTTCATAGGTAGACGTTGACCTCAAATTAATTATGGGAACATCAGAAACATTCAACTATTAAATCTACTGGGAAATTTCATTTGTCAATGGCAGTTTGAACTGAGACACACACACACTAGGGAAACATTGCCTTTCTTGAAGTTCATCTTAAAAGTGGCAATTTGAAAATCCATTTGCAAACAAATTCCTTATTTCTAACAGAAATTAGTGAAACCAGCAACAAACATTCCTGTGTGAAGTTAAAATGTAAAGTACAAGTCAGTCATTTCATCTTTATGAAATTGACAAAACAAACAAAATTATGGAATTCATTGGTTTTTATTAAATTTTATTACTGTTATCTCATCAGCATCTTCTCTTCCTCCGGGCAGTATGTCCGATTCAACTGCCAGTTATCAAAAGTCTTAACATGAATGGCCTCAGCTGGACAGTCTGTTAAATTATGTGAGGTTAGCTTCTTCAGTTCCCATTGAACCAGCCACACAAGATCATGTGGACCATGTCTCTGTGCAGTTCCAGTTACAAACATGATTCAGCACACAGTCACGTCTCAGTTCAACCTGAGAACGGATCCGACAGTCTGAATAGTTCAATCCAACCTTAGTGTGGCACCTCCCTCATGATACATAAAGTTCTTTTTTTTCCCCTCCTCTGGTAAGGTAAGTCAGAGAGGAGGAGGGAGGGGAAAAAGAGGGCCAGTGACATGTTCAGGATGACACTGACTAGTTTGTCCCCCCAGCTATCAGTGTCAACTATTGTGGCCACTTCCATCTGCTTCATCCTGAACACATCCCGTATGTGGCACCACAACACTGAACGTGCCACCTGGATACTGCATATTTCTGTGCCAAGACTCATGTGCATTCATTCCTCAAGGACCAAAAAAAGTTCATCCATGTGCGCAAGAGCTGCAAATAAAAAGCATTCAGCACTGTTAAGTACATTTTAATACATATACTCCATAGATATGGTAACCATACATACATATGGTTAGACTTCTTCATTCCGTATAGGGATGGGAGAGGTGATTAGGTTTCCTAATTTTAGTCCTTGATTTTTCTGACTTCATGGCCACCGCGTCACTCACAGTATAATAGCTCACCAATGCCACCAATAAATGAGTCTAGACAAATTTAATTAGTACAAACAGCATTTAAAAAAAAAAAACATGACAGGAAGAAAAAGCATGGGTGGGGAGGGGGGGGGATCACAGTTGAATCAAAACACAAATCAGTCCACTGATCAAAAATGTGATCAAAGAGATCCTCTTTTTCTTTTCTTTTTTTCCTTTTAACCAGAAGGGAAGACGTAAAGACAGGAAAGGCGGCTGCTGAGATGTGAGCTGCACAATGGGCAGCTTCAGCTCATAGAGGCAAGGAGGACCGAGGGAGGGTCAATTCCGCTCTATTCCCGTTCAGCGCTCAAGAGAGAGTCCGAGCAGGCGAATGGAACCAGGGGCACACCTGAGGTATTGGAGACAGGCAGGGAGATGATTAGGGGTGGGGTTATGGGGGGAAAAGGGTAAGGCGAAGCAGTCTCACACACGCACGAACACACACACGCACGCACACACACAAACACACCATCCCTGCCCGTATGAATCTGTCCTTCCCTTGGTAGATTGGAGCAACGATCTGAAGACTCTCCTAGCTCATTCTCTGTGGCAGCAATGTACAAGATGCTGCCTTTTGTCTGAAGGGGATGGAGAAGAAGAGAGAGAGAGAGAGCGCAAGTAGAGAGCAAGTGAGAGATCAGAGCTCGTCCTTCTCCATCTGCCGAAAGGCCTCCAGGTCCTCCTGCCAGTCTGCCAGTAGTGCGTCCAGTAACCGCTCGGGGTCCTTATCCGACGACTGCTCCTCCTTAGGGTCTGCTTGTGCTTCTGCTTTTCCGCTCTCCTTGGGTGGAGGAGGAGGCGCCTTCTCTTCGGTGTCATTGTCGTCGTCCTCGTCATCGTCGTCTTCATCCTCTTCCTTTGCTTTGGGTTGGTCTGGAGTTGGTCTTGGCTCCTGAATGATGAGCTGGGATTGGTCTGAAGTTGGAGAAGAGGAAGATGACGATGAGGAGGAGGAGGAGGAGGAGGAAGAGGAGGAGGAGGGGGCGGCAGATAAAGTGGGCGGGGCGGATGAGGAAGGTTTAGGTGCACGATGGTCCTTTTCTGAAGGGGAGCAGTCTTCCTCTTCTTCCTCCTCCAAATCACCACCTGCAGGAACAAAAGAGTAAGAGTGAGAGAGACAGAGATGGAGGGATTAAGATGGAAAGAACAAGAGAGAGAGAGAGAGGGGGGGGGGGGAGAGAGATGGGCCAGGCAGTGTGTTAGCTCGGTTTGCAACCACACCTGTATAACAAATACTGATCAGCACTGATCAGCATACATTACACCTCTTATCAACACACCCACACACTCTCTCACTCTCACACACACACACACGCACACACTCTCGCACACACACACGCACGCACACACGCACGCACACACACACACACACACACTCGCACACCCACACACACACACACACACACTCTCTCTCTCTCACACACACACACACACTTCTTGAGAAGTACTGTACTTCTATGAAAGCAGAGGTGGCAAAATGATCCAGAAAACACAACAAGCGATCTACCACATTTCACAAACTACCTACAGTACGTGCTAAAATCAACAGCTGTGCAACAAACAAGTTCCAACAGCTGGAAGGGGGTTGGAGGGTGGGTGAGTAGGTGGTGAAGCGCTCCCAACACACCTCTGCTTTCCAAAACCCAACGTCACACACCCAGCATCTGCCTCCTATTGTACGTGACATGCAAGCGAATGGTCTAAGCTAAGCACAATGTTAGCCTAGAGCTGCTACTGACTCAGCAAAGAATGGGCAACACAAGAGAATAGAAAGAGGAGGAGGAGGAGGAGGTAGAGGACAGAGGAAGGTGAGGAGGGGGAGGAAGAGGAAGTTACTTACTGCCGTCCAACAGGGCGCCTGGAAGGGCTTTCCCTTTAAAGAGAGAGGCTGCGGGTCCACAGGAGAGGGGAAGAGAAGAAGAAGAAGAAGCAGAGGATAGGAGCACGGTTACGTTACATCACCGAGGGAGAAGAGAAGAGGGGAGAGAACCACAGGATGGAGAAAGATAGAGAAAGAGAGGAGAACAGAAGTGTAGCCCAAATACCTCATTAGAGTTTCTATAGTAACAGTACCTGTACTGGTAAATGTCACAAGATCAAGTAAATAATGGATTTAAAAAAAAAAAAAAATTCTACAACCCCCTGGATAGCATTGAGGAACCAAGACTTCATACCATGTGACTATTGCTGTAAACATTTTCATGGGTTAATGTCAGTTTAAACAGCTTTGTTTGAGTTAAGGTAAAAATACCACCTCCAAATGAATTTGGATGGTCACAAGTGTCACAAAAGGTGGATATGTTTTATTCCACAAGCCATCTACACTGCACAGTTCTGGAGGGTGGGAAACCAAAAAAAAAACAAAAACAAAAAAAAACAAAAAAAAAAAAAACCTACTACTACCTTAAAACACAATTAGAAACTTTAAGCCATGCCAATAAGGCTCTGAAACTTCAGGTAGCTAGTCCACAACGACGTAAGAGTATAACTTCTCTAACTTCAGTGAGAGTACTAACTACTCTAACTTCAGTTGCTGGTGGAACAGGGCTCTGCTTGACAGGGCTCTGCTTGGGGTTCTCTCCCCCACGGCCCAAACCCCACCTCTGGGCAGCCTCACCTCTGTCGCGGGCCTTGTCACTGAGCAGCACCTCCACCTCGCGGTACTCCTTCAGGGCCTCCAGCAGGATGTTGCCTTCCTTGTGAAAGAGGAAGAGGAGAGGCAGCGTTACATCATCCGTGCTGCGCCCGTCCCCCGCCATCTGGAAGAGAGGGGCCGTGTCGCTGCTGCTGCCCTCGTTGTCATCTGTAGGGGAAGACACACACACACACACACACACACACACACAAGACCGAAATCAGACAGACATTTGGTGAATGATTGTGAGCCAAGGCAATTTTACACTACATTTAATCGCACTCCGCTGTCTGCAGAAGTCTGCTGATGTCTGCTGAAGACTATAGTCAGTCAGCTGAATAATGTCGTTCCCCATATATCTAGCACGGCAGCTATTTTGAAGTCAGTGAACAGCTTCTAAATTCATTACATAGCATGTCCATTTACTTTCAAACTCCACTTTTCAGGGAAAACTATGACTAATACTACTACTGGGGGCGATGGTGCCACAGTTGGTAGAGGTGCCTTTCGGCAACCGGAGGGTTGCAGGTTCGAGCCCCACTCCGCCTGAACCAATCAAGGTGTCCTTGAGCAAGATACCTAACCCCAAATTGCTCCCGGTGAGCAGGTCGGTGCCTTGCATGGTTGCCACCAGTGTGTGAATGGGTGAATGTGAGGTATACATTGTAAAGCGCTTTGAGTGCTCGTAGGAGTAGAAAAGCGCTATATAAATACAGTCCATTTACCATTTTACTATGACTACTACCAGAGAGGATTCAAGCAGAGCGAGAGGTCTCAACGCTTGTTCAGTTCCTGGTTCTATTTTTGCAAGGGGGAGGGGGGAAAAATCCCCCTTTATGCAGACAAAGTTGAGCTCTCATTGGCTGATAGAACTTTAAAGAATCTTTTCTTATTGTGATGTAATGCATTTATGCAGACAGGAAGTATTCCAGTTTGCTCCCATTGAAATGTATTATGATGCTTTATCTTGCTCAGTATTCCATGATCTTTGCTACTACTTCTTTTATTGTCTTCCCTTCATATTATTCTCTGTGTCCTCACCAATGACAATGCCCCCGATGGCCCCGGCCCTCTGGATGTGTCGGGCTTTTTCTGCGAACATGCACTGGCCTCGCTGCAGCAGGGCGATGCGGCCCTGGACAAACTCGCCGTTGGTCAACTCGGCACAGCCACTGTAGGGCTCCGCCACAGTCACAAAGCCTCGCACCTGAGCAGAGAGAGAGATGGGACGTATTAGATTACCATGGCAGCATAACTCAATGATTTTATTGGAAATTTATTGAAGATTTATGAGATTAAAAGACGGAAGCTCATCAGAGAGAGAGAGAGAGAGAGAGAGAGAGAGAGAGAGAGAGAGAGAGAGAGAGAGAGAGAGAGAGAGAGAGAGACTGCACGAAGATAAATGGTGAGCAACAGAGAGAGAAAAAGAGATCTAGAGTTGGGTATAAAGAGAAAAACTCTGGGACATAATGAATCACCACATGCCCAAACAGGTTAATCTACACTCACCCCTGTGGTACTCTTGGAAAGGTCCGTGCCAAACTGGGCAGGGCCGGCGGTCAGTACCACCCTGCCAAAAAAGGGGTGCGACACTATCTGCACGGCACGGGGAGGAAGCTGCTCCTTCTGCTGCTGGCTAGAGAGCTCCATCATCTCCTGCATGAAGCGCATGCCGTCCTCCGCCGCTATCGCACTGACTGCCTGAAGGGGGCGACAAAGAAGGCAAGTCCTCAATGTACACAACAGCATTACATCTAAGACATGGTGGTATTTCATTCAGAGTGCATAATGCATGTTACTCAATACTTATACCGATATTACACAGGATTAACTTTAAGCTTCAAAAAACCACCACCAATCCTCCACACTGTGTTTCTTTCTGTCACTTTCTGACCCATCTTATCCATTACTTTACATAAAATACATTGTGTGTGTGTGTGTGTGTGTGTGTGTGTGTGTGTGTGTGTGAGAGTGTGTGTGCGCACGTTGTCAGACCTGAGAGGCGTGCTGCACCAGCTGCACACGTCCATCCTTTAGGTGGATGAGGCTGACACCCATGCGCCGCAGTAGCTCCAGGTGCTCGGGGTTATTGGCCATGAAATCTTGAGCCCTGAGAGGCGGGCGGCCCATGCCAGGCTCCCTACACACACACACACACACACACACACACACACACACACACACACACACACAGGAGGCCAGAGGAGGAAGAGGAGAAAGAAGAGGAAAGGGGAAGGAGAGAACAGAGCAGTGCGTTAGACAAACGTTAGGCCAATGTGTTTTTGGGAACTAGTAACAAAACACTGCTCTATTATCTTTGCCACCGCAGGGAGTCTGAAGGAGGAACAGCCACAAATAACAATGTTATAGGACAGTAATGAGAGTGTGTGCTAGTTGTAATCTCTGTTAGCCATCAAAGAAGCACACAGCCTCAACAAATACGACATACTCGCTAAACACCACATGCAGCCCATCTTCTGAAACCTGCCCAGTGGGCTTCTGTTCCAAGATTAGATTTTTACCCAACAACCAAAAGCGACAGAGATTATACTATATCCATTGCCCCTCTCCCTCTCTCTCTCTGTCCTCACCGGGGTGGTGATGGCCGTGGGCAACTCTTGTCCACAGCAATCTTGATTGGGTCCCTGAGGTTCCGGGGAAAGGCGGGGTCAGGAAATAGGAGGCGGGTGTTGGGGCAGGTCCAGTCAAAATTCGAGTCATCCAACTCCTCAACGCCCTGAAAGACAGACAAACACACACACACACGCACACACACACACACACAGACACACAAGGTCCACACGCAGCACAAATAACAGTTTAGTACCTACTACTTATAACTGTTATAATCTTATTTTTCCTGTAACAACAACAATAAGATGTGCTATGCAGGAAAGCTACATGACAGAGGTACCGTTGAATTGACAGCAGATGGTAATACTGTGGCATTGGCACCAGGTGGTGACTGTGAGCGTGGTGCAGTGGACAGCGAGAGAGGCAGCAGGTGAGCCTCGGTGGTGAAGATGTAATCCTCCACATCGAAGAGCAGGTCGTCCGAATCAGCAAACAGCAGGAAGAGGTACTTAAACATCTCAGCCAGGAAGAAGGAGTCCATGCTGAGTGAGGGGAGAGGTGAAGGACAAAAGGGCCATCAGACATCAAGTCTCAAAAAAGGGAATCTTTTCACAGTCATATTAAAGCTATGGCATAAGGCATAAAAATGAATACAGAATCTACACAATAAATAATGTAACAAAGACAGAATATGATGAAAATGTTTACAAATACAAGTTGAAAAATAACGGGACAAAGGATTCAAAGTCCTAGCATTGCCTTAGGGACAACTTATCCTATGAGGTGATGAAGATATATTAAGGTTGTATACAGATATATATATAGAGAGAGAGAGGGTGTGTGTGTTAAGAGTTGTGTGAGTGTGTCTGTGTCTGTGTCTGTGTCTGTGTCCCTCACCGATCCTCATGGCTGCCGGTGCGGACATCCTTCATGGCAGCGAAACCACAGGGGACGCGGGCAAAGCGATTCAAGTTCTCCAAAACTGTTCGACCCACTTCCAGATAGTACGGGTCTCCTGTGGCCTGATTGGGCAGTAGTTGAAGGGGTAGGGTTAGGCACTGTATCTACTGTATATAGTTATTACCTCCAACTCTACCAAACGCTTCACTGAATATCTGGTAAATTTGGGGGTAAACCTAAGAGTCCCATTTCAAACACTGACTTTCTAAGACACTGGAAAAGCTTTGAGAAAACATGAATTATTTCACAGAAAACTTGAATGTTAACCCTGTTAAACTTTAAATGACTGATATGCTGTATGACTCATTTACAGCAGTTGTTCATGTTCATTTTAAAAAAAAAAAATGCATTGATGACTTTTTAACGTGTAATGTTCACCTTATAGAGGAAGTAGGTGCTTTCTGCAAACTCAGGTCGCAATGGATGTTGGGCCCAGTGAACTCTGAAGTCTGTGGTGAAGGCCTGCAGTAGACAGAATTAGACATGTTAACCACAGAAAAGATGATAGTCTGCAAGTGTGTAAACAGTGTTAATATATATGTGCAAGTACCAGTATATATACATATCTTCTGTCCATAAATATTTTTGCTATAGTAACAGCTAGAATGACATGGGGCAGGGGGTGGGGGGCT
Organism: Sardinella longiceps; assembly: GCA_027497455.2. Lineage (NCBI taxonomy): Eukaryota > Metazoa > Chordata > Actinopteri > Clupeiformes > Clupeidae > Sardinella > Sardinella longiceps. The sequence goes on along the minus strand of JAODXP020000022.1, from coordinate 8,516,594 downwards.
AGATCAGACTTGCCTCTGGCAGGAAGTTGTGTTTCTTTGTAACTTGGTAAAGCATCTCATGTGTCTCGATGGCAGGTCGGATGTCTCCCTTTAACACCTGAAAAATGAATCACGGCCAATATTAATATTCACCTCCCAAACACAACACCTGTTTTTGATCCTGTTCAGGCTTGTCACCTTCTCAACGGCACCTCCAAAGGTGTTACTTACCTGCAGCCCAGGGAAGAAGGCGAGCAGGGAGTCCATCCAGGTGCGTGCTGGGAGCAGGGGCTTGTGGATGTGCACGTCCAGCAGGAGGGGCGGCTGGCTGATGTACTTCATTATGGAGGCGTAGTGCTGAAAGGCAACACAGTACCATTAGAGCACAATGGAGAATAATTGGCCCATTTAACCACATTTACATATCCATTAACACAGTAGCACTGTGTGGCATTTTAATGGAGTTATATTGGTTTCAAAATGCTAAAAAAAGGCACATTTGCATTGTATTCAATCTGAAAGGCACACATGGTAGAATGCGTTATTGTAGAGCTGAACAGGGCTTTCCGAAGCTTTCTTAAGGCTAAAGTATGCTTAAGGTATAGGTATAGTATAGGCTAAGAACTACTTAGCGTTAAGAAGGTCTCAAGTCTTTCTTAACACTAAGTAGTTCTTAGCCTATACTAATACCTACACCTTACGACCTACAGCAGTGATAATTGCTTTTCGTATCAACACCAGTGGGTTCCTAGACAACACAGCGTTTACGCATTTTTGACATTATGCCATAGGGTTGTTTCTTCACATTCTACTAATTTATGGATGTTTCAACCTAGTGGCACCTAGTGTAACGCTACCCATTCTCTCCCTTTCACACCGCATTCTTCTGTGCTGATCCAGGAGAGAAACAGAGACGGTGTGAGAGAGCGAGTATGAATAGCATTGAATTCCATTAGAGACACATTGAGATGAACTGTATCACAAAAGGCTGCTTTAAAATCATGCTGTGACCTTCACAAGGAGTTGTGATGCATGCTGTAGACTAGAGCCTTTGTTGTGCGGATGCCATCGCTGGCAGCAATGAGGGTGTAACTGCGGGTGAGGGGGGGGGGGGTGGGGGGGATGTGGACTCACTATGTTAAAGCGCTGCAGAAAGAGGTCATCTCCCAGGAGGATGTAGGCCTTCAGCAGGTACTCATAGTATGAGTCAATCCCCGCTCCTACGCCACTATCTGCTCAATAAAACACACACACACACACACACACACACACACACACACACACACACACACACACATTAAAATGACATAAGCATCACTGTTAAGTGTACAGTACATGAGAGTTTCCTATGCTATGCAATCCCTGGCCATCATACTGTACCTCTGCGCACCCACTCCCCTGAGTGGATGTTGATGGTGGTCCCCACCAGGTTACTGTTCCGCTGTCTTTTCTCCCACAGGAAGTCCAGAGCCCTTCTTGCAAGATCCTGCACAGCAGCAAACACACAACATAAACCCTTCTCACTCAGAGCCACTTCTGCAATTTACACTTAGTAATATTCAAAACACCCTGTATTTTCAAAGGTTAACACATCAGTTCACATTTCGCTTATCTGAAACATATGTCGCAAAAAAAAAAAAAAAAACAGTTGCATCATCAGTGTAGCAATAAACCACAAGTTCTCATTTATTTCTGTCTGAGAGGAAGCAGTACTTTTTTTTAATCTCCCTACCTCAAAAATTGGGTCCCCGGTGAAGCGACTGAGTGCAGCAAACTCCAGGATAATGGTACCGGCACAGGCCGTGCAAGTGTCCGTTTCGGTCCCTGTCCGAGTTTCAGGGCCTCTGACACCATGACGCAAGTTCACCTAAGGGAAGAGGTCACATACATACATAAGGGAAGACTTCAACACATACATAAGGGAAGACTTCAACAGAGCATGTTCGCTTCTCTAGATAGGGTTATCACCCGGGGGAATGAAATACTGTTTTCTGATTGGCTGACAGGGTGTCAGTTACAGTATATCTTGATAACAGGACACCTGAAATGTTATCTGTTAAAAAGTTTCACAACCGTTCCATATCGATGCTCTTCAGAATAGTAACTACAGTATAACAACAGTAAGCAATGTTGTAGATCGTCTTTCATATGAAATTAGCACCTCAACCTAACTTCTTTCAAAAAGGAGCCACATAAAAATGTCCAAAGGCTCTGCGTTCCACATCGTACTTGTCCTTTGCCTCCACCTTGTCCATTGTGTTCCCATCTCCGGACACCTTGGTGGCCCTTATCCCCAATTTATTCCATTACTACAACATCTTTATTACATTATTACAACAACTTAATACCATTGTTTGATTAACCTTCTTATTGAGAAGCACCATTTCAAATGGGACATTATTTTCAGATAGACACAAACCTCCGAAGCAGCTCCACTTTTATGGCCGTATTACACTTGCAAATCAAATAGCCAAACAAGTCTAGTTTAAATAAACTATCATGTTAACACTGGGTTACAATTTAGTGGTTTGAATGATGTCAGCACACACAACATTATAACTTGTGACCGAGACAGTTTCTCACTCTAACCAACACCACTCTGCATCTGCGTCAGGGCCATGATTAACTGTTATGCACATGCTGCGCCTTCAATTATCCCTTGCATATCAATAACAACAAGGGAGGCATGATGAGGAGAAAACTACACATCTATCTACCCCGCTATTCAAGCAAAGACGAAACTCATGCACCAGGTGCTGACATTATGCAGCCTTGGGGAATTCAGTGGTTGCAGCCGTTTGGTTTCAGGCCTTCCTTCTCTTAACTCACTGAACCATTTGCTGACAGCCCTACCTCAACAAACAAGCCAGATGAGAACATAGATATGCACAGACAGAAAGAGACAACAGCAAAAGCATTCCAAGAGCATTGCAGAGAAGACATATCCACTGTGTGGACACACACTCATTTTGGAAATGTTCTTTCCAATGAAGCTTTTTTTTTTTTACGTTTTTAATATTCTAGACTCTATTGGTACTCTCTCAACCAACTTTGGTTGGACACCTGGTTTGCTTTAAATCTTAAAAGTACCTGTACGTTTTGAGCTGTTGGCTGTTTTGCCTTTACTTACATTCAAAGACTTTCCATGTGGTAAAGCTAATAATTATTGAAGCCATCATGAAAAGGGGCTACTTTGCCACTTTGAATCATGTGAATGTGTATGGCATGCTGCACGTACGTGTGTGTGTGTGTGCACTATGTGCGTGAGTGTGTGTGTGTGTGTGTGTGTGTGTGTGTGTGTGTGTGTGTGTGTGTGTGTGTGTGTGTGTGTGTGTATCATTATGCCTATTTACCCTTGGGTACGGAAGCCCACTGCTGGTGTTGAAGGCAGGCAGAAGCCTTAGGCCCAGGTCCTTAGCCATGTGAAGAAGCTCGTCGTGGTACCACAACATGTGACGTCCCCCTTCTCTCAGCATCACAGCCATGGAGTGGCCCCCTAACAGCCCCCTGCACAGAGACCACAACACATATCAACAACAACACATTATAGGAGATATAGGACAAACAAGCTGTAGGTCTATTCCCCCCTATATATATACAGTATATATATATTAATTCAATACAGCACCATGAAACCACACAATAAGAGGAATCACTGGGCAATCATTGGGAATCATATCTGGCCAATTAGACATAACAGTTGTATTATAGTGCATAAATGGATCCCTATGAAAATACAATAAACATGCATCGTAGTCCTATGTCAAAAATGTACTACTTAAATAAACATGCATTGCAGTCAAATGACTTTCTCTTCGATTTCAAAACATCAGACAACTTACCCCAGCACTCGAATGTTGGTCTCAAAAACAGACACCACAATGTCATTGTCCAACCGCACATCAGACAACACTCTTCTCACCGCGGCTTCAAATTCCTCAGTTTTGTTTAAAAGCTGTCAAGAGTACGAGGTACGGGAGAAAATTAACAGATGCTACATTTTGGCCCTTTGCTGTGCTAAAAACAGACATGGATAAGGGCCCTCCCTAAAAGTAAATTGACAAACAAGCGTGCTGTACATGGCCTATCCTAATCTAGGCCAAGGCTGTTAAAGTTTAATTGAAGAGAGACAGCAAGTGGGGAAACCAAAGGGGCCATCACTCACCACCAAAGTATCCAGCGTGTCAATGAGAGTGAGGGAGAACCTGAAAAGGGATAAAACCAATGAGATAAGGCTTACCATCAATTCCAACTCTAGATTTCTATTGTATTTAATTACTTGTAGAGAAGCCTTTCTGCTTGGCCTACTCATTTAAGAAAGAAAGAAAGAAAGAAAGAAATTGCTTTCATGTTGAGTAGTGAGAGAGAAAGTGATGACTGTCCAATGATTCACATTGTAGTACACTCTATGCTTTTGTATGTGCTGCAGTTATCTACAGCATAGCTCCCTTTTTCCCACTGTGTGGAACTCCTCTACTGCACACATCCTGTTCAAAATCCTACAGCCTCAGGCCACTTACTTCCCCAGTGCATCGTCCACATCTCCTCTGCTAGGCTCCAGCCCACGCACCCTCCCCCTACACGTCAGCGGCATCAGCTCATCAGCTGGGTAAGCATGGTCCTGGAGAATGAGGACACAAACACACAAAAGGGGGAGAGGAGGGGGTGGGGTTGAGAGGGAGAGAAAGTGAGAGAGATGCTTTGAATTAAAGAACCCTATTGAAATGACCAGAGAAATGCCAGGGGAAATAGTCTATTTAATCTATTTCACCAGCCAGCCAGGCTGCCTCCCAAACTGATAGAGGCAAACATTCCCTCCCTTACACACCATTTCACCTGATCTGATCCGAACCAGAATGAGAAAGTCAAAGCACAATTATATATGACAATGAGATTTACTGAAAAATACAATATTTATTGTATAACATTTTATTGCATATGCAATAATAAAATATAGATAATGTAATTAATCTAAAAACCTACTCTAAGGTAAATTATTATAGTATCTCCATTGTGTCTTTACAAAGGGTGGAGATTTATTTTGTATTTCAAATACTGTGCCTGTCAATATTTATTTTCAGCTTCTTAAGAACTACCTTTGCATTGTTCTACAAAGGGGGAAAAACAAAGCATTAGATGACTGTTTAAGCAAGCAGTCTAAATCCAAAGAAATGCCAGACACAGTGCCTAAAATTTTTCCGAAAATATTTGGGGAGTGAGCACAGGGACTGCATGAACATCTAGGCTTAATCATTACAACAACAAAAAAACAACAATGCAACTATTTTAGCAAATCAAGGAACCAAATCTCATTCCTGAAAGAGATTACAACTAATTCTAAGAGGAAAGGGCAAAATTTGAACACATACCATGTAATTGCGATAAGCGTGGTCAAACATCTCAACCACCTGATCCCTGAGAGAGTTAGAGAAAGGCAGGAAAAAATGTCAAAACCGAAAAATAAAACAACTTTTGCAGGAATAGCATTCACAGAGCAGCATTTCTTCAACATCAACTTCATCTCACCTTAACTTGTGTCTCTCCTCCCGAGACATGCCATGGGCTGGCCACAGAAAGGCAGCCAGCAGTAGCAGCGACAGCCATGAGATCTTCATGGATGCAGTACAGGATTGCCCCAGTGTCCACATGGTTATAGTAACCAGACTTCAACAGAGACTACAGCCCTCCATTATCTTAGTGAATGTACCAACTCTTACAGAACGCTTACAAAGCCACACTAAGATTCAGAAATTTCAACAATCATACCTCCACTGCCTCACTATTCTCCTTAGGTGGTCCATCATCATCAAAGGAAAAGAAAACTCTCAGACCCGGCTACTGACCTAACCTCTCAATAAGCACTTGAACATTCATGTGTGTACCCACTGTAAACACTGCAAAACTGTGACAGGTTGGTATGCACTTTGCCTATCAATATACTCACTGGCCGACCAAATCAGCTTGAAGGTAAACACAATAGCTAAATGACTTGTAAGCCCAAGTGTGCTGACGTTCTCAAGGAATTAAATTACCTCGCAGGTTTCCTTGTCACACCCAGTCACTGACAGTTTGCCAGATAAAGCGGCAAACCTTTTGTAAACATGACACGTTGGCACACTAATATTACATGTAACCAAAATCACCTTGTTTATGTGTGGAGTTGAATTAGGACGAAAACACTTATTTCACAAACACTAACTTACTTACAAGAGTAAATTGCCCCATTTGTTACTTCAAACCTTTAACTTCATGATGCGTGTCCAGTTCTGTTGAGCATGTTACCAACCATTGGTCTCTAAAACGACGTGAAATGACAATTGCACGGACGCAGCAGGACAACCAATCCAAATTATTGTCGTAATCTAGACAGTTATCTTATCAAGTAAAAGCGAAGGTTTCCCACGACATACTTAGGTAGTTATAACTACAAGCCACTTTGTCACCGAGACACTACATTTACATGTAGAAAAGGTAGAAAGACAGCTAGCTCCAGGCTAACAGTATTTGGCCATTAACCTTTAGCTAATGGGCTAGCTTGGTCATATTTCTATCCAAAACCGATAACAGAGACGTCTTTCTGTTATTTCCGCTAAACGGCGACTTTCCAGTGTTGGCAGGTCTTCACTCGAGTCAGTCGTTTATTTTCTTCAACTCAAATTTACTGCCAGTTTATCGTGTTATTTCCTCCTTTCGTTGACAGTTCACTACAACGTTACCAGCTGTTTGAAGAGACAGCACGGTCTCGCTCTCTCTCTTTCTCTCTCTCTGACGATACGGACTCCCAAAGCGACATATGGATGAAACCAAGTCTAACTGCATCATAAGGCTTTCTTCGAAAGAAAGGTTTCCGTTTTCTTAGGCATCCCTAGCTGCCGGGCAGTTAACTAAAACCATGGACATTACACATTAGCCCAGCAGCATACACAGATAGCCGACACAACACCGGACGCTTTCCGACAGACTATGTATACGTCAACATCCGCATCCGGGCACCCACTACCATTCCATGGCTCTGGACTGTCGCCAAATTAACAAATGCCAACTTTTTGTGGTAATCTATATAAATAATAATAATAATAATAGAATGTGTGGTTATTTTTAATTTTTTTATTTTATTTTTATTTCTTTTCTTTTCTTTTTTTTTTTTTACAAAATGTAAAGCGGTCGCAGGTTATAAACTAAATTTGCCTAAATCAATTGGTATAGGGTAGTTTTTGCCTGACATGCATTAGTAAAGTCATGATAACATAGAAAACCCATGTAAAAATGTAGCCATGTTATGGGAAATTATTCTACTCTTAAAACTAAGGAAGTCTTCTCACGTGACTTGGTCCCATGACCTGCGCATGCTGTGATGTCAACATCAGAGTAGGAAGAAAGGATCTGGAGCAGCGAAATTGGGATTCAGACCTCTCTCTTCCAGTCTTGCATCCTGAACAGAACAACTGAGATCTGGGCCTGCAAAGAGTGTCGAGTGAGCATTTAGGTTTTTCTGTTTTTTTAGTGGTTGGGCCGTCTAACTGCATATCTATAAATCAAATCAATCCAAAACTAAGCCTACTGTAACAGTGATAGCCTTAAAATGTTATGGTAGAGTCATAGATAAATTGCTTAGACTGAGATGATGTGTAATCCGTGACAACACCAACAGTCTCTTTGGTAGCCTATATTGTTGTCAAAGTAGCCTGCAGTTGAAACAAGATGTAGCCTATTTAAGAATGAACCAGTACATTTCAAAATAGTTCAAATCAAAGTAAACTTTCTCTGTTTTAGCCTACGTCAGGAAATATTGCTTAATTTTTTATTGCTAAATGCCAGTCAAATATTACACTTCCATAAAATTTTGATAATCGTTTCATTTGGGCCAAAAAGTATCCTTCGATCCACAGGCTTCTAAGGTTTGCTGAAATTTGGCCCCAATCTGGAGTCAGAACTGGTGTAGGGTAGGCCTACTAGTTCACATTAGGACATCTTTTAGCCTATGCAAATGCGCTACACCCTACGCACACATTTTCAATGACTAGGCTTTTAAGCGAAATTTCAACCCGGAATAGTATAGTGCCTGCAGAATTTTTTAAATAGCAGTGCCTGCGTGATGAATGCTGAATGCTGCTTATTTCAACCCATTGTCCAGTTATAGCTGACGCATATCTTTATCCGACCAGATTCCACCAGTTCTTTAAGTTTGCAGTTTGCCAAATAGCCTACTAAAATGTACTAGGCCTATGTAAATTTTTGACTGATGAAAGTAGCCTAATATTAAAATGCTGGATGAAATTATTTCCCTCAGTAGTCTGGCATTTAACAAATATGCAAGAATATTGGCGAGCCTAATATTTCCTGCCCTTAAACAGAAATGGTTTACTCATTGTCCAACAGTATTGGAAAAATGTTTTGTTTGTGTCTTTTTCTAAAGTATCAGCTACACATGCTATTTATTTCCCTTTCCTTCCATTCCTAGAGTGCCTCGGAAATATGACTCAGGATGGCAAAAAGTTAACAGGGCTTGTAGCTGCAACATTCACACCCCTCACCCCTCAAGGGTAAATAGCCTTATTTCCAAGGATTCAGTGGGATATTGATCTTTTTTTCATTTAAAAATTGTATAGCTCATCCTTCTCTTTTCTTATCTCCTTTGTGTTTAGTGAGGTTAATCTTTCAGTGATTGGGCAATACATTGACTTCCTAGTAGAAAAGCAGGGTGTACGGAAAATATTTGGTGAGTACCTGTATGAACCTCACAGTGGTCTGAATAATCTTAATTAAATGTAAAACAACACACAACATGTTTTTTGAGCTGATTTATTTGCTTTGGGATTCTCTCTTCTCCAGTAAATGGAACTACAGGTGAGAGTCTCTCCCTGTCTGTGGACGAGAGAAAGCAACTGGCAGAGGAGTGGTGTCAGAGGGGCAAAGGAAAGTAAGTCATATTCTAAAGATTACATGGCACATCTAATCTGGACATTGTAGCATGCTCTTCTTAGATACCAGTGAAATGAATGTAAGACTTTTGTTGACGTATTTTCTGTAGACTCGAGGACGTGATTGTGCATGTTGGCTGCTCTAATGTTAAGGAGTCTAAGGAATTGGTGAGGATAGAATGTGTCTCTAGTCAGCCGTTTGAAAAAGTCTTGACAAGTGTCAAGGATACACTGGATGTTCCGCTGCTAGTCTAAACTAACTCTTGCACGCAGGCACGTCATGCTGTTGAAGTAGGGGCTGATGGGATTGCAGTCATCTCCCCCTCCTTCTTTAAACCGCCTGATGCTGGTATGATCCTCCCTGCCCTAATTTCTGCATTGGCATATTTGGTCTCTTTTGCTAATATGCAATGTCAACAGATTTTTATGTTCCCCCTCCCCCCCAGCTGCCATGAGGATGTTTCTTCAGGAAGTGGCTGCTGCTGCCCCTGCCCTGCCATTCTACTACTACCACATCCCCAGCATGACAGGGGTTCACTGTGAGAATGCTGCTCCCCTGTACTACTTACTCAGAATACTTATCTATATGCACTAGCTTCTTGTGCTCATTCTGCATGAGTAATCACTCATATAGTTATACATTTTATAGTATTGAAACAAGTTATTGTTTCAATACTATAAACAAGTTATTTCACCCCATTTGTTACATCGGAGAGCTACAGCATGTCTGAGGAAGAACTTATGAGTCTTTTTCTGCCCTCTTATTTTAGTGCTTGCATCAGATGTGATTAAGGGAATTGAGAAAGTGATCCCATCTTTCAAAGGACTGAAATTCAGCGGCAGTGACCTGTTAGACTTTGGTCAGTGTGTTAGCAGCAGTCCTGGACACTGGACACACTTGTACGGAATGGATGAGGTATGCTATTCCTAAAGAACAGCTGACACTGTCCAAAACTCTGTCATCTACTTCCTTTTCTCTACTGTTTTTTTTTTTTCTTCTTCTGTTTGCCTTGCGATCTGGAAAACCTTTATGTTAGTGCCTTTGAATAAGCAACCTCTTCAGTCTAGTCTTTGTCCTTGAAAAAGATTATATTGTCTAGCATGCCTCATGATAGCATTTTCAGGAGCCAAGCTATGTTAACTCAGCTTCTTTTGTTATATAAACAGTTTTATGGCTGTATAATTTAGTTTTTTATTTTTATTTGCAGCAACTGTTGGCAGCTCTTGCCATGGGAGCAGATGGTGCAGTGGGCAGGTAAGTGTCAGCGGCGCTGACACTGTAAATGTTAATTAGCTGTTACCGGTTAATTATTTATTTCACAGAAAATACATACAGTTAAACATTTGCAGAATATATTAAACTCACATAAAATAAAGATGTAACCAAAAGTGTATCTTTTTTTCTTCCTAATGTTTCTTGAAAATGATATTTTATAAAATGCCCTAACTGTAGTTGTCTCTGATCCCCTTAATCAGCACATACAACTACATGGGAAGAGCTGTGAACAAAGTTCTCTCTGCCTTTAACAAGGGAGACCTGACACAGGCTAGAAGTTTACAGGTAAAAGCTGTCTAGTTAATTCACTTTTAGTTTGATATCTGCCTATAAAATCACTTATTATGTACAATGTGTGTATGTACAGTATTCATGCATTTATGTTAGGCTCAGCTTTACTAATGGGATTTTTATTATTTTATTTTTTAAATATATGTTCAATTTATTTCTTATTTATATGTGTGTTGAATAAGAGTTGTTTTTTGTGCTAAAGTTTCAGATACAGGAGATTATCATGTTTGCAATGAAGCAAGGTGAGTGGCACTGTAGTTATTCACTATAAAATACTTAAAATGATCCTACAAATGTTGTCTTCATATCATTTATCATACTGTATTCAGTAGCATTTGCATTTTGTTTATGTGTGCAGGGCTCAATGTATCTCTGAACAAGCAGATCATGTGTGAGATGTCTGGAATATCTCTGGGGCCTCCTCGTCTCCCTCTTGTGCTCTGTGAACAGTCAAAGGCTCAGGCTGTGGTCCAGAAAATACGCTCCATCCTAGGAGAACAGTAACTGTGATGATGGCATTCTTGGGGGCATTAACATTACTGTAACTGTTTTTGTTTTGTTTTGTTTCTCATTTCATGTCACATACACTAAAGTATGTCAAGTGTTATGAATTTCCCTAGGGATGAAAAGTACTATCTTAATCTATCTATTTTATAAGATGCCAGCGGTCATGATAAATATAATCAAATCAGGTCCAAGCAGGTCCATGGTTCTTAAATGGGATGTTTTGCAAAGGGAACATGTATTTGTTGTGTAAACATCTAATAAATAATGTCAATATTTAGGAGTTTTGCCATCAAAGTTACTGATAAACTTTGTTTTTTTTTTATTGTGACAGAAAACTTGAATACCTGAAAATTTCTATTTTTAAGAAAACTTTTATACGTTTCACTCATTATGTAATGGTTAACACAATAAAACTATCATGAAAACAACATATTTTGTGCCTCATATAAATCAGGATTTTATGTGAATATACTAAGTGTGTTCTCTCTTGTCTCTCTTCACACCAACTGTAGTTCCCTCTGGCCGAATGTTTTGATGGTATCAAAGGAATAGAGAATCTGATCATGTGATTCACAGAGACCTGAGATTCAAAAATGACCTCATTCAGTCTTGCTATTGCGCCGGTGTTTGCTTTTGTGTGCGTGCGTGTGTGTCTTTCAGTTATATAAAGAGTTGCCTTGTGCAGAAGCAAATTGGGCAGCCTTTTTTTTTTTTTTTT
>JAODXP020000022.1:8490940-8504802 GCA_027497455.2 Sardinella longiceps | reverse complement strand
TACCCACCCCACAAATCTCAGATCCATGCATTCCTAAATGGGTTCACAGTCAGGCGCACTTGAAATCCTCTTTGCAGGAATGACTGCTATTTTTACTTTTTAAATTTAATATATATATTTATTTTGATGGACAAGTGAAGAGCAAACTACTAATATTTCAGAACAACATCAAAAGCAAAAGTGCAGTGGAATATGTGCTTTGCCTGTGTGTTTAGATGAGCGGATGTGTGTCTAGCAGGTGATTTAGAAGAATCAAGCAAACATGAAGGGCAGAGGAAAGCATTTGTGGTTTTGGCAGCCGATGGTCAAGAATTTGGCTGCGAAAGTAAAGGACTAGGAGGGTGGGGTATAGAAAAACACTGGCATGGGGAAAGCTAGAGCTTTTCTGCTCCCGTCAGTCCTTCCATCCAGACATCCATCCAGACATCCATCCATCCATCCACAGGCCGAGGCTGCTCTTTTTGGGACTAGGAAACAAACATGATCTGTCTATCAGTCTGGCTGTGGTGGACCTTGCTTAGGGGCTGTTGTCGGACAGAAGAAACAGGCCCGATGATACTGGGTCAGGGCCAACCATGTGGAGCAGACATAGAGGGAGTGTGTGGAGCTAATCTTACATGCATGACTCTGGAGCCCTCTGAAGAGGAACAAGCTGCTGCCTCAGGAGTATGCAAGAGTGAGTCTACCTTTCACTCACATGTGGATTTGGCTTCTGTCTAGATAGACTACTGCTTGGAAGTGATTTTAAACACAATAGTAACAATATTAATAATACTGTTTAATTAATAATGAATTACTGTTTAATAACATTTCATTTAAAAGTGTGGTTAAAGTGGGTTATACTGTACATGTATCTCCAAAGGGATCTTTCTAGTCATTACAAGATCAATAACGATTTAGAATATCTGAGAGAAGTTATATGGAAGACTGTTTTCATTTACATCCAGCATTCATTTATTTAGGTAATATGTTGTATAGCTTCACATCAGTGCTGTCTTAATCATAGCACCACTGGACACAGACTGTGTCCCTTGTGACAGCGTGCAGTGCCCACCGACCAGACGTGTCTGCCCTGGCGGGCATGTGACTGAGCCGTGCGGCTGTTGCCCACAGTGCGCCCGCCAGCGGGGGCAGTTGTGTGGCGGGCCACACTGGAGCAAGGGCTACTGCGACCGAGACCTCACCTGCTCCCAGATCACTGGCCTTCTGCCAGCCACACCCCCACAGACTGGAGTCTGCAAAGGTATGAGGTCGGCTAAGGTCCGCAGCAGTACAGCACAGACATCAATGGTCCTTACTGTAACAATGGATGGCCATTTTACCTTTTTGTTCAACTGCTAGGCTGCATGAAATCGCTTATACACCAAATCTGTAACGCAACTGCAAAACAATATACAATCACTAATTCACTGTTTAACTCCATACACAGAGAATGCAGCCAGAAAGTGTGTTAGTTGTTGTCAAATTTGTGTAAGCAGGGGGGAAAACTGTGGAAAAAAATGCTTGGCTTTAGTGAGGCATTGCCACTCTCAAGGCAAACCATTATAGACTTTGGTTTTAAAACTATTTTTGTACTACTGTATATTTATGTAGTCTTACCATAAGCCATACTATAAGATTAAAATCAATCAAACTCTTTATGGCTCAATGCAAGATGTACTGGCTGAGCAAATCTATTTGCTGCCGCGAGGGTATGTCTAGATATATATTATATATATATATATATATTTACCTATATGTGCATTTATGTGCTTCCCATGTAATAACCTACAATTTATTTACTAATTACTAATTATTTACAATTTACTAACCCTAGGATTACAAAGTGTATTCTTCTGCTCTGATCTAGTACTTCCAGGATACCAAACGGACTACCTTGCTGACCCGCTGTGCCCATTGGTGACAGGCTGCAATGTGAGGGCCGGGGCCTGTGACTGCTACTCTGTCCAGACCTGCCATTTAGCTTTTTCCTATCAAAGCTTAGAGGACTGCCTCAAAACCATGAAAGGTGAAGTTATTATTGAAACTCCCTTTTGCTGTTTAGTAAGAATTGGGGGGGGGGGGGGCTTTTTCCTATCAAAGCTTAGAGGACTGCCTCAAAACCATGAAAGGTGAAGCTTATTATTGAAACTCCCTTTTGCTGTTTAGTAAGAATTACTAAAAAGTGATTGCTCAGTGTATTTTGTGGATGCAAATCCTAAAATAAATCCTAAAAACATGAAATCTGAAAGCTAAATACATGTCTCTACAGGAGATGAATATTACTGGACTGATATGGACGAAGAAGAAAGTGAGGAGGTGGAGGAGGAGAGGGAGGAGGAAGAGGACGAGGAAGAGGATGCGGACTGTACAGAATGGAGCTGTGAGGTACAAGAGAGCCAGTGTGTGTGTGGGGAGAGGAGCTGTGATCCTCAAAGTAATCCACTCTCCGAGGAAGCATGCCAGGACCTTCTGGGTGTGTATAGGGTGGGGTTCCCCATCTTCCTTCAGAGATTTTAAGTTATTAGAATTTTTTTAAAAGCTGATGTTTACTGGTACCATACATAGAACGTAAAAAGGTTAATTAGTAATTAGTTAATTAGTAAGTAAGAAAGTAAATAAGTAAGTATGTAAGTGACATTTATTTATCAGGCATATTTGAACTACATTTTTAGCCAGCCAAAGTGCAACACGGAGGAAATAAAAACATGAAAGTATAACCGAATGAAAGCAGCATTCCACAGTGGCAGGTAACAACAACAACAACAACCGTGTTTTTCATCAGGAGCTAATTCCATTTCCTCCATTTCCTCCTTAGTACAAGCTAACTGCAGCAATGCCACTTGTCCTGAAGTTCCAGTACTCTCCTGTCCCGAAGATTCCATATTAACACAGCCCTTCACCCTGCCTGACAGCTGCTGCCCCCTAGTGCCCTCTCTGTGTACTTGCATCTTTGAGAACTGCACAACAATTTCCCCCACTTGTCCCCCTGGTCAGCAAATGAAGCACACTGTCAAGGCAGATGGATTTCCAGGGTCTTGCTGTGATTTATATATATGTGAAGGGTTCTGAGGAAGAAGATCCACAAGACACATGAGAAGACTGCATGAGTTTGTGACAAAGTACCGGTAGAATTGAATAGCCTTTATTTTGCTGTGTTTTAGGCTAGACTTTTAAAATTATATTTACAATGACATTGAGGGAAATTGATGATGATAAATGGAATAATTGTACTCCTTACCAATATATTTCTTGTTTCAATGTTCTTTTATAATGTGACAGTTCTACGTGATTTTAGCATGCAGTTGTATGTATCTGTGTTTTGTTATTATCCTCTGTAAATAATGTACAAATAATAAATAATTATGTCAACACTACCAATAAGGCTGAAAGGCTTTTTAAATAACTTCATATTCAGCATTTATGTGAAACTCCTGGAACTCCTTATGTGAACTCCTGGAAAACTTTCAGTTCTCATTCTTGTCTGAAGCTATATGTCCATTCTACAGAAAGTCTATAATGTCTATTTATTGAATTTTATGCTATACTAGTGCATTGCCCGTGTGAACACGTTTTCCCAGAAATGTGTAGTCCATTTAGGCCTACATGTATGCAGGTGAATCAGAGATGTGATATAGCCTATCCAGTAGGCTACAGTAGCCTGAGACATTTTTCGAAGTGCAAAGCAGGCCCATGGTGAGAATTGAAGTTGCAATGTGGTTTGAAATAGATAAGTACATCTTTCCAACATAGATTTTTGTTTGACATGTTTGCTACCCGTGTGTTTTGTTGTTGCATTGAATGAAAGCAACCAAATTATAAATGGCGTGTTTCACTCGGTATCTCGGGTCTGTGTTAGCCTATCTGTCGTCAATTGTATCACATAGGCAAAAGCATGTTTCGAACTGCATGTTGATAGATGTGCTTCTTGTTCTTACCAATATGGGTTTGCATGTTGTGAGATGAAAGAGTCATCTTGCTGGCCACATAAAAGGTGAGTAGGCCTATATACAGAGTGCGCACCAGAGGGCACCTTTCCCACATATTATTTACACTCAGCTAAAAATGGCTGAACAATATTTACAATACATTAAAGGCCATCGTAAACATGTCAGTTCATTAATAGGTCGTTAGTTAAGGTTACTCCTTCGATGTGGTTTTAATGGATTTTTAACTTTTTACTTGTATCCTACTGTGTTAGACTCTCCACCGTATGTTTCCTCATGACTACCTTTTGTATTGAACAAGTATGCTTATGGGATGTGATGATTAAACACATGTTTTTGTATAATGATAATGTCTAGCCTACCAGTAAGGGTAAAGCGTAATGCGACCTATTAATGAACTGATGTTTACGATGACCTTTAATGTAAATATTGTTCAGCCCTTTTAGCTGAGTAATAATATGTGGTGTATATTTTAATGTGACCCCCCCCCCCCCCCCCCCCAACCCACCCGGGCAGGTATTTATACCACACCCACTACACCTGTTCTCTGTTGCACTGTGATGAAGGACTGACAGTCCGAAACGTCGTGCTATTAAATTATTGAGAGCATCAAACAGTGTTTATTTTCCTTTTTGTCAGACAAGACATCCAACTGTAACTTGTGTAAGTGAGGGCATCAGATTCAAGATGGTGTTGCTTACTATGATTGCCCGTTTGGCAGATGGCCTTCCACTTGCTGCATCTATGCAAGAAGACGAACAGGTAACGTAACCAGTCTTTCACTTCTCGGAACACTCCATTTCAGCGAATGAGACGTCAGCTGTCTGCACTAGCTATCCGGCTAATAACAAGCTCACCAGTAGGCTATAATAGTAGAATGTAACGTAGGTGTAATGTTAACCAAAGTGTAGTAACATTGGACGTTAGCCATATATGAACAGTATGACATGAACAGTATTAGATTACTTGGGTTGTTGGGGTTGGACAGTGATGCACAGTCTGCCCACATAACCTATATTAAAAGGCCTAGTTATCATAGCATGATCATATTTAATCTATAAAAAGTTCAACTTTCAAGGATCTAATATGTTTTATTTAGTGCATGCAAAGCAATACTATATATTGTTATCCGGTGGCATTTTAGGCCTATTATTATTCCACTTACCAAATTTGTGCGATTAATTCAGCAGCTAATGGTTCAACGTAGCAACTTAAAGCAACTAACGTTACCATCGCGTAGCTCTAGATTTGCAATTCCAAGGAATTACACAGTGCATGCAAAAGAAAAAAAGTAGAGTAAAGGCAATCAGTTACTAGTCATGTAGCAAAGAAAATGTTGCTACCTTGATCATGCTGTAGTTGAATAGTTGGAAAAAAAAAGAAAAAGGTGTTAGTTTCTGTGTTGCTTGCTACAGTATGTTGATTGCAAGGGTACTTTTGGTTGTTGTCAGGCTGTTGCTAGGGTGGATATGGTGGTTGCTATGCTGGTTGCTACGTTGATCATGTTGTTACTGTATGTCTAGTGCTTGGTCCTCAGTGTGGAAGTGGTTGCTATGCTGGTTGCTACGTTGATCATGTTGGTTGCTACGTTCATTGCTATATCATCATTTTTGGAGTGGTTCTTCGGACATTGCAAGGGTGCTGGAAGCTGTTGATAGGCCGTTGCTAGGTGTATATGGTGGTTGCTATGCTGGTTGCCACATTGATCATATTGGTTGCTATGTGAATTGCTAGGTCATCATTGTGGAAGTGGTTCCTGGAAGGTGGCATGGGTGTTTAAAGTTGTTGCTAGGCCGTTGCTAGGGCGGATCTGGTGGTTGCTATGCTCGTTGCTATTATCGTTGCTATATCATCATTGTTGGAGTGGTTCTTAAGACATTGCAAGTCTGCTGGACGCTGTTGCTAGGCCGGATATGGTGGTTGCTATGCTGGTTGCTATGCTGGTTGCCATGTTGAGGGTGTTGGTTGTTATGTCGATTGCTATATCATCATTGTGGAAGGGGTGCCCAGGACGTTACAGGGGTTGTTGCTAGGGCGGATATGCTGGTTGCTATGCATATTGCTAAGTCATCATTGTGGGGGTAGTTAGCAGTGGCTATTGTTAATGTTGATGTATGGGTGATAGTTGAATACTGACCGCTCCGCTTGAATCCTCTCTGCTATTATCAGCTGTATTAAAGCAGCATTTCAACATTTTTAAACAACTTTATGTAACGGAGGCCAGCTAGCGCGGCTAGCTCGGTGGTAGTGTGTAAATCCTCATCACCCAATTCCATGGGCGCTTCTAACACGCTGAGTTAGAAGCTTGGGCTTTTAGCTCAGTTGGTTAGAGCGTTCCACTCCCACGTCGGGAGTTTGTAGCTTGCGGGGTGGCGGGTTCGAGACCCGTGTGTGGTGCGGACCGCCACCGGCTACATTGGTGCCGTGACCCGGATGGGAGTGAGGATTTGGAGGGTGAGTGTAACGGAGGCCAGCTAGCGCGGCTAGCTCGGTGGTAGTGTGTAAATCCTCATCACCCAATTCCATGGGCGCTTCTAACACGCTGAGTTAGAAGCTCGGGCTTTTAGCTCAGTTGGTTAGAGCGTTCCACTCCCACGTCGGGAGTTTGTAGCTTGCGGGGTGGCGGGTTCGAGACCCGTGTGCGGTGCGGACCGCCACCGGCTACATTTACAATAAGCAACTTTTTATGTAATCATTGCCAACCAACTGTTTGACGCAGCCAAAGGCTTGTTACAAAGTATTGTAACAAGCTGTATTCATCCAACTATCATAAAATTCAACTTCTTGCAATGTTTTTGCAACTTTTTACAACTTTTTGCAACAACTTCCACATTGATGACCAGGCAACCAACATAGCAACCACTATATCCGCCCCAGCAACAGCCTAGCAACTACAATGCCAGCCCTAGCAACGGCGTAGCAACTGCTTCCAGCATCCTTGACACATCTTAGAAACCACGCTGATGATGACAGAACACTAAATATAACAACCAACATAACCAATATGATCAACGTAGCAACCGGCATAGCAACCGATGTTCCAAGCCTAGCAGCTGTTCCAGGCCTAACTGTCACAGAGGCTGATGTATCGAAATCCTTTAGTCAAGTCAACATCCGAAAAGCAGCTGGGCCTGATGGGATACCAGGTCGTGTCATCAGAGTATGTTCAGAGCAGCTGGCTGGTGTGTTTACGGACATATTCAACCGTTCTCTGTCCATGTGCACTGTCCCCAGTTGCTTTAAGTCAGCCATCTGTTAGGGTTTTGGACTTGTCTTTGTCTCTAGTCTCTGTGTTTCTAGTTTCTTGTGTCTTTAGTTTATGTCTAGTCTCTCCTGTGGTCTTTGTCTGAGTTCCTAGTTTCATGTGTTCAGTTTCTAGTCTTCCTGTGTTCCATGTGCTTCTGTTTTCCTGGTGTCCACGCCCCCTGTGTATCTCCTGTGTCTTCCTAGTTTGTCACGTGACCATCTAGTTCCTGGTTTGTCATGTGATCCTTGTGTTTCCTGTTTTAGTTCCTAGTTCTTGAGTTTCTAGTGTCTTTGCCCCTCACCTGTGCCTCATGATTGAGGATTGATGAGCTCCCAGGTTCGTGCCACCAGTGGCAGCCCCGCGGTCTCAAGTGCCACCAGTGGCAGCCCCGCGGTCTCAAGTGCCACCAGTGGCAGCCCCGCGGTCTCAAGTGCCACCAGTGGCAGCCCCGCGGTCTCAAGTGCCACCAGTGGCAGCCCCGCGGTCTCAAGTGCCACCAGTGGCAGCCCCGCGGTCTCAAGTGCCACCAGTGGCAGCCCCGCGGTCTCAAGTGCCACCAGTGCCTCCCGTGCCGGCTCCGCGCCTCCCTAGCGCCCCCGGTGCCGGCTCCGCGCTCCCGAGTGCCCCCGGTGCCGCCTCCGCGCTCCCGAGTGCCCCCGGTGCCGGCTCCGCGCTCCCGAGTGCCCCCGGTGCCGGCTCCGCGCTCCCGAGTGCCCCCGGTGCCGGCTCCGCGCTCCCGAGTGCCCCCGGTGCCGGCTCCGCGCTCCCGAGTGCCCCCGGTGCCGGCTCCGCGCTCCCGAGTGTCCCCGTCTCTCCCCGAGTCTGCAGCCCAGCCTCCCGAGCCCGAGTCTGCAGCCCAGCCTCCCGAGCCCGAGTCTGCAGCCCAGCCTCCCGAGCCCGAGTCTGCAGCCCAGCCTCCCGAGCCCGAGTCTGCAGCCCAGCCTCCCGAGCCCGAGTCTGCAGCCCAGCCTCCCGAGCCCGAGTCTCCAGCCACATCTCCAGAGCCCAGCTCCAAGCCTCCAGCCCAGCCCCGTGTGTATGGCCTCATACCCGGCCGCCCGCCCGAGCTGCCCCACGTGCTTGGCCAGAGACCAGGCCGCCCGCCCGAGAGGCCACGCCCGCCTGGCCCACGACCCGGCCGTCCTCCCGAGAGGCCACGCCCGCCTGGCCCACGACCCGGCCGTCCTCCCGAGAGGCCACGCCCGCCTGGCCCACGACCCGGCCGTCCTCCCGAGAGGCCACGCCCGCCTGGCCCACGACCCGGCCGTCCTCCCGAGAGGCCACGCCCGCCTGGCCCACGACCCGCCCGTCCTCCCGAGAGGCCACGTCCGCCTGGCCCACGACCCGGTCGGCCTCCCGAGTTCCCGCCTCCAGGCCCCCTCCACCCACCCGGCTTGGACTTTTGTGTTTTTTGCTTTGGGTCGTCTGGAAGCCGTCCCTTGAGGGGGGGGTACTGTTAGGGTTTTGGACTTGTCTTTGTCTCTAGTCTCTGTGTTTCTAGTTTCTTGTGTCTTTAGTTTATGTCTAGTCTCTCCTGTGGTCTTTGTCTGAGTTCCTAGTTTCATGTGTTCAGTTTCTAGTCTTCCTGTGTTCCATGTGCTTCTGTTTTCCTGGTGTCCACGCCCCCTGTGTATCTCCTGTGTCTTCCTAGTTTGTCACGTGACCATCTAGTTCCTGGTTTGTCATGTGATCCTTGTGTTTCCTGTTTTAGTTCCTAGTTCTTGAGTTTCTAGTGTCTTTGCCCCTCACCTGTGCCTCATGATTTGATTATTGTTTCTAGTCTCGTGTTCACCTGCCTCTTGTTGTCATTTGTTCCCTGCCCTCCTGTGCCTTGTTAAGTCCTGTGTATTTAAGCCCTTGTGTTTCCTGTGCTCCTTGCCGTGTCATTGTGTGTTTGTCATGTTCTTCGTTGTCTTCGTGTCTCAAGTAAACTGAGTGTATCTCAAGTCTAAAGTCTCTAGTTCTCTAGTCTCAAGTCTCTTGTTTGCCTTTTTGCCTGCACTTGGGTTCCAAAACCCTATTGCTAGGAAGAATCCTGACAGCCATCATTGTTCCAGTGCCAAAGAAAAGCAAAATCACCACCTTGAATGACTGGCGTCCTGTGGCCCTCACTCCCATTGTGAGTAAATGTTTTGAGAGGCTGGTGAAGAACATCATTTGCAGCATGATACCACCCACTCTGGACCCTCATCAATTTGCCTATAGACGGAACAGATCCACGGATGATGCCATCACTACAGCATTGCATACCTCCCTAACACATGTTGAGAAGAAAAACACGTATGTCAGGATGTTGTTTGTGGACTACAGCTCTGCATTAACACCATAGTCCCTAGCAGACTTGACCACAAGCTTAGGAGTCTTGGCCTAGATCACAATCTATGCAGCTGGATCCTGGACTTCCTGTCAGCGAGGCGCCAGGTGGTGAGAATGGGCTCCATTACATCTGCTTCACTAACAATCAACACTGGTGCCCCTCAAGGTTCTGTCTTGAGTCCTCTGCTGTACTCTCTGTACACCCATGACTGTGTGGCTCTGCATAACTCCAACTGCATAGTCAAGTTTGCTGACGACACCACGGTCATTGGACTTTTCACCAACAATGACAAGTCGGCCTACAGGACTGAAATCATTTTTAGTTTGGCATTCGCCAGGCTACCACAATGTAGCAACCAACAAAGCAACCACCATATTCCCCTTAGTAACGGCCAAGCAATAGCTTCCAGCACCCTTACAATTTCTTGGCAACTACTTCCATAATAATGACCTAGCAATCAACATAGTAATCAACATGATCAATGTAGCAACCTGCACAGCAACCGCCATAGCAACGGCGTAGCAACAGCCTCAAAGTCCTAGCAACTACAGTATATCAGGTTTTAGTTCTGTTGTCAGATCTTTGTGCACAAAAAAATTACTTTGATAAAACTTTTAAAAAACTTTTTGCATGCACTATGTAATTTCCTTGGAATTACAAATCTAGTTATTATTATTTTTGCTTCTCCTAACCGCTTCCAATTAGGGGAGTGAAAAGGTTGGTGATTGTCTAGTTTTCTCTGTTGATCAAAGTCAGACTGATAAAACAGTGACCTCATGCGATTTGATTGTGTCCTCCATTAGGTGTCTGCTTTCTGTATTGATCCACTTTATTTGGACGACCCCACTGTACACCCAATTCCTTGTTATTTTTTTCTGTGTAGCTTGGAAGAGACTTGCAGCAGTATCAGGCCCTGGCCAAACAGTTGTTTAAAAAACTCAATGAACAGAGTCCAAATCGCTGCACTTTGGAGGCAGGTTCCATGTCCTTCCAGTAAGTCTAACTGGTATTTTTATGCTTATTAGTTATTATTAATCATTGCTTTTTTTCCCTCTAAATACTTAATATTGTGTAAAAACAATAATAATTATATTTTTTCATTAAAAGAAGAATCTCTCCAATTTGTTATCTCTCCTAGCTATGTCATAGAAAAGGGAGTTATCTACCTGGTGCTCAGTGAAGCAGGGTTTCCTAAAAAGCTGGCTTTTGGTTATTTGGAGGACCTGCAAGCTGAATTCCACGAGCAGCATGGAAAGAAAGTCCCTTCTGTGTCCCGGCCTTACTCCTTTACTGAATTTGGTTAGTATCATTTGTGGAACATCCATGGTGAAGTGCCTGTAGTGATTGTCGGCGGTAAAAATGGTGTTTCTAACTACAGTGGAATCCGCTTATAGTGGTCACGTTGGGCCGGGCCAATTTGAACACTATAAGCGGTTGATTACTAAAACCGAATTTACCTTTATTTCACTTATTTTTTGCAGAATTCAATGAGAACAATGAAATGAAACAGATACAGTAGCTTCCACATTTATGGAATTTTATTACAGTAGGCCTACCGTATCATTCAAATGTAATACATGTAACAGTCCAACTTATAGGCTATGTGCCGTGTGTCGGCTCTGCAGCCAGTGCTTTTTTTTAACAAGACTGTTTCATCAGCGTTCCAGATGCTCTCCTCACTGTACTCCTCTCTCATTCTGACCCACTGTTGCTCGAGCCACTCGTCGCGTGACACAGTGTCAGCCTCAGCAGCCTCTCCGTGCAGCTTCTTAAACACAATGTTCTACCTCTTTTTAAATCGCTCAAACCAGCCGCTAGAAACTTTGAAACTCTCGTCTCCGAGGCTTGTTGCTAATGCTGCAGCCTTCTCCCTGACCAAGGGTCCGCTCAACGGAGCGTTGCGAGACCGGGCATGATCAATCCAATAACTACACGTAATTTTAAAATTATTTTTGCACATGTTTACATTCATAAAATGGCCAAAAATGAACATTATAAGCGGATTTCTTGATTACTATAAGCGAATTATTTAAACAGCATTTGTATAGAAATGATTCCGTCCCAAGCCTTTTGATCTATATAAGCGGCTGATTACTATATCCGTGACCACTATATGCGGATTCCACTGTATCCCCTCTTCACTTGTCTTGTGACACCATTTTCAGACACCTACATCCAGAAGACCAAGAAATCGTACATCGACAGCCGAGCCCGTAGGAACCTTGGAAGCATAAACACAGAGCTTCAGGATGTGCAGCGAATCATGGTGGCAAACATAGTAGAGGAGTTGCAGCGAGGAGAGACTTTAACGGGTAAGGTTAATACCCCTGTCTTAACAGGGCCTGGGTATCTCTCCCACAATTCTCTGCATATGGGGCAGTAGTGTAATGGTTAAGGGACACAGTATTCTAGTAGCTTGGAAATGTTGGGTTGGTGTCTCGGCTGCCCTATAGCAAGGATAAAAGCATCTGGTAAAGTTTTTAGTGTTAATGTAATGTAAATGCATATCATGGTTCAGATGTCATGACACGGTACATCATAACACCTCAGATTTACATGCAGGCTTACACAACATGTTCCCACAAAAGCAACAACAACAACAACTTGTTAACCCTGTAGCACCCTGGGTTGCAAATAAGCAACTAGCAAATTGCGATTTTCAGTGGCTGATCACTCGTAATCAAGCGTTCACACTGGGCTAAACGCTACTCTGCTAGCTAGCAGGAATATATTGCTACGTTTTCATAACAAAAAAAAACGTCATGTGTATATAATACTTATATGATATCTATGTGTTCTCTGAGGTGTAGCGATCATTTTTCTCATCCACAAAAAAAATTCTAGCTGCAATCGATTTTGCGCCACACTCCGTTCAACTTTTCATCCAATTATCAGTCAAAACTGCTGGGTGCTACGGGGTTATAAATATAAATGAGAGAATCGTTGAATTTGATAATCTGTACAATTAAAGACTTGAGCCTAATTGTGATCTTATTCAGTTGGTACTGCAGATTATATAGTGTGCACATAAAAGATTAGGCTTACAACCTAATACAACGATCATCAGACAAGGACCACTGTAGTTAGCCTGGTTTATGGACATACCGAATGGGGTGTACGGAATACAGGATTCTGATTCAGTCAAATCTTGGATTTTTTTTTTTTTTTTGACGGGGTGCTGTCGACACATGAACTGAACCAAACCTACTGACGTGATTGCACAGCCCACCTGCAGCCTTCCTGCAAAGAGTGATTTGAGAGGAAAGGGGAAAGAACAAAAAAAGTCCTGTGATAAGGCAAACATGATTGAGCACTCATCTCACACGTTTAACATTTCAGCACAGACTGAATGCATGACAGGATATTGTCATACAGCAGCCATGGATGAGCCAATTACGTTACTGCCACAGGCATGTAGAAACTCTCGTCTCCATATGACCGATGTACACACAGTGTTCAAGGGAGTTGGAAAGTGAGAGTATGACCATAAAACGCAACTGACAGATCCCACACAACCTCAACGTTTGATCTCATGCTAGGTTTTCCTTTCCACTTGTATGCAGTAATTTAATTATTAAATCAGAATCAACAATATGATTGACAACCAGCCTAAAAGGACACAACAGTAGTGTCCCTCAATACTCACACACTTAACAGTTTTACAGAGAAAAAAAAACTCTGCCTTGTTGGAAAATAGCATGAATTTGTAAATAAACAAACAAGCAAAAAAATAAACATGCACTTTTGCCACATTGTTTGACCTTTATTTCACACTAATCGCAGTTTTGTTCCTCACACACTGCAGCTGTAGATTCAAAAGTCAGCAACTTGTCCAGCTTTGCAAAGAAGTACCGCAGTAATGCCAAGTGCTCCACTTATGCCAAGCTTGCTGCCGTCATGCTCATAGTCTACGTCTGTTTCTGGTGGCTCTGAAGAGGGGGAAAGCCAAAGGAGAAAAGCATTCACAAGCAGGATGACTCGACAGTAAGAGAAAGCAGTGACCATGTCCATCCAGGCTGTGTGAATAGAAATCCCCCCCTCTTTCTCAAATAGATGAAGAAAAGAGACTGTTTCACAGACTATCCTTTACTGTGCGATATACATTTTTGTAATGTAATCGGTTATAGAGTTTTATTAACAAAGCAGAAGTACTCTTTGTTCTTGTCTGATGTGCGTGTGTGTGTGTGAGAGAGAAAGAGTTTTTTTATTTTATTTTTATTTTTTATATAAAACTTTAATACCTGAAAATTTCTATTTTTAAGAAAACTTTTATACGTTTTACTCATTATGTAATGCTTAACACAATAAAACAATCATGACAACAACATATTTTGTGCCTCATATAAATCAGGATTTAATGTTTTTTTTTTTT
>JAODXP020000022.1:8477055-8490840 GCA_027497455.2 Sardinella longiceps | reverse complement strand
CCACCCCACAAATCTCAGATCCATGCATTCCTAAATGGGTTCACAGTCAGGCGCACTTGAAATCCTCTTTGCAGGAATGACTGCTATTTTTACTTTTTAAATTTAATATATATATTTATTTTGATGGACAAGTGAAGAGCAAACTACTAATATTTCAGAACAACATCAAAAGCAAAAATGCAGTGGAAGATGTGCTTTGCCTGTGTGTTTAGATGAGCGGATGTGTGTCTAGCAGGTGATTTAGAAGAATCAAGCAAACATGAAGGGCAGAGGAAAGCATTTGTGGTTTTGGCAGCCGATGGTCAAGAATTTGGCTGCGAAAGTAAAGGACTAGGAGGGTGGGGTATAGAAAAACACTGGCATGGGGAAAGCTAGAGCTTTTCTGCTCCCGTCAGTCCTTCCATCCAGACATCCATCCAGACATCCATCCATCCATCCACAGGCCGAGGCTGCTCTTTTGGGGACTAGGAAACAAACATGATCTGTCTATCAGTCTGGCTGTGGTGGACCTTGCTTAGGGGCTGTTGTCGGACAGAAGAAACAGGCCCGATGATACTGGGTCAGGGCCAACCATGTGGAGCAGACATAGAGGGAGTGTGTGGAGCTAATCTTACATGCATGACTCTGGAGCCCTCTGAAGAGGAACAAGCTGCTGCCTCAGGAGTATGCAAGAGTGAGTCTACCTTTCACTCACATGTGGATTTGGCTTCTGTCTAGATAGACTACTGCTTGGAAGTGATTTTAAACACAATAGTAACAATATTAATAATACTGTTTAATTAATAATGAATTACTGTTTAATAACATTTCATTTAAAAGTGTGGTTAAAGTGGGTTATACTGTACATGTATCTCCAAAGGGATCTTTCTAGTCATTACAAGATCAATAACGATTTAGAATATCTGAGAGAAGTTATATGGAAGACTGTTTTCATTTACATCCAGCATTCATTTATTTAGGTAATATGTTGTATAGCTTCACATCAGTGCTGTCTTAATCATAGCACCACTGGACACAGACTGTGTCCCTTGTGACAGCGTGCAGTGCCCACCGACCAGACGTGTCTGCCCTGGCGGGCATGTGACTGAGCCGTGCGGCTGTTGCCCACAGTGCGCCCGCCAGCGGGGGCAGTTATGTGGCGGGCCACACTGGAGCAAGGGCTACTGCGACCGAGACCTCACCTGCTCCCAGATCACTGGCCTTCTGCCAGCCACACCCCCACAGACTGGAGTCTGCAAAGGTATGAGGTCGGCTAAGGTCTGCAGCAGTTACAGCACAGACATCAATGGTCCTTACTGTAACAATGGATGGCCATTTTACCTTTTTGTTCAACTGCTAGGCTGCATAAAATCACTTATACACCAAATCTGTAACGCAACTGCAAAACAATATACTATCACTAATTCACTGTTTAACTCCATACACAGAGAATGCAGCCAGAAAGTGTGTTAGTTGTTGTCAAATTTGTGTAAGCAGGGGGGAAAACTGTGGAAAAAAATGCTTGGCTTTAGTGAGGCATTGCCACTCTCAAGGCAAACCATTATAGACTTTGGTTTTAAAACTATTTTGGTACTACTGTATATTTATGTAGTCTTAGCCATACTATAAGATTAAAATCAATCAAACTCTTGTACTGGCTGAGCAAATCTATTTGCTGCCACGAGGGTATGTCTAGATATAGGCTAGGCTATTTACCTATGTGCATTTATGTGCTTCCCATGTAATAACCTACAATTTATTTACTAATTACTAATTATTTACAATTTACCAACCCTAGGATTACAAAGTGTATTCTTCTGCTCTGATCTAGTACTTCCAGGATACCAAACGGACTACCTTGCTGACCCGCTGTGCCCATTGGTGACAGGCTGCAATGTGAGGGCCGGGGCCTGTGACTGCTACTCTGTCCAGACCTGCCATTTAGCTTTTTCCTATCAAAGCTTAGAGGGACTGCCTCAAAACCATGAAAGGTGAAGTTATTATTGAAACTCCCTTTTGCTGTTTAGTAAGAATTGGGGGGAGTGACAAAAGTGATAGCTCAGTGTTGTTTTGTGGATACAAATCGTAAAATAAATCCTAAAAACATGAAATCTGAAAGCTAAATACATGTCTCTACAGGAGATGAATATTACTGGACTGATATGGACGAAGAAGAAAGTGAGGAGGTGGAGGAGGAGAGGGAGGAGGAAGAGGACGAGGAAGAGGATGCGGACTGTACAGAATGGAGCTGTGAGGTACAAGAGAGCCAGTGTGTGTGTGGGGAGAGGAGCTGTGATCCTCAAAGTAATCCACTCTCCGAGGAAGCATGCCAGGACCTTCTGGGTGTGTATAGGGTGGGGTTCCCCATCTTCCTTCAGAGATTTTAAGTTATTAGAATTTTTTTAAAAGCTGATGTTTACTGGTTAATTACCATACATAGAACGTAAAAAGGTTAATTAGTAATTAGTTAAGTAGTAAGTAAATAAGTAAGTATGTAAGTGACATTTATTTATCAGGCATCATTTGAACTACATTTTTAGCCAGCCAAAGTGCAACACGGAGGAAATAAAAACATGAAAGTATAACCGAATGAAAGCAGCATTCCACAGTGGCAGGTAACAACAACAACAACCGTGTTTTTCATCAGGAACTAATTCCATTTCCTCCATTTCCTCCTTAGTACAAGCTAACTGCAGCAATGTCACTTGTCCTGAAGTTCCAGTACTCTCCTGTCCCGAAGATTCCATATTAACACAGCCCTTCACCCTGCCTGACAGCTGCTGCCCCCTAGTGCCCTCTCTGTGTACTTGCATCTTTGAGAACTGCACAACAATTTCCCCCACTTGTCCCCCTGGTCAGCAAATGAAGCACACTGTCAAGGCAGATGGATTTCCAGGGTCTTGCTGTGATTTATATATATGTGAAGGTTCTGAGGAAGAAGATCCACAAGACACATGAGAAGATTGCATGAGTTTGTGACAAAGTACCGGTAGAATTGAATAGCCTTTATTTTGCTGTGTTTTAGGCTAGTCTTTTAAAATTATATTTACAATGACATTGAGGGAAATTGATGATGATAAATGGAATAATTGTACTCCTTACCAATATATTTCTTGTTTCAATGTTCTTTTATAATGTGACAGTTCTACGTGATTTTAGCATGCAGTTGTATGTATCTGTGTTTTGTTATTATCCTCTGTAAATAATGTACAAATAATAAATAATTATGTCAACACTACCAATAAGGCTGAAAGGCTTTTTAAATAACTTCACATTCAGCATTTACGTGAAACTCCTGGAACTCCTTATGTGAACTCCTGGAAAACTTTCAGTTCTCATTCTTGTCTGAAGCTATATGTCCATTCTACAGAAAGTCTATAATGTCTATTTATTGAATTTTATGCTATACTAGTGCATTGCCCGTGTGAACACGTTTTCCCAGAAATGTGTAGTCCATTTAGGCCTACATGTATGCAGGTGAATCAGAGATGTGATATAGCCTATCCAGTAGGCTACAGTAGCCTGAGACATTTTTCGAAGTGCAAAGCAGGCCCATGGTGAGAATTGAAGTTGCAATGTGGTTTGAAATAGATAAGTACATCTTTCCAACATAGATTTTTGTTTGACATGTTTGCTACCCGTGTGTTTTGTTGTTGCATTGAATGAAAGCAACCAAATTATAAATGGCGTGTTTCACTCGGTATCTCGGGTCTGTGTTAGCCTATCTGTCGTCAATTGTATCACATAGGCAAAAGCATGTTTCGAACTGCATGTTGATAGATGTGCTTCTTGTTCTTACCAATATGGGTTTGCATGTTGTGAGATGAAAGAGTCATCTTGCTGGCCACATAAAAGGTGAGTAGGCCTATATAGAGTGCGCACCAGAGGGCACCTTTCCCACATATTATTTACACTCAGCTAAAAATGGCTGAACAATATTTACAATACATTAAAGGCCATCGTAAACATGTCAGTTCATTAATAGGTCGTTAGTTAAGGTTACTCCTTCGATGTGGTTTTAATGGATTTTTAACTTTTTACTTGTATCCTACTGTGTTAGACTCTCCACCGTATGTTTCCTCATGACTACCTTTTGTATTGAACAAGTATGCTTATGGGATGTGATGATTAAACACATGTTTTTGTATAATGATAATGTCTAGCCTACCAGTAAGGGTAAAGCGTAATGCGACCTATTAATGAACTGATGTTTACGATGACCTTTAATGTAAATATTGTAAATATTGTTCAGCCCTTTTAGCTGAGTAATAATATGTGGTGTATAGCCTATATTTTAATGTGACCCCCCCAACCCACCCGGGCAGGTATTTATACCACACCCACTACACCTGTTCTCTGTTGCACTGTGATGAAGGACTGACAGTCCGAAACGTCGTGCTATTAAATTATTGGGAGCATCAAACAGTGTTGCGGACCTTTATTTTCCTTTTTGTCAGACAAGACATCCAGCTGTAACTTGTGTAGGTGAGGGCATCAGATTCAAGATGGTGTTGCTTACTATGATTGCCCGTTTGGCAGATGGCCTTCCACTTGCTGCATCTATGCAAGAGAACGAACAGGTAACGTAACCAGTCTTTCACTTCTCGGAACACTCCATTTCAGCGAATGAGACGTCAGCTGTCTGCACTAGCTATCCGGCTAATAACAAGCTCACCAGTATAATAAAGACATTCATTCGTCTGAATCGTTGAATCTTAATAGTAGAATGTAACGTAGGTGTAATGTTAACCAAAGTGTAGTAACATTGGACGTTAGCCATATATGAACAGTATGACATATGAACAGTATTAGATTACTTGGGTTGTTGGGGTTGGACAGTGATGCACAGTCTGCCCACATAACCTATATTAAAAGGCCTAGTTATCATAGCATGATCATATTTAATCTATAAAAAGTTCAACTTTCAAGGATCTAATATGTTTTATTTAGTGCATGCAAA
Source organism: Sardinella longiceps (assembly GCA_027497455.2). NCBI lineage: Eukaryota > Metazoa > Chordata > Actinopteri > Clupeiformes > Clupeidae > Sardinella > Sardinella longiceps. The sequence goes on along the minus strand of JAODXP020000022.1, from coordinate 8,485,901 downwards.
GCAATACTATATATTGTTATCCGGTGGCATTTTAGGCCTATTATTATTCCACTTACCAAATTTGTGCGATTAATTCAGCAGCTAATGGTTCAACGTAGCAACTTAAAGCAACTAACGTTACCATCGCGTAGCTCTAGATTTGCAATTCCAAGGAATTACACAGTGCATGCAAAAGAAAAAAAGTAGAGTAAAGGCAATCAGTTACTAGTCATGTAGCAAAGAAAATGTTGCTACCTTGATCATGCTGTAGTTGAATAGTTGGAAAAAAAGAAAAAGGTGTTAGTTTCTGTGTTGCTTGCTACAGTATGTTGATTGCAAGGGTACTTTTGGTTGTTGTCAGGCTGTTGCTAGGGTGGATATGGTGGTTGCTATGCTGGTTGCTACGTTGATCATGTTGGTTGCTACTGTATGTCTAGTGCTTGGTCCTCAGTGTGGAAGTGGTTGCTATGCTGGTTGCTACGTTGATCATGTTGGTTGCTACGTTCATTGCTATATCATCATTTTTGGAGTGGTTCTTCGGACATTGCAAGGGTGCTGGAAGCTGTTGATAGGCCGTTGCTAGGTGTATATGGTGGTTGCTATGCTGGTTGCCACATTGATCATATTGGTTGCTATGTGAATTGCTAGGTCATCATTGTGGAAGTGGTTCCTGGAAGGTGGCATGGGTGTTTAAAGTTGTTGCTAGGCCGTTGCTAGGGCGGATCTGGTGGTTGCTATGCTCGTTGCTATTATCGTTGCTATATCATCATTGTTGGAGTGGTTCTTAAGACATTGCAAGTCTGCTGGACGCTGTTGCTAGGCCGGATATGGTGGTTGCTATGCTGGTTGCTATGCTGGTTGCCATGTTGAGGGTGTTGGTTGTTATGTCGATTGCTATATCATCATTGTGGAAGGGGTGCCCAGGAAGTTACAGGGGTTGTTGCTAGGGCGGATATGCTGGTTGCTATGCATATTGCTAAGTCATCATTGTGGGGGTAGTTAGCAGTGGCTATTGTTAATGTTGATGTATGGGTGATAGTTGAATACTGACCGCTCCGCTTGAATCCTCTCTGCTATTATCAGCTGTATTAAAGCAGCATTTCAACATTTTTAAACAACTTTATGTAACGGAGGCCAGCTAGCGTGGCTAGCTCGGTGGTAGTGTGTAAATCCTCATCACCCAATTCCATGGGCGCTTCTAACACGCTGAGTTAGAAGCTTGGGCTTTTAGCTCAGTTGGTTAGAGCTGTTCCACTCCCACGTCGGGAGTTTGTAGCTTGCGGGGTGGCGGGTTCGAGACCCGTGTGTGGTGCGGACCGCCACCGGCTACATTGGTGCCGTGACCCGGATGGGAGTGAGGATTTGGAGGGTGAGTGTAACGGAGGCCAGCTAGCGCGGCTAGCTCGGTGGTAGTGTGTAAATCCTGATCACCCAATTCCATGGGCGCTTCTAACACGCTGAGTTAGAAGCTCGGGCTTTTAGCTCAGTTGGTTAGAGCGTTCCACTCCCACGTCGGGAGTTTGTAGCTTGCGGGGTGGCGGGTTCGAGACCCGTGTGCGGTGCGGACCGCCACCGGCTACATTTACAATAAGCAACTTTTTATGTAATCATTGCCAACCAACTGTTTGACGCAGCCAAAGGCTTGTTACAAAGTATTGTAACAAGCTGTATTCATCCAACTATCATAAAATTCAACTTCTTGCAATGTTTTTGCAACTTTTTACAACTTTTTGCAACAACTTCCACATTGATGACCAGGCAACCAACATAGCAACCACTATATCCGCCCCAGCAACAGCCTAGCAACTACCATGCCAGCCCTAGCAACGGCGTAGCAACTGCTTCCAGCATCCTTGACACATCTTAGAAACCACGCTGATGATGACAGAACACTAAATATAACAACCAACATAACCAATATGATCAACGTAGCAACCGGCATAGCAACCGATGTTCCAAGCCTAGCAGCTGTTCCAGGCCTAACTGTCACAGAGGCTGATGTATCGAAATCCTTTAGTCAAGTCAACATCCGAAAAGCAGCTGGGCCTGATGGGATACCAGGTTGTGTCATCAGAGTATGTTCAGAGCAGCTGGCTGGTGTGTTTACGGACATATTCAACCGTTCTCTGTCCATGTGCACTGTCCCCAGTTGCTTTAAGTCAGCCATCATTGTTCCAGTGCCAAAGAAAAGCAAAATCACCACCTTGAATGACTGGCGTCCTGTGGCCCTCACTCCCATTGTGAGTAAATGTTTTGAGAGGCTGGTGAAGAACATCATTTGCAGCATGATACCACCCACTCTGGACCCTCATCAATTTGCCTATAGACGGAACAGATCCACGGATGATGCCATCACTACAGCATTGCATACCTCCCTAACACATGTTGAGAAGAAAAACACGTATGTCAGGATGTTGTTTGTGGACTACAGCTCTGCATTAACACCATAGTCCCTAGCAGACTTGACCACAAGCTTAGGAGTCTTGGCCTAGATCACAATCTATGCAGCTGGATCTTGGACTTCCTGTCAGCGAGGCGCCAGGTGGTGAGAATGGGCTCCATTACATCTGCTTCACTAACAATCAACACTGGTGCCCCTCAAGGTTCTGTCTTGAGTCCTCTGCTGTACTCTCTGTACACCCATGACTGTGTGGCTCTGCATAACTCCAACTGCATAGTCAAGTTTGCTGACGACACCACGGTCATTGGACTTTTCACCAACAATGACAAGTCGGCCTACAGGACTGAAATCATTTTTAGTTTGGCATTCGCCAGGCTACCACAATGTAGCAACCAACAAAGCAACCACCATATTCCCCTTAGTAACGGCCAAGCAATAGCTTCCAGCACCCTTACAATTTCTTGGCAACTACTTCCATAATAATGACCTAGCAATCAACATAGTAATCAACATGATCAATGTAGCAACCTGCACAGCAACCGCCATAGCAACGGCGTAGCAACAGCCTCAAAGTCCTAGCAACTACAGTATATCAGGTTTTAGTTCTGTTGTCAGATCTTTGTGCACAAAAAAATTACTTTGATAAAACTTTTAAAAAACTTTTTGCATGCACTATGTAATTTCCTTGGAATTACAAATCTAGTTATTATTATTATTTTTGCTTCTCCTAACCGCTTCCAATTAGGGGAGTGAAAAGGTTGGTGATTGTCTAGTTTTCTCTGTTGATCAAAGTCAGACTGATAAAACAGTGACCTCATGCGATTCGATTGTGTCCTCCATTAGGTGTCTGCTTTCTGTATTGATCCACTTTATTTGGACGACCCCACTGTACACCCAATTCCTTGTTATTTTTTTCTGTGTAGCTTGGAAGAGACTTGCAGCAGTATCAGGCCCTGGCCAAACAGTTGTTTAAAAAACTCAATGAACAGAGTCCAAATCGCTGCACTTTGGAGGCAGGTTCCATGTCCTTCCAGTAAGTCTAACTGGTATTTTTATGCTTATTAGTTATTATTAATCATTGCTTTTTTCCCTCTAAATACTTAATATTGTGTAAAAACAATAATAATTATATTTTTTCATTAAAAGAAGAATCTCTCCAATTTGTTATCTCTCCTAGCTATGTCATAGAAAAGGGAGTTATCTACCTGGTGCTCAGTGAAGCAGGGTTTCCTAAAAAGCTGGCTTTTGGTTATTTGGAGGACCTGCAAGCTGAATTCCACGAGCAGCATGGAAAGAAAGTCCCTTCTGTGTCCCGGCCTTACTCCTTTACTGAATTTGGTTAGTATCATTTGTGGAACATCCATGGTGAAGTGCCTGTAGTGATTGTCGGCGGTAAAAATGGTGTTTCTAACTATCCCCTCTTCACTTGTCTTGTGACACCATTTTCAGACACCTACATCCAGAAGACCAAGAAATCGTACATCGACAGCCGAGCCCGTAGGAACCTTGGAAGCATAAACACAGAGCTTCAGGATGTGCAGCGAATCATGGTGGCAAACATAGTAGAGGAGTTGCAGCGAGGAGAGACTTTAACGGGTAAGGTTAATACCCCTGTCTAACAGGGCCTCTCCCACAATTCTCTGCATATGGGGCAGTAGTGTAATGGTTAAGGGACACAGTATTCTAGTAGCTTGGAAATGTTGGGTTGGTGTCTCGGCTGCCCTATAGCAAGGATAAAAGCATCTGGTAAAGTTTTTAGTGTTAATGTAATGTAAATGCATATCATGGTTCAGATGTCATGACACGGTACATCATAACACCTCAGATTTACATGCAGGCTTACACAACATGTTCCCACAAAAGCAACAACAACAACAACTTGTTATAAATATAAATGAGAGAATCGTTGAATTTGATAATCTGTACAATTAAAGACTTGAGCCTAATTGTGATCTTATTCAGTTGGTACTGCAGATTATATAGTGTGCACATAAAAGATTAGGCTTACAACCTAATACAACGATCATCAGACAAGGACCACTGTAGTTAGCCTGGTTTATGGACATACCGAATGGGGTGTACGGAATAAAGGATTCTGATTTTTTGACGGGGTGCTGTCGACACATGAACTGAACCAAACCTACTGACGTGATTGCACAGCCCACCTGCAGCCTTCCTGCAAAGAGTGATTTGAGAGGAAAGGGGAAAGAACAAAAAAAGTCCTGTGATAAGGCAAACATGATTGAGCACTCATCTCACACGTTTAACATTTCAGCACAGACTGAATGCATGACAGGAAATTGTCATACAGCAGCCATGGATGAGCCAATTACGTTACTGCCACAGGCATGTAGAAACTCTCGTCTCCATATGACCGATGTACACACAGTGTTCAAGGGAGTTGGAAAGTGAGAGTATGACCATAAAACGCAACTGACAGATCCCACACAACCTCAACGTTTGATCTCATGCTAGGTTTTCCTTTCCACTTGTATGCAGTAATTTAATTATTAAATCAGAATCAACAATATGATTGACAACCAGCCTAAAAGGACACAACAGTAGTGTCCCTCAATACTCACACACTTAACAGTTTTACAGAGAAAAAAAAACTCTGCCTTGTTGGAAAATAGCATGAATTTGTAAATAAACAAACAAGCAAAAAAATAAACATGCACTTTTGCCACATTGTTTGACCTTTATTTCACACTAATCGCAGTTTTGTTCCTCACACACTGCAGCTGTAGATTCAAAAGTCAGCAACTTGTCCAGCTTTGCAAAGAAGTACCGCAGTAATGCCAAGTGCTCCACTTATGCCAAGCTTGCTGCCGTCATGCTCATAGTCTACGTCTGTTTCTGGTGGCTCTGAAGAGGGGGAAAGCCAAAGGAGAAAAGCATTCACAAGCAGGATGACTCGACAGTAAGAGAAAGCAGTGACCATGTCCATCCAGGCTGTGTGAATAGAAATCCCCCCCCCCTCTTTCTCAAATAGATGAAGAAAAGAGACTGTTTCACAGACTATCCTTTACTGTGCGATATACATTTTTGTAATGTAATCGGTTATAGAGTTTTATTAACAAAGCAGAAGTACTCTTTGTTCTTGTCTGATGTGTGTGTGTGTGTGTGAGAGAGAAAGAGTTTTTTTATTTTATTTTTATTTTTTATATAAAACTTTAATACCTGAAAATTTCTATTTTTAAGAAAACTTTTATACGTTTTACTCATTATGTAATGCTTAACACAATAAAACAATCATGACAACAACATATTTTGTGCCTCATATAAATCAGGATTTAATGTTTTTTTTTTTTTTGGCTTACCCACCCCACAAATCTCAGATCCATGCATTCCTAAATGGGTTCACAGTCAGGCGCACTTGAAATCCTCTTTGCAGGAATGACTGCTATTTTTACTTTTTAAATTTAATATATATATTTATTTTGATGGACAAGTGAAGAGCAAACTACTAATATTTCAGAACAACATCAAAAGCAAAAATGCAGTGGAAGATGTGCTTTGCCTGTGTGTTTAGGTGAGCGGATGTGTGTCTAGCAGGTGATTTAGAAGAATCAAGCAAACATGAAGGGCAGAGGAAAGCATTTGTGGTTTTGGCAGCCGATGGTCAAGAATTTGGCTGCGAAAGTAAAGGACTAGGAGGGTGGGGTATAGAAAAACACTGGCATGGGGAAAGCTAGAGCTTTTCTGCTCCCGTCAGTCCTTCCATCCAGACATCCATCCATCCATCCACAGGCCGAGGCTGCTCTTTTGGGGACTAGGAAACAAACATGATCTGTCTATCAGTCTGGCTGTGGTGGACCTTGCTTAGGGGCTGTTGTCGGACAGAAGAAACAGGCCCGATGATACTGGGTCAGGGCCAACCATGTGGAGCAGACATAGAGGGAGTGTGTGGAGCTAATCTTACATGCATGACTCTGGAGCCCTCTGAAGAGGAACAAGCTGCTGCCTCAGGAGTATGCAAGAGTGAGTCTACCTTTCACTCACATGTGGATTTGGCTTCTGTCTAGATAGACTACTGCTTGGAAGTGATTTTAAACACAATAGTAACAATATTAATAATACTGTTTAATTAATAATGAATTACTGTTTAATAACATTTCATTTCAAAGTGTGGTTACAGTGGGTTATACTGTACATGTATCTCCAAAGGGATCTTTCTAGTCATTACAAGATCAATAACGATTTAGAATATCTGAGAGAAGTTATATGGAAGACTGTTTTCATTTACATCCAGCATTCATTTATTTAGGTAATATGTTGTATAGCTTCACATCAGTGCTGTCTTAATCATAGCACCACTGGACACAGACTGTGTCCCTTGTGACAGCGTGCAGTGCCCACCGACCAGACGTGTCTGCCCTGGTGGGCATGTGACTGAGCCGTGCGGCTGTTGCCCACAGTGTGCCCGCCAGCGGGGGCAGTTATGTGGCGGGCCACACTGGAGCAAAGGCTACTGCGACCGAGACCTCACCTGCTCCCAGATCACTGGCCTTCTGCCAGCCACACCCCCACAGACTGGAGTCTGCAAAGGTATGAGGTCGGCTAAGGTCCGCAGCAGTACAGCACAGACATCAATGGTCCTTACTGTAACAATGGATGGCCATTTTACCTTTTTGTTCAACTGCTAGGCTGCATAAAATCGCTTATACACCAAATCTGTAACGCAACTGCAAAACAATATACAATCACTAATTCATTGTTTAACTCCATACACAGAGAATGCAGCCAGAAAGTGTGTTAATTGTTGTCAAATTTGTGTAAGCAGGGGGGAAAACTGTGGAAAAAAATGCTTGGCTTTAGTGAGGCATTGCCACTCTCAAGGCAAACCATTATAGACTTTGGTTTTAAAACTATTTTGGTACTACTGTATATTTATATAGTCTTACTATAAGCCATACTATAAGATTAAAATCAATCAAACTCTTTATGGCTCAATGCAAGATGTACTGGCTGAGCAAATCTATTTGCTGCCGCGAGGGTATGTCTAGATATAGGCTAGGCTATTTACCTATGTGCATTTATGTGCTTCCCATGTACAACCGAATTCCAAAAAGTTGGGACACTTTATAAATTGTTCATAAAAATCAAATCCAATCATTTACAAATTTCATAAACCTATATATTGTTCACAATAGAATATAGATAACATGGCAAATGTTGAAAGTGAGACTTTGAAATGTTATGCCGAATATTGGCTCATTTTGGATTTTATGAGAGCTACACATCCCAAAATAGTTGGGACGGGTAGCAATAAGAGGCCAGAAAAGTAAAATTTTCATATGAGGGACAGCTTGAGGACCCAATTGCAACTTATTTGGTCAATTGGCAACATGATTTGGTATGAAAAGAGCCTCCGAGAGTGGCATTGACTCTCAGAAGTCAAGATGGGCAGAGGATCACCAGTTCCCCAAATGGTGCAGCAAGAAGTAGTGGTCCGAGATCACAAAGGAGCTTCTCAGACAAAAATTGCAAAGAGTTTGAAGGTATAATCATCTACAGTGCATATCATCATCGAAAGATTCAGAGAATCTGGAACAATCTCTGTGCATAAGGGTCAAGGCCGGAAAACCATACTGGATGCCCATGATCATTGGGTCCTTAGATGGCACTGCATCACATACAGGACTGCTAATGTAATGGATATCACAAACTGGCCTTAGGACTACTTCCAGAAAACATTGTCAGTGAACACAATGCACTGTGTCATTCGCCATAGCCAGCTAAAACTCTATAGGTCAAAAAAGAAGCCATTCCTAAACATGATCCAGAAGCGCAGGCGTTTTCTCTGGGCCAAGGCTCATTTTAAATGGACTGTGACAAAGTGGAAAACTGTTCTGTGGTCAGACATATCAAAATTCAAAGTTCTTTTCAGAAAACTGGGATGCCATACCATCCGGACAAGGACAACCCAAGTTGTTATTGCTTATTGTTAGCGCTCATTTCAGAAGGCTGCATCTCTGATGGTATGGAGATGCATGAGTGTGTGTGGCATGGCCAGCTTACACATCTGGAAAGGCACCATCAAGTCTGCAGTCCAGATCTTTCACCCATAGAAAGCTTTTGGTGCATCATACATAGGAATACATGACAAAGAGGACCTAAGACAGTTGAGCATCTAGAAGCCTGTATTAGACAAGAATGGGACAACATTCTCTCCACAACTTCTCTCCACAGTCCCCAGACGTTTGCAGACTGTTTTAAAAGGAAGAGTGGATGCCACACAGTGGTAAATGTGGCCTTGTCCCAACTATTTTGGGATGTGTAGATGCCATGAAATTGAAAATCAACTTATTTTCCCCTTAAAATGATACATTTCCTCAGTTTCAACATTTGATATGTGATCGATGTTGTATTCTGAGTAAAATATTGAAATTTGAAACTTCCACGTCACTGCATTCTGTTTTTATTCACAATTTGTAAAGTGTCCCAACTATTTTGGAATTCGGTT
>JAODXP020000022.1:8458941-8476955 GCA_027497455.2 Sardinella longiceps | reverse complement strand
TTATAAACAGAGATGTATAGTAACTAAGTAGAACTACTTAAGTAGCCTACTTAAGTACCAAAATGCAGTATCTGTACTTTACTGGAGTATTCTTTTTTTCTCCTACTTCCACTTTTACTTCACTAAATTTTTTTGATGAATTTAATACTTCTACTCCATTACATTTTTGATGTGTTGATTAGTTACTCGTTACTTTTATAAAAAATGTTGGTAACGCTTTAATTTACAGCCCGTGAAGTACTGGGTAATTATTAGGTAAGAATGGTGTAACAAAAAAGTATCAAGGGATAAATTAAATTAAATTACTGAGTACTTACAGCGTACGTTTGCTGGAATAACACACGTAACAGAACTTAATGTGTTATATTGCCATAATCACAATATAAATGTGGGGTAACCTGAATGCAGAAGCGTATAGGAAAGCAAGGGTTGGATCAACATGCACGCACTTTATTTTACAGCCCGCGCATCCAACATTAGGGTGTAGTTATAGTTTTGAGGTGTTTAGGTCATTCTACGGTATTTATTCTTTAGCCTACTTTTCAGGCCTGTTTCACACACAAACTGCGCGTTCGCGGTGCAGAAGTCAGGACAGGAGCCACGCAGAACAGGCGTGCTGTCTGAATGACCTGACCTGTTACCGTGCATTCTAAACGGAAATGGACCAAAACCACACCCGCACCCACTCACACACAGGTTTGTGTTGTGACATGGATAGGCAGAGACAGCGGTTTGACAAAGATACCATTTTCACATGAAGGTCTAAGCGAACCAACATGACTGAAAATAATTCTGTTCATCAACAACAACAAGGGAAGGATGCGCGGGCTGTAAAATAAAGTGCGTGCAAGTTGATCCAACCCTGGCTTTCCTTTATGCTTCTGCATCCAGGCTACCCCACACTTATTTTGTAATTATGCCAATATTACACATAAAGTTCTATTTTGTTACGTTGTTCAATACCTGTACTTACCCAGTACTTCACGGGCTGTAAATTAAAGCGTTACCAATATTTTTTACAAATCATACCACATCCAATGATAGTCTATCAATGCCAGACCAGACCATCACCAGGTTTTCATTGTAATTATTGGGCGATTCAAGCGGTATAAGCTCAAGCACAAGCTCCCCTTCGACCTTTCGCAGTACTGAATGAATGCAGTGAATTGGGAACGATTAGCAAGGGTCAGTCTACTGCTCCATTTCGAGATGGAAGAAGTTGATGGAAAGATGGAAGTTCTTCAACTTCAAATGATTGTAGTGATGGGAATGGTGGTGACCATCCCTGGCCCTACTTAGAGTCCATGGCCAAACAGACTATTTCAGCCAAATAAATGTAAAACAGTAATATTCAAACTTTTGACTGCTTCCTTTAATATACACAGTACTTCTACTTTTACTTTCAGTACTTGAGTAGCAATTTTTTTAAATACTTTTACTTGCAATACTTAAGTACAAAAAAATTTGAATACTTTAGTACTTCCACTTAAGTATGGTGTTTAAAGAACACTTTTACTTCCACTCAAGTCATTTTTTTGATATGGTACTTTTACTTCCACTCCACTCCTCTTCTCCAGTACTTTATACAACTCTGCTTATAAAGAATAACATCAAATCCTGTGGCTGCCCGATCATTAAACATTAATATCTTTTTTCTCTCACCTGTGCAGTGGCAGCTGATGCTAAAGGGAATACAGTCAGTTACATAAAAGATTGCAGACATAGAATCGTGGCTTGGATAACAATTCCTAAGCACATGGAATAGAGTTGAGTATACCTTAGAACATTATTTAGGTACATTAGGTGGCAGATCTGAATTTCTTGAGTTTTTGGTTGTGTTTTTTTTCCCAACAAAGCTACACTCTCCATCGAGCTATTTTTATGATTATGTGATTTATAACTAAAAGGGAACTAGACTCACACTATTGAGCTCACAGGCAGCTCAGCCTAAAAGGCACTACCCTTACCCTATTCCTAACCCTAACCCCCTCAACCCTCATCCTAACCCTAAACTGAGTGGAGTAATGCCTTGAAGGCAGCGCTGCCTGGAAGGCACCGTTGAGGGCAAAAAATACCAAAGACCCACTATTGACACATATAGCCTACTGTAAATCAAGTGTTGAAAAGTATATGACAACCAGCATCTGTAAGCCATATGCAAGTCATCAACTCCCATATACAAAATCAAGTAACTCCTTTGCTCAAGGTCCACCAAAATGAGATAAATTACATTATTGCCACATATTGTGGAAGACAACATTATGTCAAATGCTGGTAGACTTAGCATGTTGCTAGTAATGACTAGTGGGCACAACAAGTAAACACTTATCCAAGGACAAATACTTTATGGTAGCTCTCTCTACAGGTAGAAAAGATCTCCCTTTGAACTCTATATGTGGTAATTGAGGAAAGATATGACCTAAGATAGACTTAATCGTGTCAGAATGAACCTGTGCTTATAGTCTGCAGTCTTTTATACAACTGCTTGATCAAATTTCCCACTGTGATGTGCTGTTTAAAATGTTGCTATGCTGTGAATGTTGGTCTGGCGACTGGGCAAATTGAGCAAATTGATATGTAGTGGCTAAAGTTCCCAGCAAAGTGTTCCTGACTTAATCATACCTTAAACCACTCTTGGACGGAAAGAACGAGTCACATACGCGTGTTTATGGTTAACGACGGTAGAAAACAGTGTGTTCGCTCCGTCCTTTACTGAAGATTCTGACAAATTACTCAAATCACACTGCATTCACATTTCTGATCTGCGCGAGCTCTTACGTCACAGCTCAGCGCGGGCCTTTCTCCTATGCATCCCTGCCTGCATTCCCTGTGCATGCACATTACACATGCATAAATAAAATGCAAACTATAATAATTACAGCAATGCAATCGTAGAAAATATAATTATGCTATAATAAGCAAATACTAAATACAAATCTAAATAATGTTATGTCAAAATAAGAATTTAAACTAAGATATGGAAAATGGCAGCAACATTTCCGGCCCCTAATTGCTCATCATGGGGATGACAATTACCACATAACAAAACTAAAGAGTCATTTTCTATACTCTAATGCCCTTAGCATTACTAAACAACATAAACTAAAAACTAATCTAGGAGAGGCCCAGTAGATAGGCTATAGAAAATAATAAATTCCTAGATAATAATGTCCATTATTGGTCCCGAGATTCTTCCATCTCGAGCAGAAGACACAACTTGTCTATGGGTCTCTCAAGGGTGTTGGTCTTGGTTTTGACAAGGACTCGACGGACAAACCCCAGGGCGTCAGGGATTGTCTTCTCCACTCTTCCCATCAACCAGGAACCTCTAGGTGCCCTTTCGTCCACGATGAGGACCACGTCTCCCTCTTTCACATTTCTCTTCTTTTCGAGCCACTTCTGCCTCTCTTGTAGGAGGGGCAAGTACTCTCTAGACCAGCGCTTCCAGAAGATGTCAGAGATATACTGCGCCTGCCTCCATCTGCGTTTGCAGTACAGGTCCTCCTTCTGAAACACGCCTGGCGGGAGTGCTGGCTTTCCCTTCAGAAGAAGAAGATGATTAGGCGTCAGTGGTTCGAGGTCGTCCACATCATCAGATGATCTTGTAAGGGGTCTGCTGTTAATCACTGCTTCTACTTCGCACATCACAGTGTGCAGACATTCGTCGTCGAGTAGCTGGAGCTTCAAAACGTTGTTGAGTATCTTCCGTACGGATCTAATCTGGCGCTCCCAGATCCCGCCGTGGTGCGAACCAGCGGGCGGATTGAAAGTCCAAGTGACCCCTCTCTGCAGTAGGGCCTCAGAGATCTGGGACTGGTTCCATTCTCTTATCGCCTGGCGAAGCTCATGATCTGTAGCTACCAGGTTAGTTCCGTTGTCAGATCTCACAACTTTGACCTGTCCTCTTCGAGCTATGAAACGTCTCACTGCATTTATACATGAGTCGGTGTCGAGCGAGTGTGCAATTTCGATGTGGACTGCCCTGACCGTGAGGCAGGTAAACAAGACCCCATAGCGCTTGACTTGGGCGCGCCCTCGCTTTACCTCAATGGGGCCGAAATAGTCCACGCCGACGTTCGTGAATGGTGGATGGTCAGGCAACAGACGATCAGGTGGTAGATTCGCCATCTTCTGTTCACTCACAGTAGCTTGACTTCTCCGGCATTTCACACACTTCGACAGCACACTTCTCACTGCTGCATTTCCTTTACATATCCAGACCCTTTGTCTCAGCCGAGCAAGGGTGTGGTTCCTCCCTCCATGTCCAATTTCCTCATGAGCATTCCTAATGATCAGGGTTGTGATATGCTGATCTTTGGCCAGGATGGCTGGATGCTTCGTGTGTTCTGGCAAAGCTGCCTGGTGCAAGCGTCCACCAACCCGGAGAACCCCATCTTGGAGGAAGGGATCCAGCTTCATGATGGAACTGCTTCGCTTGATCTTCTCACCTTTCTGCAGCGCGGAAAGCTCCTCATGGAAGGTTTGACTTTGGCTGAACTGTATAATCACAGTTTCTGCTCTTCTGACGTCCTTGACAGTCAGATGGGTTCCTTTCAGAGTGGATCTCCACTTCTGCATCTGGTTCTCCACATGACTTTCAGAAGACTTTGGTTGAGACTTGAACATCTTTCTTGTGTCGCACAGGCTTCGAAGCAGCTCTTTCAGCCTCAACATCCAGGCGACCGCCTTCTTCAGGCTATGCCAGTTGGAGTAGTGATGAATCAGCTGGAAGAGAAGGTTACTGCTTGAGTCGACAGCCTGGGTGATGTTCATGCTTACTGTATGCTTCATCTCCGCATCATCTTCGCTTATTTCTCTTGAGAACTCTGACAGGACCGGCCAGTGAGACTCACTCTTGGCTAAGAAGTCAGGACCTTCAATCCAACTCTGACACTTCATGAAATGCTCTGCATTCATTCCTCTCGACGCGTAGTCAGCAGGATTAGAAGCCGTGTTGACATATCGCCACTGGGCTGGCCTGGTGTTCTCTCTGATTGTCGACACTCGGTTTGCAACGAATGTTTTAAAGCGAGCGCTATCATTGTCAATATATCGAAGGACAGTAGTGCTATCTGTCCATAGCACAGACTCTTTGAGGTCCATCCGAAGCTCACGTTTCATGAGCTTGTCCATTTTCACCGCGACGGTAGCTGCGGTTAGCTCGAGCCGTGGGACAGTGACTGGTTTGAGCGGCGTCACTCTGGATTTTCCAAGAAGAAATGCGCAATGGACTTGACCGTGGCTGTTCTCTGTTCGGAGGTAAGTGACGACGCCGTAGCCCTTCTCGCTAGCGTCAGAGAAATGGTGCAGCTGTGCTGACATCACTGGACCAAATCCCTCAGGCTTAAGACACCTCCTGACAGAAAAGCTGGCGAACGTACTCAGATCAGACAGCCAGGCGAACCATCTGTTTGCTAGGTCTTCTGGAATTTCCTCGTCCCAGGAAAGTTTCATGCGACATAGATTCTGGACGATGGTCTTTGCAAGAAGAATGAATGGCGACAGGAAACCCAGGGGGTCGTATATTGAGCTTACGACCGACAGGATCCCCCGTCTGGTGATGGGCATGTTCTTCACATGGATCCGGAACTTGAAAGAATCTGATTCTATACACCAGTCCACTCCAAGTGCCCTTTCCATCGGTAGTTCATCCTTGTCCAGATCTAGATTCTTGATCTCCTTCGCTCTTTCTTGTTCGGGGAGTGATGACAACACTTCGCGGCTGTTGCTAGACCACTTAGTCAAGCGGAATCCTCCACTCTCACAGAGTGCGATGAGGTCTTTGGTCAAGGTGATAGCCTTCTTCTCATTGGACGTTGAGACCAGGCAATCATCTACATAGAAATGTTCTAACACTGTAGTTACAGCTTCAGGCGTTGACCTGTCTCTCCCATCCTCTGCGGTCCGTCTTAACGCAAAGTTGGCACAGCTTGGACTGGACTTCGCCCCAAACAAGTGGACCACCATCTTGTATTCGTGCAGAGGCTGGCTCAGATCCCCCTGTGGCCACCAGAGGAATCGTAAGAGATCGGAGTCTTCTTCAGGGACTCTCACCTGATGGTACATCGCTTCTATGTCGGAGATGAGTGCAATGTGCTCATGACGAAACCTTGTCAGGACTCCAACCAGACTGTTAGTGAGGTCCGGCCCCTGTAACAGTTCTTCATTCAGAGACTTCCCTTGAAACGAAGAGGCACAATCAAAAACGACCCGCAGCTTGGCCTTTTGTGGATGCATCACCCCGTGATGGGGAATGTACCATACTCGTCCATCGTTGCGGTTGCGCTTATCTTCAGGGACTTCCACTGCATAGCCTTTGTTCAGCAGGTCTGACATGAAGCTCTTGTATTCATCGTGGAAGCTTGAGCTCTTAGCAAGTTTCCTTTTCAGGTTTGATGCCCGTTGCTCGGCAACACATCTATTGTTCGGCATCACAACATTTTTATTTCTGAGGGGCATTCCTATGCTGTAGTGACCATGAACTTTTTTAATCGTCTCATTCACTGATTTCATGAATTCAACATCCTCGCGCGACATCTCTGACTTCTCTTCACAAGCTTGCTCTGGAAAGTCGTGATTGTATTGCTGCAACAGCATACTATCCACGCCGCTGACTGAGACTCTGTTGACTGAAGCCCTTTGTTGGTAATGGCTTGACTTCACTTCACTTTTCTTTAGTGGACCATTAACTACCCAACCAAGGGTTGTTTTCACCGCATATGGCCCGTCATCTTGGCTGTGGATTATCCTCCACGGTTCCATTGCAGAGTGAGCATTCATGCCGATTAGCAACTCAACGTCTGCGTCAATCTGTGGTAGCCGCACTTCCTTCTTCAGATACGGCCATCTTTCTAAGTCTCTCTCAACAGGAACGTTGTTTTTCGTCACAGGTATGTCTGTGTGAGTGTAGACGTCTGGCAGGCTGATGTATTTGTTCTCTGTCAGACCGCACACTTCCAAATCTGAGAGTACGAAACAGGATACAGGCTTCTCCTGGCCCATCGTACGGAGTAGCACTTGAGTCTTCTTACCATGAACGCCAAGCTGTCTCATCAACCTCTCGGAGCAAAACGTAGCTGAACTTCCTGAGTCCATGAACGCATACGTCTCTATTGCTTTGTTGCTCTTCTTGGACTTTATGCGCACAGGCACGATGGAGAGGATGCAATCAATGCCTCCGGCCCCGGTGACTGCTGCGACTTCACTCTTTGCTGAAGCATCTTCTTGTGGAGTTGAGCGTCCATCGGTTGAGCCTTGACTCTTTGCAGACTCGGCACCCGCTTGGCTGGCATTCTCATCTCTCTTGATGTGAAGCAGACTTGGATGTTTCTTACCACATACTTCGCACGTGGCTTTCTTTTTACAATCTTTTCCCATGTGTCCTTGAGTCAAACACGCAAAACAAAGCCCTTTACCTTTAAGGAACTCTATTCTCTCATCATTGGGAAGACTTCTTATCTTGTTACACACACTCAGGGTGTGTCTATTGTTACAGTACAAGCATGGCTCTTGAAACGCATTGCTCGTCTGCTTCTTTCTTGCCTCTGAGGCATCCTTGTCATCTGGCGTAACACTTGTAGCACAGCCAGTGGTTCTTTTCAATCCACCTCCTGTAGCGGATCTAGCATTTGTCTTGCTCTTTTCTTTCACTTCGGAAGACTCTTTAACATCACCGAAAAGTGGGTCTGTAGCTATCTTAGCTTGTCTGTTGATGAACGTGACAAGATCAGAAAACCTGGCTCTTCTTCCTTCCCTTTCTTGTATTTCGAAAGCCATGGCTCTCCATCGTTCACGAAGTCTGAATGGCAACTTGTAGACGACGATCCGTAGGTTACTCGGACTGTTCATCTCCTCGAGATACTCCATGTCTTTCATGACATTGTTGCATCCAGTAAGGAAGATGGAGTAGCTGTGAAGTGACTTTGCATCTTCTGCCTTGATCTGAGGCCATTTGATAGCTTTATCCACATAAGCCGCAGCTATTTTCTGCTCATTGCCATAATGGTAGGTCAAGAGCTTTCTTGCTTCATCGTAGCCTTGTTCCACAGTCATGTGTTGACAACTTCTTACCAACTCTCTAGGTTCACCATTAGTAAATTGCTCTAGATAGTACAAGCGATCTTTATCGTTGTCTGTACGGCTGTGGATGATGTGCTCAAACGCTCTCAGGAATGGCAAAAACTCCAATGGATCGCCACTGAATACAGGGACTTTTCGTTGAGGCAAGTTAGCTAGTCTCTGTTGTGTGACTAACATCTCTGTGATATCTTTTTGCTTCAATATCACCTCATCGAGTTCCGCTTGCTTTCCGTTGTGACTTAGACTTGTGTCGTTGTTCTCTTTCTTCACCTGCACATAAGACATGTGTCTAGTTGGATTACGAGAAGCACTGTGGTCTTGGCTAACTCGAAGACAGCTAGTCAATTTTGGTTTGACATCTGGAGCATGATGTGCAATGGTTGCTGCTGTTAGCATGTTCTTGTTGAGGTAGGAATTCATACCATCATCCTCCATGTTTTCAGAACCATCACAATCTTCTAAAACTTGTATCTTTGCTGTAGCCTCTGCTATAGCCGTTTCCACATCTAGCTCCTCCATTTGAGCATTCAGAAGAATCTGATTGGCTTTCAGCTGTGCTTCCATTTGAGCCTGTTCCAACTGCAGTGCTTGTTTCTTCTTTAGTGTAGCTGCACGTGCTATTAGTGCTGCACGGTTAGCTTCCTCTGTTCTACGCAGTGTTGAAGCACGAGATGACACTCTAGACGTCTTCGAGTGTCTACTGCATACACTTGGTGCTTTAACTGAACCACATTTTTCTTGTACAGCAAATACACCTGGGTCATCTGCGTTCACATCTTCGGCATCAGACTTACCTTGCGGTAGCGTAGCACCACCCTCTGAGGTTACTTGTTCAGTGGCAGCCTGTTGGTCAGCAGCCTGAGCTTGCTGTCTTGCTTCAATTATCCACTGCTCCAATGAGGTCAAAAAGTCCTCAAACTTTGTTAAATTAGGCTCACTCCAATACTGTTGATCAGCCTTCTTTTCATCATCTGGTAACAGTTCACTAACTGCATTGTTCGTTTCAATAAACTCATTCAGGAATTTTGAATAATTACCGAGATGATCTCTTTCCACTAGAAGTGCATTGGAATCATCTGACATCAGTTGTTCTATTTCCTCTGCTTTGGAGACAAGACATGCTAATGCACGTTTCCTTAGTTTCATCTGTTTCTCAAGTTTTTCCTCTAAAGCCTTCGTGGTCAACTTGATCTTTCGTTTTGTATTTGGCTCGACACTGTCCTCCATCTTAGTTTCATCAACTTCATCCATTTTAATTAGCTATCAATGTTAGATGAGTCTCTTCTAATAGTTAGCTCTTACAAACATCTGAAATCCAATTCAACAGTACTTCCACTTTAACTTTAAAACATATAAATGCTTTCCATAAGATTCCAAGACTGTCTTAATTTCCAGAGTCACGCTTGAGCTTCTTCTGTTCTAATAATCACTCACTAACATAGCACTTTCTTCAGAAATATACTGTGAGGCTACTTGCTAGCAGCATAGCAACTCTTTGAAGTTTCAAATGTCAAGTTGACTTGGCCACGTTACTGGCAACGTCGATTACAATGACGAAAATATCCGTGTTTCACCGTTGTTACAAAGATAGGCTTCTATTGCTCATTTGTTCATTGACAATTACACTTTGTGTACTTATCCATCATCGGAGAAATCGTCTGGAAATCCGACTGGATGCACAACGTGGTGGCTCTCACTTATCGTCTCAGCTGGCTAGCTTCCTCCATCCAATTGTACCCAACGCAACGCATCCTCTCTCGGCTCCCGGAGATCTTCTCTCGCCCTCAGCGACTGTTTTCTACTTAATGTAGTGGCTAAAGTTCCCAGCAAAGTGTTCCTGACTTAATCATACCTTAAACCACTCTTGGACGGAAAGAACGAGTCACATACGCGTGTTTATGGTTAACGACGGTAGAAAACAGTGTGTTCGCTCCGTCCTTTACTGAAGATTCTGACAAATTACTCAAATCACACTGCATTCACATTTCTGATCTGCGCGAGCTCTTACGTCACAGCTCAGCGCGGGCCTTTCTCCTATGCATCCCTGCCTGCATTCCCTGTGCATGCACATTACACATGCATAAATAAAATGCAAACTATAATAATTACAGCAATGCAATCGTAGAAAATATAATTATGCTATAATAAGCAAATACTAAATACAAATCTAAATAATGTTATGTCAAAATAAGAATTTAAACTAAGATATGGAAAATGGCAGCAACATGATATATGAATTGATATAAGTGCAATACAGCTATAGGACAGTGGGACAACTTCACAGGTAAGAGGAAATCTGATATTCATATCACAGAATAATGCACTTGAGGTGTAACCTCGAACATGCATTATCACAATAACCAATGCACACATGCCTGGCCCTTCATTATCCCTTACATACTTTAGTCTATGGAAAATGCATCATTGCCACCGAACATCAACATTCATTGAAGACAATGACCTTTTTCATGCATTTGAGCTTAGCTTTCACCGGCACAGTGAAACACGTGCTTTCAGATTGTGTCTTACCACATTTAACTATAGAGCAGGGTTTTTTTTTCCTCCGACCCTGCTGTATTTCTGTTTCTTTCAGACAAATGGAAAGGCCCTTGGTACAAAAACAATGAATCACTGGAAACAAAGAATAAAATGCCACTTTATACTGTAGGAATAAAAGGCCCTAATGGAAGACCTGGCAGAAAATGAGTGCCCCCAAAAAACTTTCAAGGCAATGAGTGGCATTTTTTATTATTGATTGCATTAGTGTGTGTGTGTGTGTGTGTGTGTGCGCTTGTGTTCATGCATGTTTGTGTGTGGATACATGTGGAATGTCTAGAGACCCATTAGCAAGCCTCACTTATGTTCCATTCAGATTAAAACAGCATGATGACATTTCCAAAGGGATTTCTATTCAAATGAAAATAAGGTGTAAGTGCATCAGAATAATAACAATGTGCACAGCATGTGTGTCATGTGTCACAGTGTTAATGAGGTTTCACACTGTCATGTTCCATGTTCCAGGCATGTGCCATATCACACATTCAGTACACTCTATTCATAATGGCATGGAAAAGGTGAACATTGCAGGTAGACCAGTAAATGACATTAAAGGAGAAAGACTGTGTCAATCAGTCCATATCCCCTTCGTTCAAGGTTCGATAGGAAAATAAAACACAACATTTTATGACAAACACCAAAACCAGCTGCTACTGAACATTACTGGCAAATTAAATTGAAAATGAGTTTTTGTGCATTCAATTAGCATTAGCTGCCAATTGGCTATTTTATGTTGTGTCTAACTTACTTGTTACTTTACCTAATGATAGCACTTGGTGCCCGTGAACAACAGAGCTATGGACTGGTCTTCTCTTTTAAGAAATACATGACATCCCTTACTTCAACTGCTCTACCATCAACACTCTGATCTTAGAGGTGGTGTCCACAATTTTCTCCAACACAGTTTGGCTGGATCTCGTCTTACCTCAAGGGCTCCTGTCCTGTGGTCCCCTAATTGTTGCTCTGTGACTTAAACCCCTGTGCAACTGCAAAGTATTCCAACCAATAAGAGTGCTTGGCGAGGGGTGCAATACAGGTGTTTGACTGTTGAGTTAAAATCCCAACAGCTACAACCTAGATCTACAACCTAGACTGTACAGATATATACAGTAAAATATCATGGGGAAAACATGTCTCCACATGTCTCTGACAAGAGCTACTAGCTACTTCTGTCCTCCAGTCAAACTATTGCGTAATATCTTATTGGACAAGAGGTATTATATGCCTCACACTCTCCCTCAACATTACTCTTCACCTCTTGTGTAATCCTGTTATGTTTGTGCTGAATTAAGAGACATTACATCATTCATTCAAAGTGAGAAAGCAGTGATTTCATCTTCATCTTCTTTAATTACAGTCTGAAAGCTGTGAAGACATGCATAGAAATGAGCCCTTTAGACTCAATCTGGGCACAAATGCCAGCCTATGGTAAGCAGGTAGGCCTAATCCATACTGTGCATACCAATTCTTTTATTGACCACTCTTCTGCTACAGAGAGCTGCATTCTCAGTAGACCTCCAACACCAGTGACTGGGAATGGCCCTGAAACCTAACCGGCTTTAGAGATAATACAATAATACACATAAACAAGAAACATGAACAATGACACAAAGACCAGTTCTGCCTTAAGGTAATATCTTTGAATGCATTTCAATCTTAAAAATATTCTTTTTAAACTAGACCAGCTTAAAACCATTGTTTACAAGACAAACAAACAGAACAACAAACTGGCTGAGCATTAAACAAGTGAATACATAATAAAGAGTCAATAACTGTATTTTCTGTCTGCAATAAATATTATTTTTGGCAAATTAGGCAAGCAAGACCCTTACATGTAATAAGGCAAACAAGACCCTAACATGTATTATCTCCCTTCAGAACACGATTCCCTTCTCTGATTGGCTGATGGGTGACCATTATTCTCGGATAACTGGCTACTTTGGAAGTAGTTCCAAAAATAAGTAATCTAATACAGTAACTAATCACTGTTCCATATAAATGCCTTTTAGAATGGTAACTATAACAACAATAAGCAGCTTTGTAGATCTACCCCAACCCTAACCCTAACCATGACAAATACCAGGTGACACTTAATGACAGAAGTCATGACAGGTGTATAAAGTTTATGACAGATTTATGACAACGCCATGTCATAGTTAATGATGACCGTGTCATGTTAGTCTTATGAGGGTAGCATAACATTAAATGTTACTCAACATTTAACTGCAAAGCAACAGACTTAAATTTCTGTAGTCTTGGATATGACTTTAGCCAGTCCCTGCAGTTTGTTCCCACTAGTATATATATCTTGAGAGAGAGAGATTTGAGATCATTACCACTGTATAGCTCTGCTGTGCATTCCAGCATGTTCACTGTGTATGGCAGAAACCTGCACCTGTTTACACATCCAGTCTGCATGCTTGTTAATATCCAAGAAGGACTTTAATGGCTCGGGCCCTTAAATATAATGAAGGCTCATAAACATGCCAGCGAGGTGTTTCTTTTCCCTAGAATGGCTACCAGACCAACAGCAGTCCACACAACCAAAGAGGTCACCCTAATTGGTGTGGCATGTACACACAGAAATGACGAAGCAGCAGTATATATCATCCGTGCCGAGACTGTCACTGGACAGATCAAATAACCCTGAGCTAAAGGATGAACTATGAGTGAAATTGAAAACATACATTTTCATTAGAGTACATGACAATATCGTAATAGTATCCAGTGCCTGGGGCCAGACCCAAATAAATCAGTTTGTGTAAATAAGTGCAGGGCTGCTCCCGGGCCATAGGGGGAGTTTCACTGTCACCACTAATGACAACAATAGTACAACAGTGCAAGGTGTTATTCCATGGCAAATATAAAGCAAACTTGTAAACATTTGTGGTGGTTTTTCTAATTTATATGGTCAAAATGGTACCAAGGAGAATTGGAATATGTTCACAATTTTATTAGTGATGAGGCTGAATGGGGGTGAGTGTTTTTCTCTAAGTGTTTCTTTCTGTGCCAATTTTAAAGCAGGGGCCCCTCTGAAAAATGACAACTGTCATGTGCAGACCATGTCCAACTTTGAAACTTTGAAAGGCTGTTATATGTTGAGATGTGGAGAGAACAGTAAGACCAATTATCTTTGATGCAGCCGGATACAAACATACAGTGTCTGGGACGTCTGGGACCACCGATGACGCGGTCACACTGAGAGGCCCAGGAATGAATCATTGAGGGGACATTCAGGGGACGCAAAGGGTACAGAGAGTACTCCAATGTAACACAGAGAAGCGGTCTCAGTATACATTATTAATTAAATCCCCTTAAACTCAAATTAAACAGGTTAACTGAGAATTAATAATATGGATTATTGGTGATAAAGTGTTAAAAGTATGCTAATGCCTAAAAGGTGTTAAAAGTACGCCCCAGTGTGAAGATGTGCTTTAGTCTGTTTAGGAATGTTATCACATATATGTGATTAAAATATTAGATGACATTTGTAATAAAGTTTTATGAAGTTATAGGATGCTCCCAAAGACTGGAAAATAAGTGCACAGCATTAGTTGAGGAATTTACACCTCAGCAGACTAAGCAGGATGCTGAAGCACAAGGCATAAGATTTATGATTTTGTCTTTACAATATGTGCATTGTGAACTGTCAGGGAAGGCGACAGTGTCTGGTCGGGTCTGTCAGGATTGGAGACTCCGGATATGAATAATGACTCTAACATATAAATTAGAAGGCACGGCTGCAGGGGTCATTAATGGGGCAGCCGGAAGACAATGAACCAATTGAACCAAGGGGGTATTCGGTTCATCTGTAGATGGGCAGCCCTGTAACGTGTTGGGGACAACTGTGGTCTAGCAGCCCCATCTTTGGGCCAAAATAAGTTAAGAATTGGCAAATGGTCATGACGTAAACCCATTGAATATTTATAACTTATGAGTCATATAAGCTAGCCATTCACTACAAAGTCACTATGATAATTAGGTCAAGAGATTTGACTGGGTATATGCAGATTAATGCCCAGTTTAAAACAAGCATGCCAGCCGGAGAAAAGTTGTGAAGAAAAGTTATGAAGAACAGTGGGGAAGAAAAGCTGGGAAAATAGTGGGAAAAAGTCAAGAAGAAGTTAGTGTATACTTTGTGGGACAGTCCGAGGAAACTTCGAGAGACTCCGGGAAAAAACTTTGAGGGAAAGTTTGGAGAAGCTCGAGGGAAAAAACTTGTGAAGACTTGGACCAGACACTTTTGCTTCCCCCAGTAACATTGCAAAACCGTTTTGTTACTGAAAAATAAAGTCAAACTCAGCATTACTCCCTGGCATGGACATCGGTTATTTTGAAGAACCAAATCCGAGAAAAAACACATCACATTCTCACTCATTTACAATCAAATGCACCAGTGCACTCATTTCCTCCAGTGATGCTCACGAACAAACAGATTTGCTTACTGAGAAAAGAAGTGTTTTCATAGTGAAGCACAAACATATCAAAACCTATAACACAGAAAGAATTCATAAAGATACAAGCATGGTAGCAAGCCACTATGCATCAAGTGGTCAGTCAGTTTACTTCTTGACCCTGCCATAAGCCTATATGTTGTTGTGGGTGACAGCATCTTCAGTATCTACAAATCAGGCACCTTTGCCAAGTGTAGTCCTTTTACCTGCTTCCAATAACACGTGTATCGTGTTATTTTTAGTGGTTGGTGCTGATGTTTGTGTGCTGACTCCTAAAACATACTGTAGCCTGGGAACATGTAGGGTCTGGAAATTAACAATGGATCTCCTACAGTATGTCCAAGAAGCAACACTAATGAGCTATATAAAAATAGCGCTGCATGCAATTGGATTGCAAAGCAATCAATCAGAGCATCTTTTTTGTTTACCAAAACTGCTTCAATGGTGCGGCTCTATCAGTGCATCAAACATGCAAAACAGCAAAAGTACAACTCGTGATTTGAGTGTGAAAACTCACACTTTCCTGTGCCTTGCTAATCGTGTTCACATCTACAGTACTGTATGTTGTTTGACAATGTCCCCTAGGCTAGTGTTGAGGTGAAGTAATGCGCTCTACTTTAATATACCTTAACTGTGCTAGCTGCAAACAATCAAATTAACCATGGCAAATAGAGGAGATGGAAGATTTAGGTTGATGTACCTGCCTTACTGTAAGCATTATTTTTCCTTTAGGCTATAGTTACACTTGAATCTGAATGATTAAACAAGGGCCTTTTTTATTCCAAGAGGTCTGTATCCTTACAGATCCCAAAGCTTGGCCTATATCTGTCTTCTGTGAACAACAGCACAGACTAACCTCCAACAGCAGCATAGACAGACAGACAGACACACACACACACACACACACACACACACACACACACAGACACAGACACAGAATACAGTATAAGTTTTGTGTATTTTCTATTTTAGTTGCTGGTAAAACCAGACACTCATTTATTGTATTAGCTACCATGGCCTAGCTTTTTTCTTTCCATATGGGGCAACTGAATGGCCATAAGCCTTCTTTCCATTTTAAAGACATTTACATTATGCATTTAGCAGAGGCTTTTGTCAATCAACAATCTTCACTTGTTTGTGTAGCCTAACGCTTATAAGTCTAAGCGTGTTGTTTTTTTGGTTTGCATGACAATATTTACGGACATTCAGTCAAATACGTCATTTACCTGTCAAATACGTGATTTCTATTAGTGAAACTGATAATACAGTTTTATCATTCTCTCTAAAATGCGTAACACCGTGCAAAAGTAGGTTAATTATTATTTAACTGCATTTGTAGCACGCTCTTAATTTGATGTCACAAAACATCAACACTCCTAACACATAGTAATTAATGGAGAAAAGTTGGATGACATCTCAATTTACAGGATTGCCCAGAAAATGGCATAATAACATTTTACTCCATTTGTCATTTTATTGAAAACAACTCTGACGTCATTTTCACCGGTAGCCGAAATGAAGTCCTGTTATTATCAACCTCTACCCCTTCAAAACAAGGTCCACTTGCTAAATGAGTGTAAGTGTAAGAAAGGGCGATTGGATCAACATTTAACCAATCGAAAATTTAGCATTTGAAAATTGTGGCAAAGTGATGGACATGTACAGTATTAACACTTCATAACAAGGGTCCTAATCATTAATGAAGTAGTAATTACCAAATATGTTACATTTAGCTATTTCCATGATTTGTTAGTTTCAATGAATCATCAACTTTTCATCAATTCCAAATTACATTTAATCCATTTGAAAACATGGCAACATTATCAAACACAATAATGATCAATGAATTAAATTACACACATAAGCAACTTTATAATAAGGATTCAACAAAAGGTTTTAATAACACTTTATGTATCTACCAATGGATAATATCACTAATGGCTAATTTGTTATTTTATTGGACCCATATTATTAAGTATTACTCACATGTTTTAATATAAAAAGTCTTTGGTGCACCCTAGGTGGATGTAGTTGTCAGCCATCTTTTTTTAGATTTATTGTTCAGAGATAAAACATTACACTCACACTCGGTGGCAAAGGATCTCACGCACAGATCCTGTTACACACCCAGAGCCAGCCATATATCACCAGATGACTTGTGCTTCCAACCTACACAAGATGAACCAGAAGATGAACATCTTTCTCTGGGTAAGATTACTGTTAACATCCTGTGTACCTGTGTCGGTCACATTTCCCCAAAGTACAGCGTTAATTCAATAAACTCATCTGACATCATTAGTAATGGATCAGAGGAGAGATGCTCCTCTCATGCTGTCTTGGAGGAGAACCATAAAGAAATAACAGGAAGTGTTAGTTCAGGTAGCCGAGTCTATTGATTTCTGTCTGGCCACACTGTTCACGTAGCCACATGCTGTTTCCAACATGGCATAGGCATAGCCTTACCCTTGCACTACTCCTTGGAGTCTGGCCAATGTAACTGGGAGATTTTTTTGTTAAACTAGAGTTGACAGTAATTTTGTAATGGAAACAGATGATGTGTTTTGTAAAAAATATATGAAATATAACTATATGATATGAATTGATAACAATGTGAATATGAATGGATAATAATATGAAAAGAGCATCCATTGTCTCTGAATACTGTATACTATAACATTTACAGAAGTAGATCTCAGGAATCACAGGTCCTATACTAAGTAGTGAGCCATATGCCATTTCAGAAATGGCCAAATAGTCCTTCCTCCTCCACTCCCCCAGGTCCATGTGCCTGTGGGTTTTACGTGGCTCTGAGTGTACACCATGCAGTAGTGAAACAGATTTCCAAATCTATTCTTGTTTTGGATGGCATCATCACCCAAAGTTCATGTGAGTCACTCACACCCCTCTGGTACTGATTCGTTAGCT
>JAODXP020000022.1:8451235-8453841 GCA_027497455.2 Sardinella longiceps | reverse complement strand
CACACACAGACACACACACACACAGAGAGAGAGAGAGGGGGGGGGGGTTGTGTGGTGGCCAAAGGCAAGTAAACACAACCAAATTAGAGTTGATATAGACACTAAATACAATTTTTAGAGTTGCCACACACACACACACACACACACACACACACACACACACACACACACACACACAGAGAGAGAGAGAGAGAGGGGGGGGGGGTTGTGTGGTGGCCAAAGGCAAGTAAACACAACCAAATTAGAGTTGATATAGGCACTAAATACAATTTTTAGAGTTGCCACATCCAACTGTATTCCTAATTTGAAATGTAATACCACAGAAATAACCCCTCATCATCTTTCTGAACTTATTGCCATTCTGTAGCCTATATTTAGTCCAAGCAAAATAGCCCAATTTAGGGCCTCAGGTCCAAATGCAATGGATACGCCAAAATCACCAATATCAGCTGATCTAAAACGGGTATCAAGGGGAGGACAGGGTTTAACCTAGGGTTCTAAATTTATGTTTACTGAGATCCTCAAGCCCTTTGCTTTCAAAAAGTATTACTAGTCAAGGATACTTTCTAATACATACTATAGGCACTTTTGTACAAGAAATGCACATATTTTCTCATTTTCCCCAAAATTAGGCATAAGCTTTAAAATTAGGAGGGGGTAGGATGTGGAAAAAAAATTGGTAATATCTGGGATATATAAGCTTTCAGAAAATATATGGTTTATGGGGTCTCACACGTTTCTCCTACATGTACATGGCATTGGCCTAAATGTCACCAAAAACTGCCCAATTTGCAAATGCCAAATTTTGTGTTTTATGGACCTTTTTCACCTACGTCACTATGAGGCACTAGAACGAGGCTTGGGTGGTAAAACTTCCCTAGAAGTAGCTTCTGGGGATGGGATGTCCCTCATCTGCCCAACTTTCCACCTGACCAACAGTAAGAGAGGGGACCAGCAGTAGATTTTCTGTCCGGCATCTGTGAGAAATTATTAATTATTATTATAAAGCGAAGGGATTTTTTCCTTGCCCCTGTTTCTCATGGATGCTTCCCGTACTGTCTGTAAAACACAGCGAGACAATATGCACTGTATTTGAGCGCTCTACAAATTGAATTAAATTAACGTTTCGTCGGTACTTCCTCTAGTTTACCACCTGAGCCTCATTTTCGTTCGGAACATGGCGGCCAGGTGAAAAAGGTGAATTGTAATGAGGAGGGTGGGGAATACCTCAATGTCAAACCATGCCATGCTATATAATATCCTGAGGGTATTCGCTCTCAGAAAATGCATGAGATTTATGGTGAAATTAGTTTTCCCTTCATGCTTCAGGCCAAAATGTACAATGTACTTTTTCCTACAAAATCCACCCGAATCCCATTCATTTCAATGGGAAATTTACTTTCCTCCACTGTTTTTACATTTCCTCAACAAGGATTTCATAGGACTTTTAGTATGTTGTTCTGGACATCTCATAGAAGTGATCCATTCCAAGCTGGAAAAAATCTTTTACAATTAGTCTGCCTGTACTATATTGCCACATAACACACACACACACACACACACACACACACACACACACACACTATATTACAGCAAAGAGCCGCATATCTGACTATATTACAGCAAAGAGCCACATATCTGCCTGTACTATATTGCCACATAACATGAGGAACATGTGTGATGATGAAGAGTTTCTGTGGTATAAAATTTGAAATGATAAACATCACAAAATGCATCCGTTGGTCATCTCTTATTTCACCGCCATGGCTACACACTGATCTGGTGATCTCATCTCTCATTTCACTATGGCTACAACACTGGGCTACTTACATTGATTTGTCCTGAGTGCATCTCTCACCACTATGGCTACAACACTGGGCTACTGACATTGATTTGTCCTGAGTGACTTAAAGTGTCAGGCCATCATTTGTGGAAATAAGTCCATTTTGCACCTCCCCTCGAGTTAAGAAATTGAGTTTTAGCTTTTTTCTGTTCATCAAGCCGTTCTGGGAGCCTGGCGATACGACTTGCAGCTCTAGCCTAGCCATTTTGCCCTCAGTGATGCAGTGTTGTCCTAGTTCCCCAAAGATTAGCATTAGCTTAGCATAGTGTTGCACTGAAGAGTAAAGTACTGGAGCTACCAAGACACTTTACATTCCAGCACTGTAAATACACACACACACACACACACACACACGCACACTAGCACTGTAAATGACGGCTTGAAACATTTGATTCACACTGCCGCAACTCCTCATCACAAAGCTCTATTCCAGCTCTATTTCTGCTCCACACACACACACACACACACACACACACACACACACACACTAGGGCAGGGGTGACCAACCAATCGGAGACCAAGAGCCACATATCTGACTATATTACAGCAAAGAGCCGCATATCTGACTATATTACAGCAAAGAGACACATCTGACTATATCAGCAAGAGCCACATCGGCACACGGAAGCATGAACCTGTTACAAATAACCTCTGCCAGACAGATGAATTGTAAATGTCACACCCCAATATGATAAGAGAAATGTACTTCAATAGTAAAATCCATGGTAGCATGGAGTGACCTAGTGACGCTGAAAGTTTGAAG
>JAODXP020000022.1:8366235-8418735 GCA_027497455.2 Sardinella longiceps | reverse complement strand
AATTCTGTTTCTTTCATTCTTCCCATAACACCTCTGGTTCTTCCTGTTTGTCTGTATGATCAGGAAGTGGATGAAGAGTTCAGTCATTGTAGTAGGAATCTCCATGTTGCTGTCAGGAGTCAGCATGTCCTGAACTACAGAAATGAGGATCCAACAGAAGACTGGTATGTGACACATTATGTAGAGGCTCCTTCTTGTCTTGATTTGTGAAATGATCATCTCAGTATGGCAATTTTTGATTCTCCTTCTGAAGTATTCATCCTTTTGGTCATCGTTAAAGCCTCGTATTTCTGTCCATTTGTCTACATGTTCATGAGGGATCTGATTGGCTGCTGCAGGTCGTGATGTGATCCAGATCAGAGGGGACTCAAGCAGATTTCCTTGAATCAGGTTTGTTAGCAAAACACCCAAAGATGATTCCTTTGTCAGATTGTACAACTTTTCATTTGAATCAAAATCCAATGTCAGTTTGCTTTCATCCAGGCCATCAAAGATAAACAAAATCAAAGAATTATCATATATCCTCACATCATTCAACTCCTTCAGCTTAGGATAGAGAGACATCAACAGTGTGGGGAGACTGTACTTTTTTTTGTCAAGCAAGTTGAGTTCTCGGAATGGAAGCAGGAAGATGAAATCTATGTCCTGATTGGCTCTTTCCTTTGCCCAGTCTAAACAGAACTTCTGTACAGACACAGATTTCCCAATGCCAGCAATGCCAATAGTCATTACTACCCTCCCTTTTTTTCTCTTTTTCTCTTTTTCTTTCTTATCTGAAGATGTCATGATGTCATTACAGTTGATTCTGGTGTCTTTTACTGTCTCACGTTTGGCCTGCATCTGAATCTGCTGAACTTCATGTTGAGTGTTGACCTCTTGACTCACTCCCTCAGTGACATGGAGCTCAGTGTAGATCTCATCTAGATGGACTTTAGTCTCCGCAGGGCCTTCAAGGATGCTGGAGTATTTATTCCTCACTGTTGCCTTAATTTGTTGACTCACAAGGTGTTTGGTGGCATCATCTGTTTGACAATGTAATGGTTTGTCATTAGTAAAAGAAATGAAAAATGGGGTCATTCCGTGTGAAATCAATATACAAATGCTGTTAAAATGAGAAAAGCACTCAGAGTGCAGACCTCCACTAAGGCAATATGATCACTGATGCAATATAAATTCCAGATGACATTCCGGACTTGTTTATGCATGATTTCACCCCCTATATTTCAGGTATTTACTGATGGATGTCCGGATCATCACCAAAATTTAACGGCCTTCCACCAATTAGGTTCGGAGGGAGGGATAGCTGCTTGTCGATCGCAGCTGAGAGCAAGTCGCTGACAACGTGCTAGGGCGAGGGAGGGGTTAGGAAGGCCGTTGAGGAGCGTACCAGAGCCCGTTTAGGGCGAGCCATGGCACTTCCCCCTGACTCACTAGCATTCTGCTACTCTATTCTGGTGAATGGCCATAGGGAAAGACTTGCTGTGTCACGTGACAGACACTTTGGAAGGGATTTTACAAATTAACAAAAAATGCTAAAAATATTATGTGTGGACTGAGAATGAAGTCAAATTACTCTGAACAACATGCATGAATGCATGTAGCGTACAGAGATTGGGGGAGGAACCAGAGAGTTGTATGGCAATGGCAATTTATTTACATAGTGCATTTCATACTCAAGGCAGACACAATGTGCTTTACATTAAAATGCTGCATGAAATTCTTTACATAATAAAAATGCTGCATGAAAAGGAAAACAAGTAGATAAAATATAAAGGCCATGCATCTACACACATGCATGGGTAACATGGGTGTGACTAGTCAAAAACTACAACAGTTTTGCATGTTTTCATATCACCCATGTAGGATGGGTGGGAACATGGTTCATTTAGCCTACTTATTTCCCAGAATGCCACAGCTCCAGTCCGCACTTATTTGATTGCATATTAATCTTCACTAAAATATAATCTTTAAAATATCAATAAATAATTGAATAATTTAAAAAGTTTTACATTTTACAGCCATCATTTTATTTGCATTTGTAAATGTATGTCTATTATTTCACAAACCATCAATCAGACGACTGTACATCACAACATATTAGCCTTGGTTAGGAAAGAAGATGCAATAGTTGCTTTGAAAACTTGATGTAGCCATTTATTTGACTCAAAAGTATTGTGAAAAAAGTGAATTTTACAAAATGGTTTTGTCAGGCCACTGAATTACATGTTATTGGGGGCACATCCACATGAGTAGGATACAGCCTTTTCCTCCCATGGAGGTAAATTATACATTGTGTACAGTCCCCATGTGTGGTATAAGTTTCAAATCCATGTAAATGTAAGACTATCATCTTGCAGTTCCTCAGACCGACTCCGAAATGTGCTCTGGTGATGGCATGCCATTTCATGAACCTGACAACTGTACGTTTATTTGTCTAATTAGCAATTTCACACACCTGACACTCTGGAACTGAAGATGGGCCTGGGATTGACAAGGGGAGGGGGAGCGTGGAGTGCATTCTGGGAGTTGTAGGCTTTCAGCCACATCCGGCAAAAAGTAATTTTCTGCCTTTTCTTGGTGAAAGTGGCTCCAACTTCAGCATTTATTTCACAGATGTTATGTTTTTTTATGTTTATGTTTAACATATAAAAGTTTCAAAACACATTCATGTTCTGATTGGTGAAGTATTCCTTTAAGCTCTGTAAAGTTTTTGTCAGTGTATCAATGTCTATCAGACAGAAGAGGCCCAGGGGAATGAGTGATCTGATCTGTAATTAAGAACCAATGTTGGATCTGATGTTTCCAATTTTATTAAAAAACAAAAAAAAAGAAGAAGAAGCAAATTCATTACATGACCTGTTTGAGAAAAGTTCTGATGGCATTTGGGAGGGAGGGTCTGTTAACTTCCCAACTGTTAGGAATAAGGCACGGGTTTTATTTATATTGTTGCTTATTAAATCAAAGAAATATGATTGCTTAGCCTTACCTCAAGGTTGTATTTTCTTTATAGATCTGAAGATTGATTATGAGTTTATTTCTCTGCCATTTTCTTTCTCTCTTCCTCCTTTCCCTTTTCATGAGTTTAACAGCTGGGCTGTTCAACTAAGAGCTTTTTGTTTATCATTGATATTTATTTATAGATGTCTTATAGATTGTAATAATATATGCCACTTTTGCATAAAAGGTTTTAGTTAGGTGAAATACTTAAAAATGTCAAAGTGTAGCAGACTGCTTCAAACTGCCTGAAAGGCCTTGGACCCCTAACAATTAAGTTTCTGGGGGGCAATTTCATTGATTACCGGTAAACAGTTCATTTTGATGTTAAAGTTTTCAAGTACTCACTAATTTTCAGACTCACTATGACTAGGGGGATCCGAGATTTGGATAAGAGCTTGCTCAAAGAGAGATACTGTGTGTTCATTTATGATCCCCTTCCCTATCTTTATACAGCTGCTCTTCGTACAAGGGGACATAGAGATGTCCAAAAATAAACAAAAATGGTCAGACATGGCTAAATCTTTGATTGTCACTGAGACTTTGAGACCCTTCGTGATGATCAGGTCTAAAGTCTGACCATGGGAGTGGGTGGGGCCTTGAACATGCTGAGTAAGGCTGAAAGTGTCTAGCAATGCTAAGATGTCCTGAGTGTAAATGTTTCTTGGGTTGTCGATATGTAAATTAAAATCTCCAGTAATGATTAGACAATCAAATTCAACACATATGATTGACAGGAAATCACTTAATTCATCTATAAAGGCTCTAGCAGACTGTCTAGGGGTAGCCTGGCGATGCCATCCTACGTACCTCCGCTAAGGATTTTATCTCCGCACGTAGTCTGGAATAAACCCCCCTTCCCGCCTTTTTTCTCGTTTACTCTACGGTTTAGCCAATCAGCACACAGTTTAGAGCGATGTCTCAAAATTTTGTAGTTCTACAGGATAGGGACGCGTTTGTTATTCTCTCCCCCACTTTCGAATTACATTCACAAAATTGGTACATGACATTAGCATCCATTATCTTGAGGATTTATTGCCACTACGATGTCAAAATAGGTCAGAACTTGCGATAATACTGTTAATGCTGAAAGCGAAAGTTGTAGGCGTGAGAGCCAGGCGAGGGAATACGTCATATCCAAGCGGAAACCTATTTCAATTGCGTTGGGCCAGACTGTATGACATAGTCAACAGTCGCTTTCGCCCAGGCTAGTCTAGGGGGTCTGTAGATTGTCACTAAAAGAATCCAGGGAGAATCCTTAATTAGGACACATAAATACTCAAAAGATGAAAAATTCCCATGACACAATTTCTTACATTGAAATACAGTTTTAAATATTGTGGCTAGCCCCCCACCTTTTTTAGATTCTCTAAATGTTATACAAGAAATAAAAATTTGGAGGAGCAGACTCTATGAGAATGGGAGTGCCATTTGCTTCATTCAGCCATGTTTCAGTTAGCAGAAGAATATTAAGGTTATTTGTGGAAACAAGATCATTGACCAAAAATGACTTATTTGCAAGCAACCTAATATTCAATAATGCTAACTTTACAGTCCGTGTGGAGGTTATTTCCTGGGAGTCCTTTTGCGTGTGTAGGTGCGTGGGAAGCAAATAAGTAAATAAGCAAATTCAAGTGATTTACTTTGCATACGTGCATGAACGGCCTGTAGGGGGAGCTAACGGTCTTGAGAACTGGAGTACTGGGTCGAGACAATGGGTCAAGTTCCGGTGCGTTGGGAAATGTTTTTTTACATTTTCTTGTATGATTTTTTATTTTTTGCCTCAGAATTACCTTGACTTGGCGAATACAGTTTTAATATACACAGCAGAGCCGCAACACAAAGTAGCTTACATTTTCTTGATGCAGTTGTTATTGTCTATCTTGTTCTATGACAGAGTTTGTTTCTGTTTGCCAGGGAGAGATGCTAAATAACTTGAAAGTGAAAAGGAAAAGAAAAGAGCGAATCTTGTCTGCAAATCTAAACACAGACTGCACTCTAAACCACGGCTAAAGCTAATATCCAAGAAAGCAGTGTGATTGTAATGTATGTCAATGTAAACCATGACATATCATATATGTGTATAGGTCAGGGGTTCTCAAAGTGGGTGCCGTGAGGCTAGTCCAGGGGTGCCGCAAAACAATTCTGAATTTTGATGGTGAATTTCTATTTCATCTATTAAGTCCAGACCCTTTTAGGTGTCTACATTACTCCCAGTTTGTCGTGTAGTGCTGCAACTAGTCAGTGCTATGAAAAAAGCAGGCAGAAAAAGAATGAAGGAAACAAGACTCTTGAAAGGAGAAAAGTTGAGCGCCTAGACCGCTTGGTAGGCATATGGATATTCCCGCGCAGATAGCGTGCGCGCTTGACCCACACACTGAGGTTGGTGAAGAAAGTTGCTGGCTCCTTTGCTCTTAAATATAGCGAGATAGAACGTCGGTAATGAAAGTAGGCTATTAAAAAAAACGGGTTGATGGTAGCCCTTGGTATGAACATTATGTTCTGAACATTTGTAAAGACACCAATATGTCCAGAAAGAAGGATACCGGCATGTTGCGCAAGGGACATGCATGAGAAACTGGATGGGAAAAGTGTCCATTCACGTATGGCCCATGTTTTTTTTGTTACTTAGCAATACAAACGATCTTGGCCACAATACTGCATGTTTTTAAATGCCTTTTCACCCTCATATCTACAAACCCCATATAACTTGGTAATATCTATCCAGAATGATGATAAATTATATGGTGGTACTGAATATTAAAGGAGCAGTATGCAATTTGAAATTTAAAATAATAATAAAAATGGCACTGATATGTCACCAGACATGAAGGGATCATGTTTATTTTAAACACTGATATCACTGCCAGTTATCCAGTCAGAGTAGGCCTACTTGCATTTGAATAGCTAAGTTGCAGTCCACATGTAGTGTTTCTATTGTCATTTCAGGTATTGTTTGGGTTGTTGTCATTGCAAGGGTCTGTACTTCTGTATACATGGTGGCAAAGTGAGAAATAAAACAAGGATATGAATAGGGCATGCTTTTGAAAGATGGAGATGGCGGAAAGCAGCAAAATAGGCCTATTTTAAACATGATTGTAGTGCCAATTTAAACCACAATGCTACATACTGTTACTATTAAAGTAGGCCTATCTTAATGCTGGTGGTAGCATATAAATGTCATTGCACAATTGAGCGATGCAAAGCAAGAATATAACTAAGGGGTGCTGTGGATGAAAAAAATGTTGATAGGGGTGCCTTGAACTCAAAAAGTTTGAGAACCACTGGTATAGGTAATGACAGGAATGGCAGGCCAAGTATTGCATGGATCAAAGTGTGCTTTCAGAAGCACCCAAAAGACATCCAGAACTGGGGTACTACTCACCATGAGCTGCCTCTTCAGCTGAGGCACCGTCACCATCGGTAGCACTGCCACTGGGGAGACCACCTGGTATAAGAGATATAGAAATACATGTACTATAACTGTTATACATACAGTGTATATCACCACTATTCATCTTCAGCAGGGGTGGCCAGAGCATGGCTGTCTGATATGAGAGAGATAGAAATATTAACTATTCATATTCATCTTCAGCAGGGGTGTCTGATATGAGAGATATAGAAATATAACTATTCATAGTACAGGGTATGTAACCAGCCAGTATAGGGTATTTAACCAGGAACTGCCTCTGGGTGGCCAGCAGCCCTGGAGTTAAGAGTCTGTGAGAGGCATATGGAAATGGTACAAAAATGTAAAAGGTCCAATTTTGAAGAGGCCTTTAAGGACAGTGCCTTCAATTTGCCACAGAAGTGACATCATAACTCAAAAGTTTACTTCCCCAACATTTATATGCCACAATTTCAGGATGGTAAGATTAAGGCACAGCGAGATATTTGAAGGCAAAAAACAGAATTTGCAGTACCTCAAAATTATGCTGAAATTTTGGGAAGCCCTAACTTTGTCTAGGAACATTCTCAATGTTTTTAAAAAAAACGTTTTGTCCTTCTTAGGCATGTGTCTACTGGTATTCAAAATTTGAAAGGAATATGAAGAGGGTTTGTATCACCACCCGCATGATTCTTACAGAAAGTTATTATGTCAAGGAGGAGAATGGTCTGAAGTGTAACCAGATATTTTAGCGTATGTCTGACATTCTTTGTCAAAAGTTGCTCAAAATTCTTGAGATTCTTGCAGATGTCATTTCCTTCGTACACTATTGATTTTGTCATGATTTTTCAGTAAGAAAGTCCTTTTTAGGACGTTGTTTATGATTATTTGATGTCACACCAAATGACATGGTGTCATGCCATATGATGAAATGCACCACACCACAATGTGTCAGCGCAAGCTAAGGTATTTCATGAAAATAAAGTCCACTTACAAGAAACTTAGGAATAACATCTATTTTTTAACTGCATATTACAAGTGAATCATGGTGACATGGGGGAAACAATGGGAAAGGGAAATATAAATTGCACACATCCTATTTTGCTCAATTCTTTTCACAGATTTAATATATTTTATGTATGGTTTTTAACTTGATTTGGATTTAACTGGATTTAACTTGTGTTTTTATATATATATTTCAATATAAAAATGCAGTTGTGTCATAGAGTGTGACAGAAATGTCATATAGTGTGACTGAAAAAAGCTGACACACCATGACATAGCGTCACGCCATATGACATTTTGACAGTTTAGCTAATTTATTAGACAACTACATACAGCTAGATATTATTTAGCATGCAACTGACCACATGGCAGCAATGCTTTCTAAGAATTCATAAAGAAAATTTGTGAAAAATAACTATTTTTAATGCAAATGATGTCACACCATAAGGCAGCAATTTTTGCCCACTATTGATGATCTCGGATATGGAGCTTCTTATATAAAAATCTAAAAGGCAGACCTGAACTCCTGACCATGCCAATCACTCCTGACATGCTATTGTAACTTCCTGATTAAGCAGGGTCCGTGTCATGGCAATGATGTCCAAATTAATGCCCGTTGAAAATATAAAATATAGTGTCACACCATATGACATCCATTTTATGGACAAAATATATTTCATTAGAACTTAGTTGGACGTTATGCATGGGCATCGAAACTGTCTGTGGTCATAGAAAACATCCAATTATTTTATTTGCCTGGCAAAATTTTAAAGTATTTATACTTTATGGATATACACATTTTATTAAGAAAATCACACGCATCGTGGACAGTCACACCATATGACATTTCTTATGTTTGGATAATTGTTTTAAGTAAAAAATTTAAGTACAACACCAACAATTTCAGTATGCAGGAGGTTGATCCTATCAGACCAACAACATTTCCATTTCAATTGCCATTTTATATACGTGTGTGACACATGGACAGTCTGAATTTTGCTATCCGTCATCCATCCAAGTATGTACGTGCCTGATGAAGAACCACACTGTTCGAAACGTTGCCTGCTTTTAATATTAAAGGTGAATAATTTGGAGCTGTAGCAGTGTGTGGACCGTTTCTTGTTTTAACAGCAATCTGTGTCCCATTAGTGTGCTAATGCATCTAAACGTTACTACAAATAGGAGTTTTACCTTATTACTCATGGCTGCTCCGGACTGTAAAGTGCCGCGAGGCAATTGTATTCTTCTATAAAATTAAATTGAATTGTCCATGGCAATTGTTTAACTAGCTATCAATGGATATTAATATTAGTATTTACTTTTTAGTGGATATTAGTAGTATTACTGTTTATCACTATGTAGTTATCAGTAGGTGTTATTTACCTGATTTTAGAGCCCTCTCGAACATTTCAATTATCCTTTCTGTCTTGTAATTGGTCTCCTTGACGACCGCCTTGATCTCCTCTGTGTCACTCTTGACAAACTCAAGAACTGGGGCAAGAACACAATTATGAGAGAGTAGGTCAGGGTACTAGTGGGGGTAGATACACTAAAGCACTACAATAGTGTATGTGCTTTTTAAGGGACACTTGGAAGTTTTTTTTCTGTAAAACTAGTGAAATATCTCCATGAAAAGCATACAAAACTTTTCCAACATTTTTCCTACAGTCCCAGAACTACACAGAGCAAATTACTCATCCAAATTAATTTGGAGATGGTACCAAAATAAAGGATACTTCAAACAGTGGTGAAAAAGTTCCATAATGGACCTTTACATTTACAGATATAGAAAAGACACACAGAGAGACATAGATCTATTTATCAGTCATTATTGCTTACTTTCTTTCAGATCAATGGCAAGATCAGACTGGTCCTCGCTTCTCACGGTGTCCTTGTTGAAGGTCTGCTTCATGGCGTGGGAGTCGATGTTGAGGGACAGCATGAGTGCCTGGGTGTGCTCACACAGACGCTGGTTCAGCTCCTCAAACTTGCTGTCCACTGAGCCTTTGCTGATGAAGCGCTTGATCCAGTTCTTGTTCTCCAAGCTTTTGGACCTCATCCAGAGCCTCCTCCAGAACCTCCTCCAGGGCCTGGCAGGTATTCTTCAGGTGGGCTGCATCCTTTTCAGTAATCTTGATGGAGCTCAGCTGCTCTTTCAGAACTGAGAGTCGTTTCTTCAGGCGGCCCACACGCTCCTTGTGAACCTGAGGGCTGGTGTCCAGGATCCGCAGGATGATGTTGATCACAACACCTAACCCCACCACAGGCTTGGTCATTTCACATACATTGCCCAGAGCAGACGAATCCATCTTTACACAATCTAGGGGAGAAAAGACCTGTAAGCCCTCTCTATAGCAACTTAGCTCATACACATAGTCAAAATCACTGCACACTGACTTAAATTTTGCTATATTTATTTAGTGAACAATGCATTTTGTACTTGATTCATCAGGTTCTTTGGGCTAGCTAGCTGGTAGCAGTATGTGGTAAATCCTCACACCCCTGAGCTGAAGAACGCTTCTAACTGCTGAGTTGGAGTCCTGGCTTTTTCAGCTCAGTGGTTAGAGCGTTGGACTCCCACAGACGGTGGGTTTATTCTAGTTGACAAGTTGGCTCAGGACCGAAACAACCTCTGCTACATCAGTCCGTGGTCCATGTCATGCCTATTGTTCAAACTTAAAGTATCAATTGACTTCTGTAACTCACACTGGTTGGTACTTGTTTCAGAGAGAACTAAATAATACTGTTTTAAACTCAATACTGACTATAAGAGATCATTAAGAACCCAGAACACTCACACTGGTTGGTACCTGTTTCAGAACCTTCAGATACCTTCAGATACCAGATAGCTTCAGCATCATTCCTTTCCTCCCTGTAATGACGACGCACAGAGAAAAGATTTTGTTCTAACAGTTGGATATGTGTTTCACTGAATTCCCCCCCACTCATGTTCAACACTGCATAATGTATAATTTCTGTAATATTTTTGGGCTACCATCGTACAAAGGGGTGTGGTTTTCCCAAGCTGGGTCCTTCATGTTACCTTCATTCTGCCTCTTTTGCAAATGATTTGAGGCAGAGGTTTAGGCATTTTGTGATGGACTGTTTTTCCATGTTTTGTGAGTATTTGCCAGTCTTGTTTGTTGGACATGCCTAATGCAGTAACAATATTAAGGGATTGTAAACTGTTGATTTGCATTTACATTGGGAGGTGCATTATAATAAAACTGTAGGTTGAATTTTACATCACACTACAGTGAGCTAGCGCAGCTACAGGTGCTCCGATTGC
The DNA here is from genome assembly GCA_027497455.2 of Sardinella longiceps. NCBI lineage: Eukaryota > Metazoa > Chordata > Actinopteri > Clupeiformes > Clupeidae > Sardinella > Sardinella longiceps. Next base: position 8,408,059 of record JAODXP020000022.1, on the reverse strand, counting down.
TGCTGTTAAAAAGTTATAAGTCTTTCAATAGTTATAGACATTGCACTGCATTGTAGTTTAACATGGCGTCTATAGAACTGTTACATTATGCCTACATACACTTTTGTATTGTCCACATCTATCTCCGGTGCTGATTATTTTTTTTCTATTATTACGATATCTCAGGTATGCCACTTGAAGTACTCGTGAACTAATGTAAATATCTGACCAATATGCTTTACAGCAGCAAGCCTCAGCAGCATCAAGCCTTTACAGCACAGCTCATCATCATAGAAGAACTGCACCCGGAACAAAAGCCTAAAATATGGAAGGCTATGAACTACAGGCTGCAAACGATCTCCTTAGTCTCCTAGGACCGTCCTCAGCCCATCCCTATCTGAAGACTTCAAAGAACAATTTGAAATACCCTGTAGTGGTATGAAAGGGCACCTTTAAGAAATTACAATATGATGTGGACACAGTGAACCTACCCGAGAGAAATGCACAGGTTTTCCTGCTTGGGTGAAGCAAGCGCTCAGGGACAACTGGCAGATCTGCAATACACCTTACCTCCAGAGAGGGCTCCGAATCCTAAATACAGCCTAAGGCTGCTAGCCTGACATAAAATGTTATTTTCTAAGCAGTTCGCACTGAAGTCCACAATTTCCTCAAAGGGGACAATAAAGTATATCTTATCTTTCCTTAAATTATATCTTATCTTTCTTACCTCACTCACGTCAGATGTAGCGCTACGTGCGTTCATCTGATATTCAGCGATAGACGAATTATTTCAGGAGCCAGAAATCCTTGAATCTAACTGGGCAAACGGCTTGTCCATCAAATTAATTGACGTACACTGCAGCCAACCACATCGAAACCAACCGATGACGCTCGTTACGTTTGTTGGATTGGTTGGATTCAAAACAGTTGCTTCTTCGCTACGTCACACCCTCTACAGCAGCCAGCGGCCCTGATTGGTCCGGTTAGAGAATAATGGCTTGAAATCATGGAGGTATTAATAAACCTGGAGAAACATACCAAGTCCCGCCTCCCATTCATTCCAATGTGGAATGCTAGGCTACTGAATTCATCCAAAATTGAACAAAATTTTCAGTTGTCAAGATGGCGTTTCATGGAGCTCACTTCCGACTCCATTTCATTAGGCCAATGAGGGCCCATGTTACTAATGGAGATGAGGGCGGCTCTGGCGGCACACACCTGATGTGCACAGGGAGCTCGTTAGCATGAGCTGAAAGTGTAGCATTAACCAATTAGCATATGTCAAATGGAGTCGGATATGATGTCATTTCTGGAAAATGGCGACGAGGAAGTGCAATGCTAATTGGCACAGCTAACCAGCCAAATCCTGACCCCCTGCTTGAAATCTCTCTGATGGGCTTCAACATCAGATCGTTGTGCTGTGACACCACAGATATTAGGATTTTAGTTTACTCACACATAAACATACTAAAGAGATATAGTTGGTTAGTGTGAGGTATTCTGAATAAGATCCTACATAGAATCCACACAGGAGATATAATTGGAAAGGGTGACATTCAATCATTGTGTTTTTGTTTTGTTTTTCATTCATTTACATATTCATTCACTACTACACATAACATGCTTTTGTGTAAGCACTTATATGAACTGAAACTTTTGTGTAAGCAATGACAGGAAATAAGACTTTTGTGTGTGCTTGTACCTGTAAGAAGAAAACAGGAAGTGATAGCCTCACCTGTTTTAAAAGGTGAAGGCGGCCATTTTGAATGGTCCTTTTGTTTGTCAGACAAAGCTGGAGGATACCTGTTTCGGGCCTGGACCAGTTTTTTGGGATTATTCCTCTCTGTCTCGCTATTTTTTGCCAAACGGATTAACTTTGAACTTTGTGGGGTTTTTGCTATCCGGATATTTGGAGTTTTTGTGAGAGAAGAGGACATTTTGATGAGATCGATCTTTTTGTTTGTTTCACTGCTTTTTTGGATTCATATTCACTTTTTTGAAGAGACTTTGGTTTTTTTTTGCCTTCTCAGAGATCTCTGATTGTATTTTGATTTTGAATGGACTGAGCCAGAGACTGGTATATTTAGCTTAATTCTGAATGAGATTGAATTTACATGTGCTTATACGAACAAACATTTCTGAAACCATCTTGAACTGGTAATACAAAAAGCAATTCAACTTGATATGTGTTTGGTGTTTTATGTTTTATGTCACATATACAATGCCTTTGATTAAATAGTAATAGTTAATCCTAAAAAAAGTAGAGCTGAACTGTTACAGATGGTGCCCCGTGTGAGGACATTGTAATCAAATATGTGATGTTTTGAAACATTTATTTATTTGCTTATTACACTTGAACATATATTCATTTTTTACACATTATACTTGAACACATAAACATTTATTTGCATATTACTCTTATACACATACACATTTGTTTGCAGTTCTACATCAGTACATAAACATTTATTTGTATTTTACACATAAATACAAAACATGGAAGCCAGGAATGATAACACAGGACAGCCAGATTCAATACTTGTCCCCGACACTCCTCCCTTTGTCCCTGGGGTTACATATAGAAATGCTGTTCCTGTGGCTGAAATAAGTTCTCTCTTAAGTGAAATGTACATTGACCGAGATGATCAAGACACTGAAGATGAAGCAGAAAATAGTGGACAAACTCCAGTTGGAAGTGTCATTGATAGATTGGAGTCTGCTGTTTCGGACCTCCACTCAAAATGTCCAAGGGATTGAAGGTGAACTCAATAGACTCAAAAATGACATTAGAACATCAGGTGAAAGTTCTGCAAACAGAGAAGCCGGGCTCAGAGAGAGTTTAGAGCGCCGATTCGAAGCAGTCGAAGCCCTGATAAGGAGATCAATAAACCAGCTGGAACAAGGAGTGGTGGAGTGCCTGCAAAGGAGAGACGATCGGTTGAAAAGGGAGATATCCCGCGTTAGGGCTAGTATTCCAACATCCAGAGCATCGTTTTGTCCCCAGTACACCTGTGGATGCAGAGTCACCAACCGTTCAACCACCTTCTTACTCTAGGCCTCCCATTAAACTAGAATTTCCAACTTTTGGAGATGCAAGAGAGACAAAAGATGTTTTGGAATATGTTGAAAAATGTGAAAATTTCTTATCATATAGGCCCATGTCTGACACAGAGCTTATTGCTATTCTTAACACCGTGCTCACAGGCCCTGCTGGCAGCTGGTGGCGAGCTGAGAAGACCAAGGTCCACAACTGGGCCGGGTTTAAGAGCTTTTCTGGCAGCATTTCTCTCCTCAGACTACCTCATGGAGGTGGAAGACCAACTCAAAGCAATGGTCCAGGGTCCTGATCAATGTATCCGTGACTTTGCCTATGATTTTCGGGCTTTGTGTATGAAGTGGAACCCTTCAGCCGACCTACCAGAGGCAGAAGTAGTGAGGAGAATTCTGAATAACTGTAATCCTACTCTAGCTAGCAGTCTGAGAGGCACGGTATATACAGTACAACAGTTGGTGAAAGTTGGATCGATGGTCGAGAGAGATCTCAACTCAAAGAAAGAATACTGGGCCAAGGTAAATCAGCTTAAACCGCAAGACAAAGGAAAGAAGAGCACATCAACTCGACAACCTACCTCATCAAAACCCCTAGTGGCCAAACTCAACTCTTAGCCATAGGGACAACTGCTTCCCCTCAGCTACTGAAGGTGGTGGTAGGGATAAAGGGACACCACGTGGAAGCCATCCTTGATACAGGCTGTACATTCACACTGATGCAGAAGCAACTATGGGAGACGTTGGAGAAACCAGGCAAGCAAATGCAAACCAATAGAAATCGCTCTTTTATTCTGGCTGATGGACAAACGCATGCGTCAGAAGGCAAGGTCCCCATTACATTCGAGTGGCATGGGTTGATGTGGACTTTGGACACTTACATCATGTCTGACCATCGGCTAGCCTTCCCCCTTATCCTTGGGCTGGATTTTCTTGCCCGCACTGGCGTGCAGCTCAATGTGGGAGAGCGTAGCTATGGCCTGAAGATCAAAGGCTGTTGGTCAGTTTTCCCCTTCCTCAACCACTCTTTGGAGAGTCAGACACCAAAGCATGACAAACACGGCATTCACTTGTACATGGCCTTACCAATGGAAGATGGGCTGCCAGAAGTACAGTCTCTCTCCACACCACCATCAGTCAGTGATCTGATAAAGAGCCATCCACCAGAGCTGCAGTGTTTGTTTCAAGCTTGGCCAGAAGTTTGTTCAGACCAACTGGGAAGAACTAATATGGCTACCCATCGCATTGTTACAACAGATGAAGTCCCTATCCGTAGCAAAGCTTACAGAGTCTCACCTCTGAAAAAGGAGGTTATCAAGACTGAACTGGATAAGATGTTGCGGGATGGGATAGTGGAGCCATCTCAGTCACCATGGGCAGTCACCATGGGCAGTAGTGCTTATCCCCAAACCGGATGGGAGCACAAGATTTTGTGTCGATTATAGACGCTTAAATACAAAAACCCCTCAAGATTCCTATCCAATGTCAATCATTCATGAAATTCTTGAGTCCCTTCATGGTGCTAACTACTTCAGCACCCTGGATCTTAACTCGGGTTACTGGCAGGTTGAAATGGAAGAAACCTGTAAAGAAAAAACTGCCTTCATTACACCATTTGGCTTATACCAGTTCCTATGCCGTTTGGACTTAAGAATTCTGGAGCGACATTCCAAAGGCTTATGGAGAGGGTATTAGGAGAGCTAAGAGGCAGCATCTGCTTTGTTTATATCGATGATATAATCATCTATTCACCAACTAAAGAAAAGCATATGGAAGATCTCAATGCTGTCTTCTGCAAACTCCGTAATGCCCATCTCACCCTAAACCTGAAGAAATGCAACTTCCTTAAGTCAGAGCTGAAGTTCCTGGGGCACATTGTGTCAGGAAAAGGGACTGAGGTGGACCCAGAGAAAACTTTGGCTGTGACCAGTTACCCCACTCCAACAGACCTTCCATCACTGCAACGTTTCCTGGGTCTAGTGGGATGGTATCACAAGTTTATACCACATTTTGCTGAACATGCTGCCCCACTAAACTGGTTGAAACGTAAAGATGTCCCGTGGAACTGGACAGGAGAATGCCAGCAGAGTGTGCACACACTGAAGGCAGCTTTAAAGCAAGCTCCAGTCCTAGCACAGCCGGATTTCAACTGCCCCTTCGAAGTTCACACTGACGCAAGTAACGTGGGTCTTGGAGTTCTTGCTCAGCGGATTAACAACGAAGAAAAAGTTGTTGCCTATGCATCAAGAAGTCTGAGGGGAGCTGAGGTAAACTATTCTACAGCTGAGAAGGAGTGCCTTGCTGTGGTGTGGGCTGTGGAAAAGTGGCATCACTATTTAGAAGGCATCCCATTCACAGTCTACACTGATCATATCGCTCTCTCATGGGCATTCAACTGCCCGAAGACAAACTCTCGCCTCACAAGGTGGACTCTGAGATTGCAGCGTTTTCAGTTCACAGTCCGATACAAAAAGGGCTGTATGAATGCTGTTCCAGATGCACTGTCAAGAGCCAGAGTGGAGCAGGGTGGTCCAGTAGTAGCCACTTACTCTGCTGCAAAGCCCTGGATCTCGGATCTACCTGCCACACTTGCTGATTTGGCGTCCGCCCAGGCTAAAGATGAGGAGTTGAAAGAGCTGAAAGCACAGGCAGACTCCCAAGTCAGTCGTACTGACCGTATCCGATGGGAAATCCAGCAAAATGTGCTGTACCGGGTTGTTCCTTATGCTGATGGGGAAAAATATCAGTTAGTAGTGCCTAAAGAGCTCAAACCCCTCTTTTTGGATTACTTCCACAACAATCCCCTCAGAGCACATATGGGGAGAATGAAGAAGTCGCATGGTGGCCAGAGGTTCGAAAAGACGTATGGTCATATGTCAAAGAATGCTCAGTGTGTCAACAATATAAGCCCTCCAATAGTAGGCCTCAAGGACTGCTCCAGTCAACCGAGATTCCAGAACCTGGCTACATGATTGGCATGGATTTCATGGGACAATTTCCCAGGAGCAAGAAAGGCAATACCTATCTCCTAGTCATTGTTGACTACTTTACAAAATGGGTTGAGTTGTTCCCACTAAAACACAGCAAATCTCCACGTCTATGTCAAATCTTGAAAGATGAGATTTTTACCAGGTGGGGAGTTCCGAAGTATGTGCTGTCTGATCGCGGACCTCAATTCGTCAGCCAACTCTTGCGTGATCTCTGTAAAAAGTGGGGTGCAAAAAGTGGGGTAGGTTATCACCCACAAACAAACCTCACAGAGCGTGTTAACAGGTACCTGAGAACGATGGTGGCATCGTACGTGGGGAAGAATCACAGGGAGTGGGACAAGTGGCTAGCAGAATTCAGGTTTGCCATTAACAGCGCTTGGCATGAGACTACCGACGAAACACCTGCTGAGATGGTCTTGGGAAGACAACTAAAGGGACCTTTGGAGAGGCTTATCCACTATTCACCTAATCCATGTCACCCATCTTACTCCGTCATTGAAAAACAACACCAGCTCATTGAAGATGTCAAAAGATCTATGAAGTACGCACAACTTAGACAAGCCAGGTATTACAATGCCCATCGGAAAGATGCGCAGTTTCAGGTGGGAGACCTGGTCTGGGTTCGTTCGCACCCTCTATCCAAAGCTTCTGACTATTTTTAATCTAAATTGGCACCAAGATGGACAGGTCCAGCCAAGGTGGAGAAGAAGCTTGGACCAGTTAACTACAAAGTCCGGTGGATTCCTGATGACAAAGAAGAAACAGTTAATCTCGTCAATCTTAAAAAATTCTTTGGAACTCTTCCCCAGTAGCCTTCGGCTGAGGGGGGGGACTCTGTGACACCACAGATATTAGGATTTTAGTTTACTCACACATAAACATAATAAAGAGATATAGTTGGTTAGTGTGAGGCATTCTGAATAAGATCCTACATAGAGTCCACACAGGAGATATAATTGGAAAGGGTGACATTCAATCATTGTGTTTTTGTTTTGTTTTTCATTCATTTACATATTCATTCACTACTACACATAACATGCTTTTGTGTAAGCACTTATATGAACTGAAACTTTTGTGTAAGCAATGACAGGAAATAAGACTTTTGTGTGTGCTTGTACCTGTAAGAAGAAAACAGGAAGTGATAGCCTCACCTGTTTTAAAAGGTGAAGGCGGCCATTTTGAATGGTCCTTTTGTTTGTCAGACAAAGCTGGAGGATACCTGTTTCGGGCCTGGACCAGTTTTTTGGGATTATTCCTCTCTGTCTCGCTATTTTTTGCCAAACGGATTAACTTTGAACTTTGTGGGTTTTTTGCTATCCGGATATTTGGAGTTTTTGTGAGAGAAGAGGACATTTTGGTGAGATCGATCTTTTTGTTTGTTTCACTGCTTTTTTGGATTCATATTCACTTTTCTGAAGAGACTTTGGTTTTTTTTTGCCTTCTTAGAGATCTCTGATTGAATTTTGATTTTGAATGGACTGAGCCAGAGACTGGTATATTTAGCTTAATTCTGAATGAGATTGAATTTACATGTCCTTATACGAACAAACATTTCTGAAACCATCTTGAACTGGTAATACAAAAAGCAATTCAACTTGATATGTGTTTGGTGTTTTATGTTTTATGTCACATATACAATGTCTTTGATTAAATAGTAATAGTTAATCCTAAAAAAAAGTAGAGCTGAACTGTTACAGCGCGAAGTGCCTTACGAAAGTTACGTAGCGCATGATCTGACTTGAGTGAGGTAATTATCTTTCCTCTCTCCTCTAGTACTGCCCGATACACAGACTACTAACTTTCACCTCTTCCTGACTAGTTATTCATTAACCAGTTATTAACTAGTTATTCATTAACCCATGTATAAAGTGTTTTCTTAAAGGAATATACCACCTTTTACTGAAAATGTGTTATTCATCCTCTTACCTAGTTACACATGTGGATAAAAGCATTTTGCTCCCAGTGCATGCATTTTTCCTGTCTGGCAACCCTAATTTTAGCTTTATTTCAGCATAGAAGGTAGCACCTCTTTGGCAACTTTGCTTTCCAGCACCTATGCAAAGCTAAAGGTAAAATTGGAGGTTGCCAGAAAACGCATGCACTGAGACCAAACTGCTTTTACTTACATATGTAACTCCAGGTAAGAGGGTTAATAACCAATTTTCATAAAGAGTAGTTCACATGTGGAGCCAGAAAAAAGGCACCATAATAATAAAAGCAATTTTCTTAGAATTAGTTTGAAGTGGGCCTAATTACTTTGCCTTGGCTATCTCAGCAATAATAATATAAGTATCAGTAGTCATTAGGGAGAGTGTTTCGCCTGTTTGTCCTTGTGCTACCAGTCCAGATGAACACACTACCATCATGCAACCTGTATGATTCACACAGCTGATATCTTCTCTGGCCTATATTTATAAATGACAAATTAGTGCAGGCGCACCTTTGCTGTTGACCTGTATATCTCTTCTAATCAGACACAATGAACGTTTCTTGCAGTGCAAAAACATATTTCACACAGTAATGAACTGCAATGAATAGAACCTATACAGTAGTTATAGGCTAAAACAGCCAGCATTTCCTCTGTCTGGGGCAGGCTTGATTGCAGCTGAGTTTCAAAGTGGTTTGATGTTATCTAACGGTAGTGTAATATTTTGGAGAAATTATTTGAAGACTAAAATGCAATAAATGCAATAATTGATTGAATAAAACATTTAGCCTGCACAACAAATGTTGGAAGCAAATGCAAATTTTATGGTAGACCTATGGCTGTGCCTGTGACGATTTGTGACATGATCTATAATTGAGTTGCTTATAAAAATTACTTTTGTACACACTCATACACACACTGTAGTTTTATAGGGTTCATGCCCCACAGGTAACAGGCAGGAGTAATGCCAGTGTTGGCATTGTAACACAAGCTGGTGTTGCCTGATTACTACTTACTAGGCTTTATATCACACACGGTACAATCACATAATAGTCAATGACATACGGAACAATCACATAATAGTCAATCACATACGGAACAATCACATAATAGTCAATGACATACGGAACAATCACATAATAGTCAATGACATTAGGTAGACATTGAATTGCTTGGTATAACAAACTGTGAAAATGCACCAGAATGCAGGGAATTGCAAATGCAAAATTAAGAAAAAACACACACACTATGCCTATAGTGCGGAAATTATTCCGTATAAAATCTTCCATGGCGCAATTTGCACAACATTATGTCATTTTTCCAGTGGGTGAGCATAGTCGACCATTTTTGACCATAGTCCTGGCTAAGGCCCTGTCCCATAGAGCAGTTTAGGGTTAAGTGCTTTTCCCAAGGGCATAACAGTCAAGATTCAAACCTATAACCTCCACTAGTCAGGCTCCTTCAGTGTTGCCAACTCCACTGAGCGATAAGTAGCTAAAGGCTGTCCCAAAAGTCGCCAGAAGTAGCTAAATGACGTCATCAACGGACGTGATGACGTAATAACCTGACGCAATGACGTAACTTTGTGTTAAAATTCTGACAAAAACGATACATCATTTTGGTGGTTCAAGTTTCAAGCTTATAGCACATTTTCATACATAGCTGTCATTCAATGTGCTAAAAAAAGGATAAAGAATAAAAGTAATAATACTAATAGAAAAACAAATAAAAATAAAATTGTGAATTGTGGTGGGCATTGCATGTCTGTCAAGAAAATGTAAGAATTGTAGAAATGTGTTTACTGTATGAAAACAGAATTGTGTGTCTTGTATGGCCACAAAGGCTACTGTGCTAACTGTATTTAGAGTTTTGAAAATCTATTGGTTGGAGAAATGCGACTCTAGCGACTCTAAACTGTAAAGTGAAACACTGGCGAACTTCATTTGTAGACCTAGGCTATGCTCTATTTTGCATGAGTCATGCGAGCATTCGGTCAAAGAGACGATTACGTGGTAAAGTCGTGGAAAATGTTATTTGAAGTCCTACAAATTTCTCACGGTGGCCCATTCAAATATGGAAACCTAGAGTGAGGAGATCTGTGAGAACAACCAGAACAGACACTCTCCCCTGAATTTCGGCTGCTGTCTGCATCCTCTGTTTGGCTTTTTTAACCTGGGTTTGGACATTGAATTGTTGTCTTGTAGCCTATGTTTTATAACGGCAATCCCCGTAGTTGTGGTTAATGCGTACATGCTCTACACAGTTTCACGTATCGTTTCACTTATTCATTTGTATTTTGAACATTTGCAAAACGTATTTTACCATCAGTTGGATCAGTTAACTATTCCGTCTGATCTGGAGGAACTAGCGTAGGCTACTGCCAGCAGTTACTGTGTTCGAATCAGCCTCCAGGTGCAGACCGTTGTCTCTGCAAGCAGCACTGCACTAAGCAGAGCGGAGAGAAAGTGAGAGGAGGGGCTGAGGGGGCGATCACACACACAGCACAGTCTGCTAAGGAGAGTAAAAAGGGATAGTACATCCCATCACGTAGTCTCCGAAAGTCTCCAAGACTGACAGAAAAAGTAGCTAGATTTGTCGCTAGTCGCTTTTTCAAAATAAAGTCGCTGAGGGGGTCTGAATTCTCGCTAAATATGGCGACAAAGTCGCTAAGTTGGCAACACTGGGCTCCTTAACCACTACAATACCACTGCAGCTAAATGTGTTAAATACTGTACACTACCAATCCAAACCCTATGATGCCGCTGATGCCACATAAACAAACTACAGATACACTGCTTCACCTACTATATATGAAACTGCCAGTCTGCTGGAGTCTATTGTATGAACAGTCTTGTTACAGTCAGAGCTCATTTTCATTCCAAGCCAGAGAGCCAGATCAGATTTGCATATATTGTGGCACTGGTGGTGTATGGGCCTCTTCTGGGCTGTTGTTCTGTTAGCTTGTTGTAAACTGTTTAACAGGATTTCCAATTGCAAAACCATAATACAATACTACAATGCACTCACCTTCAGGTTGGCACTAGCCTGACTTTGGCCATCCCCTTGGTCTACGCTTTAGCTTCATACAAGGGTCTGGCATTTCACCATAGACAAACAATTGCAAGCTGGAGGTGTGAACAGTATAAGTTTAAAACTATTGAATCTGATTTCACGCAATCGCTAACGTTATGCACAAGCTTGGTCATGAAGTAGATAAGCTACGGTAACGCTACAGCAACAGAAACCTGACTCTCACAACTCCCGATCCTGCTTGTTTTTTCAGCGCAAGCTAGAATTGATCTCTGCAAACGGTGCCAATGGCCGGTATGCGGAAGACGGAGTTGTGGAGGGAAATCATTGAGCAGAGCTACGTAGGAAGGCAAAGCCAGGCTAGGTAGGCACATGTTTCAGAGTGAACTAAATAATACTGTTTTAAACTCAATACTGACTAAGTTTAAGAGATCGCTAAGAACCCAGAACACTCCCACTGGTTGGTACCTGTTTCAGAGTGAACTAAATAATACTGTTTTAAACTCAATACTGACTCACCTTAGGGGATCCGTAGGAACACAGGACACTAGAGAAACTAAATAATACAGACTCAAACTCAACACTGACTAAGTTTAAGAGATCGCTAAAAACGCTGCACACTCTGGTTGGTACCTGTGTCAGAGTGAACTTTATGTAACTGTAGCAGAAGTTGTTCTAAAATTGTTTTATGGCTTAGATAAGAGAGCGCAGTCTCAAGACATTTTCTAATAGGGGTCATAGAAGTAGTGGACCTTCCGATGAGTGTAACTACAGCATCTAACCCTAATCCACTTCATGTTTTTAGAGATTAGATTGGATTTAAAGATATTTCCTCATAGGGGCCATAGAAGTAGTGATCAGAACCTGGCCAGAGGGGGCCACCTCGTTTTGAGCGCCAGATTGGAATGTTTTCAGAGAGGCTGTCACTTCCAACCAACATGTTAACATAACGGAGTACACTGAGTCTGTGAACAATTACATAGAAAAATGCATGGAAGATGTGACTGTCACAAAACACATCACCACAAGGGCTAACGACAAACCCTGGTTTACCAGGGGGGTTTGTGAGCTCCTGAGAGTGCGGAACACTGCCTTCAAGTCTGGTGACAAGGATGGCCTCAGTGCAGCGAGGGCTAACCTGAACCGAGGCATGAGAGCAGCAAAGCGTGCCTATGGACAGAAAATCCAATCTCACTTCACTGACACAAAAGACTAAAGACGCCTATAGCAAGGCTTCCAGACAGTAATTGGCTACAGGCCCACACAGACTTTCTCAACTCACTCAATGTCTTCTTCAGCCGGTTTGAAGAAAACAACACCACCACCCCAACAAAAGCCCCTCAATGCTCAGAGGAAGCAACACTGCAACTGGACGCAGGTGACAGGCGGAGAACCCAGGAATCCCAGGAAGTCTGCTGGCCCAGACAACATAACTGGGCACCGGGACTGGAACTGTATCTCGATTTTTAACGTTGGGGAAGCCTAGAACGCTTCATCTCCCCACAATTCAGTATCTCTGGTATAACTACACTGCTGTTTTATTTCTAACATTGTTTTATCAACACGTACATTTACCTCGATAGCCTGGCATTATATAGCCTGGCGAATGCCAAACTAAAATCACAAGTGATATTTAGTCTGGGGACCTACCTATTGCATTTCTCGTAGCGGAAGCATCGTTTACAATTGTCCATAGCCGTTTATTGGGCGCTACGAATGTCCATCATAGCGTCTGTACATACCTCTGAGCCAATACCAGAGCCACCACGTGACGTAAAATGCAATCGAGGGCCGTACAAATCCCTTTTGTTCTGCGATTGGATACCGAAAGTAAGTAAAAACGGCCATGGTCACCATGCTCCTCTGCAGAGTGAAATGAAATAAGCGCGCAAAGGAGCATGGGAATTCCCAGGCTAGGCATTATAATTTATGCTTTGGGTGTACTGTGGAGTTGGTAAGACTATTTTTATTGGCTAGCTAGGGGTGTCCAGTCACTTGCACTAGCTCAGCACCAGCAAGCTCGGCAGCTAGAAGGACTGGATGGAATGCGCTGAAAATGGTCTCCACTGATAGATATCACTCAGGTTTACTTGGAAATGAGGTTTAACATCGAAAACTCTGGACCCCCCCTTTAACAGACTGTTCAAGAGAGTGAACACGCATAAGAGCCCTGGCCCATATAATATATGTGGTGACGTGTTAAAACATTGTGCTGAACAACTGTCACCTGTTTTTACACTGTACTGTCCCCTTATACCTATCCCCAAGATTCCTTCACCAACTGAACACAACCACTATCGTCCCATAGCATTGACCTCATTTGTAATGAAATGCTTTGAAAGAATAGTGAAGAAACACATTTCATACACACCCACCAGCTACTAGACCCTCTAAAGTTTGCATATCAACTAGTGCTGTCAAATGATTAAAAAAATTAATCTGATTAATCACAAAATTTTGCAATGATTAATCGTGATTAATCACTTTTAATCGCAACTCATTTCCTCTAGTAAGAATTTGGATACTAGGGTATGTTGGATCCTTATTTTGCCCTGTAAAGGCCCTGATACTAAATAGTTGGCTTAGTTCTTTTCAACTGGGGCAATTCACACCTGTCCTCTACCCCCAATGATTCCCCAAACATGTTGTGGACATGTCAGGCCATAATTTTTGTATAGTTTGACTTGATAGCCGAGCCATTTTCTATCTGAAATTGAACATAATACATGCATGAAAGTGGAACCATCCATCAGGATTAATCTGAGTTAATTTTTTTAATCTGAGTTAAATTTTTTGGATTAATCACGTGATTAATCAGTTAATTTTGCCAGCACTAATATCAACCTAACATGAGGGTTGACAATTCTATTATAATACTACTACATCTTGTGTACACACACCTAGAAGTGCCAAAAAAAACTGTGCCATGTAAAAATGATATTTTTTGACTTTTCGTCTGCATTCAATACAATCAATCTCAACACCTTGGCCCAGGTTGCATGCAGACTTTGGATTGGATGGAGGTCTGATTCTCTGGATCTCAGACTTTCTGAGTCAGAGAGTCCAACAGGTGTATGCAGACTTTGGATTGGATGGAGGTCTGATTCTCTGGATCTCAGACTTTCTGAGTCAGAGAGTCCAACAGGTGTATGCAGACTTTGGATTGGATGGAGGTCTGATTCTCACAGAAACAGACATGTGAAAATGATTGGGTTTGGTTTTTGTCTGATAACTATAACTGATTTAGAAAGCATTAATTAGACTGAAGTCATGTGTCTGTGCACATGTCCATGAGCCGTATAGGCTCATTATAAAAATTGGGCTTAGGGCATCTCCTCGAGCCAAGATAAGTGACCAGTTCTAGATAGATAAATACCGTAAATGTACTGGCAGACAGTCAGATTGTGTGAGTAATTCTCCTTCTCTTATGGACAGGAACTTAGGCCTACTCGGGTGCCTGGTGGTGTCAAGATAGTGGCTTCTCTGCACTGACCTTCACTCTTCTCATCTTCACCTCGCAGTCACTCTGTGTGCTGTGAATCCAGGTGTGCTCTGGACGTGTGTGTGTGTGTGTGTGTGTGTGTGTGTGTGTGTGTGTGTGTGTGTGTGTGTGTGTGTGTGTGTGTGTGTGTGTGTGTTGAGTCTATTATTGCACAATGTTATTGCTGTAGGCACAAAGGACTTCTTATACCTTGCTGTTCTAATCTGCCTGTAGAATTCTGACATTTGACTTGTAGGAATTTTGGGAATAGAGGATGTGTTGACTTGTAAGAATTTTGGGAATAGAGGATGTGTTGCATCAAGGATCATGGAATAGAGGATGTGTTGACTTGTAGGAATTTTGGGAATAAAGGATGTGTTGACTTGTAGGAATTTTGGGAATAAAAGATGTGTTGACTTGTAGGAATTTTGGGAATAGAGGATGTGTTGCATCAAGGATCATGGAATTGAGGATGTGTTGACTTGTAGGAATTTTGGGAATAGAGGATGTGTTGACTTGTAGGAATTTTGGGAATAGAGGATGTGTTGAATTGTAGGAATTTTGGGAATAAAGGATGTGTTGCATCAAGGATCATGGAATGCTGACTGACTGCTCCGCTTGAATCCTCTCTGGTTGCGTCACTGAGGATCTGGTCTAACTTCTGGAGTATGAGCTCATTGCACAACTGAGCTACGGATGCTTGGTTGATGCCTATGATTTTACTGGCTACATTGATAATGCGCTGCAGTTTTTTATGATCCTTAGCATGCATGTTGCCAAAAGTGCAGATGAGACCAAAAGATAGAACACTCTACAGAAGAGCTTTATAAAACATTTGCAAAATACAGCTGGCCAGTCTAAGAATAGTCAAAAAAACATCCTCTGTTGCAATTTCTTAGATTTATTGAAGCATCATATCATACATACTATGTTGATCAATATCATTGATTTAGGTATCATTTTGAAAGCTTATTTCCTGTTTTTCTTGTAATAATTTAATTTTGATAGTGCAACCAGTGCAACTGGTTTTGGCGTGGAGGGTCACATTATGACAATGCATGTGTGACAAATTAAGTGCAGAAACAGCTTCAGTGTGTGTGTGTGTGTGTGTGTGTGCGTGTGTGTGTGTGTGTGTGTGTGTGTGTTATAAGAAGTAGTACTTTTGCCTCAAACTCCAGGATGGGCCTATAGGATGTTTTGCAGGTCAATGATTTAATCTTATGGAGTCAGATTATTCGTGTGTTTTGGTAGTCTAATGCATTGCAACTGTCTCATTATTTCTAACACACACATATAAACCTTCCAGTCAGATGTTTTCCGTTGTTGGTAACATTCTGGCTGAACCCCTTACGTGTGTGTGTGTGTGTGTGTGTGTGTGTGTGTGTGTGTGTGTGTGTGTGTGTGTGTGTGTGTGTGTGTGCGTGTGTGTGTGATCGTCCAGAATTGGGCAGAGGTCCACTGATGTTGCCATAATTTAATTTTGATAGAATTGTCAGTGCAACTGGTTTTGGCATGGAAGGTCACATTATGACAATGCATGTGTGACAAATTAAGTGCAGAAACAGCTTCAGTGTGTGTGTGTGTGTGTGTGTGTGTGTGTGTGTGTTATAAGAAGTAGTACTTTTGCCTCAAACTCAATGTTTTGCTGTCACACATGACCGAAATGTGATCTATTATGACAATGCATGTGTGACAAATTAAGTGCTGAAACAGCTTCAGTGTGTGTGTGTGTGTGTGTGTGTGTGTGTGTGTGTGTGTGTGTGTGTGTGTGTGTTATAAGAAGAAGTGCTTTTTCCTCAAGCTCCAGGATGGGCCTACAGGATGTGTTGTCACACATGACCGAAATACACAACTTCCCCGTCTGTATGACAGAAACTGTTGTGGTTTCAGCTCTGCTGAGGTGTGGTTTTTTTTTTTTTGCACAGGCCCACATACATCCGCACACACAAACTATACAGTTTAAATCTAACGGACTTTAGTGATTCCATACTTGATCTTTTGAAACTAAAGGACTCAGACAGATCAAGGGAGGTTGTACACATACTGTTTGACAATTTATGTGATCTATGTTTATGTTCTCTTTTGTGGTATGCTTACTGCATTTATATAAACATACATGAAAACAAAAACACCAAACTAGCAGATGAGGGTGGAGTCAGCGTGGGTACTATAGATACAGACGGCAACACCCTTCCTTTATGACTAGGAGAAAAAGACTAAACCAAACAACACAACTCTTATATTACACAAGTAACATGTAGCAAAAATAAATTGTTTGCACATAAAATTACCTGATTTTATGAAGAAGAGTTGATCACGCTTGAGTGAAGTTGTGCATGTAATTGGTGACGCTGAGCGTCTAAGTTGTGTGTGCAGATGGTGAGGCTAAGAGCTTGTGTGTGGTCTACCAGAAGGGGAAGTGGGAGAGGTTAGGGTCACATGGTCTACAGGAAATAGATGTGTTCTACTGAGAGTGTTGTGTGTGGCCTACCAGAAGGGGAAGTGGGAGAGGTTAGGGTCACATGGTCTACTACAGGAAATAGATGTGTTCTACTGAGATTGAAATCCGTTCAGGGGTGCGTCTCCCAAAAGCATAGTTGCTAACTAAGGTAGCTTGTTAGTTAGTTTGGAATATGTTTCTGTTCCCCAAAGCCATCGGCCAGACTAACGAGCTTCCTTTGTTGACAATATAACTAACTATGGTGATAACGTCGTTAGTCAAAGCATAGTTAGTTCATCACTGGTGTCCCCCAAAAGCATAGTCCAGACTAAGCATAGTATCTTGTTGACACTCCAAGGTGCAAGTTAAAGCCAAAGAAACTTAGTTATATGGCCACGTGATGTCTTCTTTGGCTGTTTTGGGGTGAAATACTGCTGACGCGACACCACTTGATGCATTACTCCCACCTACAGCATGAATTAATTATCACAGTTTGATTGACCTCAGTTTAACTCAATATAAAACATTTGCAAAATACAGCTGGCCAGTCTAAAAATAGTAATTTTCCAAAGGATAAACATCCTCTGCTGCAATTTAGTTAGATTTATTGTAACATCATATCATATACAGTATGTTGTTGATCAATATCATTGATTTAGGTATCATTTGAAAGCTTATTTCCTGTTTTTCTTGTAATAATTTAATTTTGATAGAATTGTCAGTGCAACTGGTTTTGGCGTGGAGGGTCACATTATGACAATGCATGTGTGACAAATTAAGTGCAGAAACAGCTTCAGTGTGTGTGTGTGTGTGTGTGTGTGTGTGTGTGTGTGTGTGTGTGTGTGTGTGTCTGTGTGTGTGTGTTATAAGAAGTAGTACTTTTGCCTCCAACTCGATGTTTTGCTGTCACACATGACCGAAATGTGATCTATTATGACAATGCATGTGTGACAAATTAAGTGCAGAAACAGCTTCAGAAGGTTATAAGTAGTACTTTCACCTCAAACTCTGGGCCTACAGGAAGTTTTGCTGTCACACATCTGTAAGACCGGAAACCGTTGTGCTCTTTGCACAGGCCCACATACATCCGCACACAAACTATACAGTTTAAAAAGTGATTCCATACTTGATCTTTTGAAACTAAAGGACTCAGGCAGATCAAGGGAGGTTGTACACATACTGTTTGACAATTTATGTGACAAATAGTGTATTAATCTTTTGAAACTAAAGGACTCAGACAGATCAAGGGAGGTTGTACACATACTGTTTGACAATTTATGTGACAAATAGCGTATCTTGTGTTGTATGCTTACTGCATTTCTATAAACATACATGAAAACAAAAACACCAAACTATGAGACGAGGGTGGAGTCAGCGTGGGTACTATAGATACAGACGGCAACACGCTTCCTTTATGACTAGACGAGAAAGACTAAACCAAACAAC
This sequence comes from Sardinella longiceps, assembly GCA_027497455.2. NCBI lineage: Eukaryota > Metazoa > Chordata > Actinopteri > Clupeiformes > Clupeidae > Sardinella > Sardinella longiceps. Next base: position 8,389,718 of record JAODXP020000022.1, on the reverse strand, counting down.
ACAACTCTTATATTACACAAGTAACATGTAGCAAAAATAAATTGTTTGCACATAAAATTACCTGATTTTATGAAGAAGAGTTGATCACACTTGAGTGAAGTTGTGCGTGGAATTGGTGACGCTGAGCGTCTAAGACGCGTGTGCAGTTGGTGAGGCTAAGAGCTTCTGTGTGGTCTACCAGAAGGGGAAGTGGGAGAGGTTAGAGTCACAAAGTCTACTAGAGGAAATAGGTGTGTTCTACTGAGAGTGTTGTGTGTGGTCTACCAGAAGGGGAAGTGGGAGAGGTTAGAGTCACATGGTCTACCACAGGAAATAGATGTGTTCTACTGAGAGTGCAGACAGTTAGCTGAGTTAAGCTGAAGAGAGGTTAGAGTCACATGGTCTACTAGAGGAAATAGATGTGTTCTACTGAGAGTGCAGACAGTTAGCTGAGTTAAGCTGAAGAGAGGTTAGAGTCACATGGTCTACTAGTACAGGAAATAGATGTGTTCTACTGAGAGTGCAGACAGTTAGCTGAGTTAAGCTGAAGAGAGGTTAGAGTCACATGGTCTACAGGAAATAGATGTGTTCTACTGAGAGTGCAGACAGTTAGCTGAGTTAAGTTGAAGAGAGGTTAGAGTCACATGGTCTACTAGTACAGGAAATAGATGTGTTCTACTGAGAGTGCAGACAGTTAGCTGAGTTAAGCTGAAGTAGATACAGTAGTACATGGTCTACTAGTACAGGAAATAGATGTGTTCTACTGAGAGTGCAGACAGTTAGCTGAGTTAAGCTGAAGAGAGGTTAGAGTCACATGGTCTACTAGAGGAAATAGATGTGTTCTACTGAGAGTGCAGACAGTTAGCTGAGTTAAGTTGCTAGGTTACGGGGACGCTGGCGAGACGTACGCCGCTCCGCCTGGCTTGTTTTTATTTGACATTTTTAAAAGTTTTATAATTTAATGTAAATATTTTTTTATTCAGCATTCAGTATAGTTTCCTCTATATTTTCCGACATTTATTTCCGTTATTTTTGCATCATTTTTCGTCGTGGCATTTATGTCATCTGCTAAAGAAAGTGGACTGGCGATGCGCTATTGAAATTGTCAGCTGCGCTTCTGTTGCCTGCATAACCTACCTGCATTCTGCGTGCCTGTCTGTCTGCCTGCCTGCCTGCCTGCCTGCCTGCCTGCCTGGTTTTCTCTGTGTGTGGCTCCTGGTCTCAAACTGCATCCCTATCTCCTCCATCTTTGACTTTTCTGCGGAACTTGCTGGCTTCAAGTCGGTTGACTATCCAGCCGCTGGTGTAGCTAGTCGGTTGACTAACCAGCTGAAGGAGGTTGTAACTCCGTGGCCAATGAATTGCATCTCCCCAAATTGGACGTTTTGTATCGGAGTGTGCACCTTGGCTATGGTGGGCCTTGTCTACACAGCCCAGGACTTACGGCAGTTCATCTGTGCTGATAAGCCTAGTGAAGACACTCTCCATCTCTGCCGCACTGTGGGCATTCTTCAGAGAAAGCGCTATGTGCATCGAGGCTCTCGTCGCACTCAAGCAGAGGTGTCAAAATGTCATCTTCCAGAGCAGCCTGCTGATATATCCAACATGGGAGCGATCCAAGCTCTTGATGTCAGCGTAACTAGCATCATCTCTCCACCAGTCGGATCACGTGACGAACTGTTCAACAACTTGGAGTCATCCCTGTCTGCTACCGGTGATCCTCCCCCAATCAGATTTGCAGTCATTAATGTTAGATCGCTTTCTAATAAGTCGTTCATCTTAAATGACAAATTTACTCATCATCAGTTGGACTTTTTATTTATGACTGAAACGTGGCTTAATAGTGGGGATATGACTGGTCTTGGTGAACTCTGTCCTCCTTACTGCAATTTCTTAAATTCTCCAAGAGTTTCAGGTCGTGGAGGGGGTCTTGCTACTGTGTTCAACAATAGTTTTAAATGCAAATTGATGCCAACTGATAGTTACACCTCTTTTGAGGTTCAGCTTTTTAAGCTAAATGTAATTTCTCCTGTCCTCTGTGCATTAGTGTACAGGCCTCCTAAATGGAATTCTAATTTCATCTCAGAATTTTCAGAACTGTTAACTCTGATGTCTTCTCGCTCTGATAGGTTGCTAATTGTAGGAGATTTCAATGTTCATATATGCTGCCCTTCTAAGCATTTGGTACAAGAGTTTCTATGCTTAGTGGACTCTTTTAATCTCCACACAATCTGTTATGGCTCCGACTCATATTAAGGGCCATACATTAGACCTTGTGCTGTCATCTGGTTTCTCAGTTAGCAATGTTGATATTGTTGATATCGGTGTGTCTGACCATTTTATGATTTTGTTTGAATCACTTTTGCTTTGTGCCCCGCCCCCGCCCCCATCCTCGAAGACTTACTCTTATGCCCGATCTATTAATTCTTCAACTGCCACTCTTTTCTCTGACACTTTTATGCTCAACCACACTTCTAGTATCCCAGTTGCACTTTCCACCCTTACTGACACTGAACATCTAGTCACTCTCTTTAACTCCTCTTGTTCCAACACCCTTGATAGTGTGGCTCCATTAAAACTAAAACATTCTAAGTCTAAGTCTAATTCTACCCCCTGGTTGAATGACTCCACTCGCTCCCACAGACAACTCTGTAGGAGAGCTGAACGTAAATGGAGAAAAGATAAATTACAGGTGTCCTATGACATTTATAGAGATTCTCTTAAAATGTACCAAAGAGCTGTTAAGACGGCTAAGGCTGAGTATTATGCAGACTTAATTAATAGTAATTCTCATAGACCTAGAATCTTGTTTAGCTCTATTAACTCAATTTTAAATCCTCCTGCTGCCACTTCCACTGTTGCCCCTTCCACTGAGATCTGTGAAAAGTTTCTCAGATTCTTTATTGATAAGATTGACAATATCAAATCTCTTATTCCACCCTCAGATAATGACCCATCTGTTCCTATTTTATCACTCAGCTCTCTCAAACACTTCCAACTTGTGTCTCCCTTCCAGCTTTCTGAGGTGGTGTCTCACTTAAAACCTAGCACTTGCCACTTAGATGTCTTACCCTCTCGCCTTTTCAAGGAAGTCTTTACAGCCATATGTCCTAGTGTACTGGCTATAATTAATAACTCCTTGACATATGGAGAGGTCCCATCTAGTTTTAAGCAGGCGGTAGTGCAACCACTACTTAAAAAGCCTAATCTTGACACCAATGATCTTAAGAATTATAGGCCTATTTCCAAATTGCCTTTTATGTCTAAGATCCTGGAAAAAGTAGTCCTCTCCCAGGTATCTCCATACTTAAACAAGTTTAGCATTTTTGATAAATTCCAATCTGGGTTTAGATCCTTACACAGCACTGAATCTGCCCTGATCAAAGTCCACAATGACATCCTTCTCTCTGTTGATTCTGGTTCCTGTGCCCTCCTAGTCCTCCTTGACCTTAGTGCTGCATTTGACACAATAGACCATTCCATTCTTGTAAAAAGATTGGAAGCTGAAGTTGGTCTACAGGGCACAGTACTGCAATGGTTTAAGTCTTATTTGAGCAATAGAACCTTTTCAGTCAGGTTGGATAATTATTCCTCTTCTTCTGCTCCAATCAAGTGTGGTGTCCCCCAAGGGTCCATTTTAGGTCCTCTTTTATTTTCACTGTATATGCTCCCACTTGGATCAATTTTTGAAAAATACAGTGTTCAATACCATTGCTATGCAGATGACACACAGTTTTACCTTCCAGTCACTCCTGGTGACTCTGGCTCATTGGTAAACCTGTTTAACTGTCTTAATGACATCAAATGTTGGATGGCCATGAATTTCTTACAACTTAATGAAAAGAAAACTGAAGTGATCTTATTCGGGCCTCCTACTTCTGTTTCTGACCTGAGTAATGCTCTTGGTCCCTTATCTTCAAATTTCAGTAGTGTAGTCAAAAACCTTGGAGTCTACCTGGATTCTTCACTCACATTCAGTAATCAAATAAGCAGTGTGGTGAAGGCCAGTTTTTTCCAATTGAGAACTATTGCAAAGTTAAAATCTTTCCTCTCTGCTAAAGACATGGAAACACTAATTCATTCATTCATCACTTCAAGATTAGACTATTGTAATGCACTTTATTTTGGCCTTCCCAACTCTTCTATTGCTAGATTACAAATGGTTCAAAATGCTGCTGCTAGATTGCTTACTGGAACTAAGAAGTGTGATCACATCACTCCTGTGCTCTGTGAACTGCACTGGTTGCCAGTGAAATATAGAATTGAGTTTAAATTGTTACTTTATGTTTTTAAAGCCTTACATCAATTAGCTCCAGAATACATCTGCAATTTACTTAGTCCTTACTGCACTTCTAGGCCACTCAGATCTTCCTCTAAACTTCTTCTTTCTGTTCCCTCCTCTCACCTTAGAACCAGAGGTGACAGAGCCTTCTCTGTTTCTGCTCCCCAGCTCTGGAATAGTCTCCCCTCCCACATTAGGTCCATTCATACCATTGATCTTTTTAAGTCTAAGTTAAAAACACATCTTTTTTCCCTAGCCTTTAATTCTCCCTAAACCCTTTTCCTCTTTTATTTTTGTTATTATTTTTGTTTGTTTGTTTTATTTGGTCATTTGCATATTATTATTATTATTATTATTATTTGTTTATTGTTTATTATTATTGTATTATTATTATTATTATTATTATTATTATTATTATTATTATTATTATTATTATTATTATCATTATTTTTAAAGCACTTTGGATCAACTATGTTGTTTGAAATGTGCTATATAAATAAAAGTGACTTGACTTGACTTGACTTGACTTAAGTTGAAGTAGATACAGTAGTACATGGTCTACTAGTACAGGAAATAGATGTGTTCTACTGAGAGTGCAGACAGTTAGCTGAGTTAAGCTGAAGAGAGGTTAGAGTCACATGGTCTACTAGTACAGGAAATAGATGTGTTCTACTGAGAGTGCAGACAGTTAGCTGAGTTAAGCTGAAGTAGATACAGCAGTACATGGTCTACTAGTACAGGAAATAGATGTGTTCTACTGAGAGTGCAGACAGTTAGCTGAGTTAAGCTGAAGAGAGGTTAGAGTCACATGGTCTACTAGTACAGGAAATAGATGTGTTCTACTGAGAGTGCAGACAGTTAGCTGAGTTAAGCTGAAGAGAGGTTAGAGTCACATGGTCTACTAGAGGAAATAGATGTGTTCTACTGAGAGTGCAGACAGTTAGCTGAGTTAAGCTGAAGAGAGGTTAGAGTCACATGGTCTACTAGAGGAAATAGATGTGTTCTACTGAGAGTGCAGACAGTTAGCTGAGTTAAGCTGAAGAGAGGTTAGAGTCACATGGTCTACTAGTACAGGAAATAGATGTGTTCTACTGAGAGTGCAGACAGTTAGCTGAGTTAAGCTGAAGAGAGGTTAGAGTCACATGGTCTACTAGTACAGGAAATAGATGTGTTCTACTGAGAGTGCAGACAGTTAGCTGAGTTAAGCTGAAGTAGATACAGTAGTACATGTAGTGTAGTCTGATTGCCATCGACTTTCAAAGCTATGTGAGACTGTAGCACTATAATCTCTCAAAGCGCATGGTTGACCCGCCTCCCTCTAATGCATCGACTTTCAAAGCTCTGTGAGACTTTGGTCTGACCAAGAGCCTGTAGCACTAGAATCTCTCAAAGCGCATGGTTGACCCGCCTCCCTCTAATGCCTTGACTTTCAAAGCTATGTGAGACTTTGGTCTGACCAAGAGCCTGTAGCACTAGAATCTCTCAAAGCGCATGGTTGACCCGCCTCCCTCTAATGCCTCGACTTTCAAAGCTCTGCAAGACTTTGGTCTGAGCAGGGCCGGTTCTGACCTAATCTGGGCCTGGGTGCAACATTGCCCCCCACCTGGCGACACAACCCAAAACCTGTAGCCACGGTGGGCTGGCGTGTAGTACACTTAACTATTCACTGGCAACTGAAAGCCAGTTAAGTTGCATCTTTCAGGCTCTCTTTGCGCTCAGAGACGTGCAGAGACGCTCAGCAATGCACAGATTCAGTAACAGAGAGAACTGTTTATATTAGCCTATTTAATTTTTATTTTTTGGGGCCCCTCTCCACACCGGTCCCGGGTGCAATTGCTAGCGTTGCTACCCCTCAAGAACCGGCCCTGACTAAGAGCCTGTAGCGCTGTCATTTCTCAAAGCGCATGGGTGACCTGCCTCCTTCTAATGCCTCGGTTTGCTACTGGTCGATGTTAGAAAATGCTGTGCCGAAGCAAAACCAATCACACCACTCTTTCCACTGACGTATGTGACGCAAAGGGAACTGCTTGCTAACAGCACTGAGAGCCGTTGGAGCTGCTCAAAGTTGATTTATCTCTTTAAAGAAGGATCTCTGGCGAAGGGAACTGGTGTCTAACAGGACTGAGAGTAGAGTTTAGATTTGCTGCCCGAGCCCGGCCCGAGCCCTACCCGAACTTGGGCCGGGCTTGGGCTGACATTTGCCGTCACTCTATTGGGCTCGGGCCAGGCCGGGCTCGTGATCAATGTTCCATAAATAGGCCTATGCTTTATATATATTTTTTATTTATTTAGCCTATGACGCTATATGGTGTGACACCCAGTAAAGTTGTATGTATTATGGTTAAGTAACTCAGCAAAAAGTGTTATCTAAGCCTAAGGTGATTAATAGAAAAAAATATGTTTGGACAGCTCTGCGCAGCGTTGAGCAGCACCTGTCAGCTGCGCTCTGTCGGCTACATCAGACCTATAACGTACTATAAAGCTTCTAATGTGATGGGGGAAAAAATAAATAAAATTAACCCAGTCCAGTCGAAAGCATAAGGAAACATCAAGTTTGTTTGTCGACAGTAAAATCGTGCTTCTTTCGCGTGGGAACCAAAAGTGAAAGTGGATAGCCTACATCTGGAGAAATTACGGTGTAGTGGCTAAAGTTCCCAGCAAAGTGTTCCTGACTTAATCATACCTTAAACCACTCTTGGACGGAAAGAACGAGTCACATACGCGTGTTTATGGTTAACGACGGTAGAAAACAGTGTGTTCGCTCCATCCTTTACTGAAGATTCTGACAAATTACACAAATCACACTGCATTCACATTTCTGATCTGCGCGAGCTCTTACGTCACAGCTCAGCGCGGGCCTTTCTCCTATGCATCCCTGCCTGCATTCCCTGTGCATGCACATTACACATGCGTAAATAAAATGCAAACTATAATAATTACAGCAATGCAATCGTAGAAAATATAATTATGCTATAAAAAGCAAATACTAAATACAAATCTAAATAATGTTATGTCAAAATATTAATTTAAACTAAGATATGGAAAATGGCAGCAACATTTCCGGCCCCTAATTGCTCATCATGGGGATGACAATTACCACATAACAAAACTAAAGAGTCATTTTCTATACTCTAATGCCCTTAGCATTACTAAACAACATAAACTAAAAACTAATCTAGGAGAGGCCCAGTAGATAGGCTATAGAAAATAATAAATTCCTAGATAATAATGTCCATTATTGGTCCCGAGATTCTTCCATCTCGAGCAGAAGACACAACTTGTCTATGGGTCTCTCAAGGGTGTTGGTCTTGGTTTTGACAAGGACTCGACGGACAAACCCCAGGGCGTCAGGGATTGTCTTCTCCACTCTTCCCATCAACCAGGAACCTCTAGGTGCCCTTTCGTCCACGATGAGGACCACGTCTCCCTCTTTCACATTTCTCTTCTTTTCGAGCCACTTCTGCCTCTCTTGTAGGAGGGGCAAGTACTCTCTAGACCAGCGCTTCCAGAAGATGTCAGAGATATACTGCGCCTGCCTCCATCTGCGTTTGCAGTACAGGTCCTCCTTCTGAAACACGCCTGGAGGGAGTGCTGGCTTTCCCTTCAGAAGAAGAAGATGATTAGGCGTCAGTGGTTCGAGGTCGTCCACATCATCAGATGATCTTGTAAGGGGTCTGCTGTTAATCACTGCTTCTACTTCGCACATCACAGTGTGCAGACATTCGTCGTCGAGTAGCTGGAGCTTCAAAACGTTGTTGAGTATCTTCCGTACGGATCTAATCTGGCGCTCCCAGATCCCGCCGTGGTGCGAACCAGCGGGCGGATTGAAAGTCCAAGTGACCCCTCTCTGCAGTAGGGCCTCAGAGATCTGGGACTGGTTCCATTCTCTTATCGCCTGGCGAAGCTCATGATCTGTAGCTACCAGGTTAGTTCCGTTGTCAGATCTCACAACTTTGACCTGTCCTCTTCGAGCTATAAAACGTCTCACTGCATTTATACATGAGTCGGTGTCGAGCGAGTGTGCAACTTCGATGTGGACTGCCCTGACCGTGAGGCAGGTAAACAAGACCCCATAGCGCTTGACTTGTGCGCGCCCTCGCTTTACCTCAATGGGGCCGAAATAGTCCACACCGACGTTCGTGAATGGTGGATGGTCAGGCAACAGACGATCAGGTGGTAGATTCGCCATCTTCTGTTCACTCACAGTAGCTTGACTTCTCCGGCATTTCACACACTTCGACAGCACACTTCTCACTGCTGCATTTCCTTTACATATCCAGACCCTTTGTCTCAGCCGAGCAAGGGTGTGGTTCCTACCTCCATGTCCAATTTCCTCATGAGCATTCCTAATGATCAGGGTTGTGATATGCTGATCCTTGGCCAGGATAGCTGGATGCTTCGTGTGTTCTGGCAAAGCTGCCTGGTGCAAGCGTCCACCAACCCGAAGAACCCCATCTTGGAGGAAGGGATCCAGCTTCATGATGGAACTGCTTCGCTTGATCTTCTCACCTTTCTGCAGCGCGGAAAGCTCCTCATGGAAGGTTTGACTTTGGCTGAACTGTATGATCACAGTTTCTGCTCTTCTGACGTCCTTGACAGTCAGATGGGTTCCTTTCAGAGTGGATCTCCACTTCTGCATCTGGTTCTCCACATGACTTTCAGAAGACTTTGGTTGAGACTTGAACATCTTTCTTGTGTCGCACAGGCTTCGAAGCAGCTCTTTCAGCCTCAACATCCAGGCGACCGCCTTCTTCAGGCTATGCCAGTTGGAGTGGTGATGAATCAGCCTGAAGAGAGGGTTAGTGCTTGAGTCGACAGCCTGGGTGATGTTCATGCTGACTGTATGCTTCATCTCAGCATCATCTTCGCTTATCTCTCTTGAGAACTCTGACAGGACCGGCCAGTGAGACTCACTCTTGGCTAGGAAGTCAGGACCTTCAATCCAACTCTGACACTTCATGAAATGCTCTGCATTCATTCCTCTCGACGAGTAGTCAGCAGGATTGGAAGCCGTGTTGACATATCGCCACTGGGCTGGCCTGGTGTTCTCTCTGATTGTCGACACTCGGTTTGCAACGAATGTTTTAAAGCGAGCGCTATCATTGTCAATATATCGGAGGACAGTAGTGCTATCTGTCCATAGCACAGACTCTTTGAGGTCCATCCGAAGCTCACGTTTCATGAGCTTGTCCATTTTCACCGCGACGGTAGCTGCGGTTAGCTCGAGCCGTGGGACAGTGACTGGTTTGAGCGGCGTCACTCTGGATTTTCCAAGAAGAAATGCGCAATGGACTTGACCGTGGCTGTTCTCTGTTCGGAGGTAAGTGACGACGCCGAAGCCCTTCTCGCTAGCGTCAGAGAAATGGTGCAGCTGTGCCGACATCACTGGACCAAATCCCTCAGGCTTAAGACATCTCCTGACAGAAAAGCTGGCGAACGTACTCAGATCAGACAGCCAGGCGAACCATCTGTTTGCTAGGTCTTCTGGAATTTCCTCGTCCCAGGTAAGTTTCATGCGACATAAATTCTGGACGATGGTCTTTGCAAGAAGAATGAACGGCGACAGGAAACCCAGTGGGTCGTATATTGAGCTTACGACCGACAGGATCCCCCGTCTGGTGATGGGCATGTTCTTCACATGGATACGGAACTTGAAGGAATCTGATTCTATGCACCAGTCCACTCCAAGTGCCCTTTCCATCGGTAGTTCATCCTTGTCCAGATCGAGATTCTTGATCTCCTTCGCTCTTTCTTGTTCGGGAAGTGATGACAACACTTCTCGGCTATTACTAGACCACTTAGTCAAGCGGAATCCTCCACTCTCACAGAGTGCGATGAGGTCCTTGGTCAAGGTGATAGCCTTCTTATCATTGGACGTTGAGACCAGGCAATCATCTACATAGAAGTGTTCTAACACTGTAGTTACAGCTTCAGGCGTTGACCTGTCTCTCCCATCCTCTGCGGTCCGTCTTAACGCAAAGTTGGCACAGCTTGGACTGGACTTCGCCCCAAACAAGTGGACCACCATCTTGTATTCGTGCAGAGGCTGGCTCAGATCCCCCTGTGGCCACCAGAGGAATCGTAAGAGATCGGAGTCTTCTTCAGGGACTCTCACCTGATGGTACATCGCTTCTATGTCGGAGATGAGCGCAATGTGCTCATGACGAAACCTTGTCAGGACTCCTACCAGACTGTTAGTGAGGTCCGGCCCCTGTAACAGTTCTTCATTCAGAGACTTCCCTTGAAACGAAGAGGCGCAATCAAAAACGACCCGCAGCTTGGCCTTTTGTGGATGCATCACCCCGTGATGGGGAATGTACCATACTCGTCCATCGTTGCGGTTGCGCTTGTCTTCAGGGACTTCCACTGCATAGCCTTTGTTCAGCAGGTCTGACATGAAGCTCTTGTATTCATCGTGGAAGCTGGAGTTCTTAGCAAGTTTCCTTTTCAAGTTTGATGCCCGTTGCTCGGCAACACATCTGTTGTTCGGCATCACAACATTTTTATTTCTGAGGGGCATCCCTATGCTGTAGTGACCATTAACTTTTTTAATCGTCTCATTCACAGATTTCATGAATTGAACATCCTCACGCGACATCTCTGACTTCTCTTCGCAGGCTTGCTCTGGAAAGTCGTGATTGTATTGCTGCAACAGCATACTATCCACGCCGCTGACTGAGACTCTGTTGACTGAAGCCCTTTGTTGGTAATGGCTTGACTTCACTTCACTTTTCTTTAGTGGACCATTAACTACCCAACCAAGGGTTGTTTTCACCGCATATGGCCCGTCATCTTGGCTGTGGATTATCCTCCACGGTTCCATTGCAGAGTGAGCATTCATGCCGATTAGCAACTCAACGTCTGCGTCAATCTGTGGTAGCCGCACTTCCTTCTTCAGATACGGCCATCTTTCTAAGTCTCTCTCAACAGGAACGTTGTTTTTCGTCACAGGTATGTCTGTGTGAGTGTAGACGTCTGGCAGGCTGATGTATTTGTTCTCTGTCAGACCGCACACTTCCAAATCTGAGAGTACGAAACAGGATACAGGCTTCTCCTGGCCCATCGTACGGAGTAGCACTTGAGTCTTCTTACCATGAACGCCAAGCTGTCTCATCAACCTCTCGGAGCAAAACGTAGCTGAACTTCCTGAGTCCATGAACGCATACGTCTCTATTGCTTTGTTGCTCTTCTTGGACTTTATGCGCACAGGCACGATGGAGAGGATGCAATCAATGCCTCCAGCCCCGGTGACTGCTGCGACTTCACTCTTTGCTGAAGCATCTTCTTGTGGAGTTGAGCGTCCATCGGTTGAGCCTTGACTCTTTGCAGACTCGGCACCCGCTTGGCTGGCATTCTCATCTCTCTTGATGTGAAGCAGACTTGGATGTTTCTTACCACATACTTCACACGTGGCTTTCTTTTTACAATCTTTTCCCATGTGTCCTTGAGTCAAACACGCAAAACAAAGCCCTTTACCTTTAAGGAACTTTATTCTCTCATCATTGGGAAGACTTCTTATCTTGTTACACACACTCAGGGTGTGTCTATTGTTACAGTACAAGCATGGCTCTTGAAACGCATTGCTCGTCTGCTTCTTTCTTGCCTCTGAGGCATCCTTGTCATCTGGCGTAACACTTGTAGCACAGCCAGTGGTTCCTTTCAATCCACCTCCTGTAGCGGATCTAGCATTCGTCTTGCTCTTTTCTTTCACCTCAGAAGACTCTTTAACATCACCAAAAAGTGGGTCTGTAGCTATCTTAGCTTGTCTGTTGATGAACGTTACAAGATCAGAAAACCTGGCTCTTCTTCCTTCCCTTTCTTGTATTTCGAAAGCCATGGCTCTCCATCGTTCACGAAGTCTGAATGGCAACTTGTAGACGACGATCCGTAGGTTACTCGGACTGTTCATCTCCTCGAGATACTCCATGTCCTTCATGACATTGTTGCATCCAGTAAGAAAGATGGAGTAGCTGTGAAGTGACTTGGCATCTTCTGCCTTAATCTGAGGCCATTTGACAGCTTTATCCACATAAGCCGCAGCTATTTTCTGCTCATTGCCATAATGGTAGGTCAAGAGCTTTCTTGCTTCATCGTAGCCTTGTTCCACAGTCATGTGTTGACAACTTCTTACCAACTCTCTAGGTTCACCATTAGTAAATTGCTCTAGATAGTACAAGCGATCTTTATCGTTGTCTGTACGGCTGTGGATGATGTGCTCAAACGCTCTCAGGAATGGCAAAAACTCCAATGGATCGCCACTGAATACAGGGACTTTTCGTTGAGGCAAGTTAGCTAGTCTCTGTTGTGTGACTAACATCTCTGTGATATCTTTTTGCTTCAATATCACCTCATCGAGTTCCGCTTGCTTTCCGTTGTGACTTAGACTTGTGTCGTTGTTCTCTTTCTTCACTTGCACATAAGACATGTGTCTAGTTGGATTACGAGAAGCACTGTGGTCTTGGCTAACTCGAAGACAGCTAGTCAATTTTGGTTTGACATCTGGAGCATGATGTGCAATGGTTGCTGCTGTTAGCATGTTCTTGTTGAGGTACGAATTCATACCATCGTCCTCCATGTTTTCAGAACCATCACAATCTTCTAAAACTTGTATCTTTGCTGTAGCCTCTGCTATAGCCGTTTCCACATCTAGCTCCTCCATTTGAGCATTCAGAAGAATCTGATTGGCTTTCAGCTGTGCTTCCATTTGAGCCTGTTCCAACTGCAGTGCTTGTTTCTTCTTTAGCGTAGCTGCACGTGCTATTAGCGCTGCGCGGTTAGCTTCCTCTGTTCTACGCAGTGTTGAAGCACGAGATGACACTCTAGACGTCTTCGAGTGTCTACTGCATACACTTGGTGCTTTAACTGAACCACATTTTTCTTGTACAGCAAATACACCTGGGTCATCTGCGTTCACATCTTCGGCATCAGACTTACCTTGAGGTAGCGTAGCACCACCCTCTGAGGTTACTTGTTCAGTGGCAGCCTGTTGGTCAGCAGCCTGAGCTTGCTGTCTTGCTTCAATTATCCACTGCTCCAATGAGGTCAAAAAGTCCTCAAACTTTGTTAAATTAGGCTCACTCCAATACTGTTGATCAGCCTTCTTTTCATCATCTGGTAACAGTTCACTAACTGCATTGTTCGTTTCAATAAACTCATTCAGGAATTTTGAATAACCACCGAGATGATCTCTTTCCACTAGAAGTGCATTGGAATCATTTGACATGAGTTGTTCTATTTCCTCTGCTTTGGAGACAAGACATGCTAATGCACGTTTCCTTAGTTTCATCTGTTTCTCAAGTTTTTCCTCTAAAGCCTTTGTGGTCAACTTGATCTTTCGTTTTGTATTTGGCTCGACACTGTCCTCCATCTTAGTTTCATCAACTTCATCCATTTTAATCAGCTATCAAAGTTAGATGAGTCTCTTGTAATAGTTAGCTCTTGCAAACTTCTGAAATCCAATTCAACAGTACTTCCACTTGAACTTGAACTTAAAACATATAAATGCTTTCCATAAGATTCCAAGACTGTCTTAATTTCCAGAGTCACGCTTGAGTTTCTTCTGTTCTAATAATCACTCACTAACATAGCACTTTCTTCAGAAATATACTGTGAGGCTACTTGCTAGCAGCATAGCAACTCTTTGAAGTTTCAAATGTCAAGTTGACTTGGCCACGTTACTGGCAACGTCGATTACAATGACGAAAATATCCGTATTTCACCGTTGTTACAAAGATAGGCTTCTATTGCTCATTTGTTCATTCACAATTACACTTCGTGTACTTATCCATCATCGGAGAAATCGTCTGGAAATCCGACTGGATGCACAACGTGGTGGCTCTCACTTATCGTCTCAGCTGGCTAGCTTCCTCCATCCACTTGTGCCCAACGCAACGCATCCTCTCTCGGCTCCCGGAGATCTTCTCTCGCCCTCAGCGACTGTTTTCTACTTAATGTAGTGGCTAAAGTTCCCAGCAAAGTGTTCCTGACTTAATCATACCTTAAACCACTCTTGGACGGAAAGAACGAGTCACATACGCGTGTTTATGGTTAACGACGGTAGAAAACAGTGTGTTCGCTCCATCCTTTACTGAAGATTCTGACAAATTACACAAATCACACTGCATTCACATTTCTGATCTGCGCGAGCTCTTACGTCACAGCTCAGCGCGGGCCTTTCTCCTATGCATCCCTGCCTGCATTCCCTGTGCATGCACATTACACATGCGTAAATAAAATGCAAACTATAATAATTACAGCAATGCAATCGTAGAAAATATAATTATGCTATAAAAAGCAAATACTAAATACAAATCTAAATAATGTTATGTCAAAATATTAATTTAAACTAAGATATGGAAAATGGCAGCAACATACGGTGTTTCTGAATAGGCTACAATAAAGGTAAACGTTGCAGCGCACAATGCATTATAACCTCCGTCTATTGCCAGAAAACTTCTGGTTATCATTTTTTTTCGTGGATTTGCCAACAAGACAGTCTAATTAATGAATGAGTAGCCTATCTAATCTCAGTGAATGAGAGGTGCGCAGAGCTGTGTGTCAGCACAACGTATGACAGAAAGACGTGGACCTCAACACAGTCATGAAATCTTGTCAACAGGCAATATGCTGAACAAATGTCTGTAAATCAATCCGGAATTGTTGTTGAACACGCAGTTACAAAAGTAGGCCATTATTAGGGCTATTTAACATGTCGGGTTTAAATCGGTCTCGGGCTCATTATCACACGTTATCTCTCGGGCCGGGCTTGGGCAGAAAATGATCGGTCTTCGGTAGGGTCGGGCTCAATTTTTTGGGCCCGATCTAAGCTCTAACTGAGAGCCGTTGGAGCTGCTCAAAGTTGATTGGTTCCCGACCGACCAAGGGGTGGAGTTGAATATTTTTGTAGAACTCAGAAATCCGTTCAGCTCAGATCAGCAGCTGGCCAGACCAGCGATCTACAGCAACACCGAAGGTGCACACCTGGCAATAGGCGTGTTTGAGTTGTGCAGCCGCCTTAAGACGGCTTAAGCCAGCCGCAGCCAGAGATGCATTGTGGTTAGACGAGGTGTTCGACTTCAGACTGACTTCACCAAATTTGTGAATGTGCTCAACGCTGGAAGTGTGTCTTACTGTTTGGAGTGCGTTTGTCTAGATATAGGCTACTTACTCTGTGAATGTGTTCAACGCTGGAAGTGTGTCTTACTGTTTGTAGTGAGTTTGTCTAGATATAGGCTACTTACTCTCTCACGTGTGGAAGCAGGCTTGGACTGGTTTATTACTCTCTCACGTGTGGAAGCAGGCTTGGACCGGTTTATTACTCTCTCACGTGTGGAAGCAGGCTTGGACTGGTTTATTGTTTATACTTTCATTTGGATCCCCATTAGCTTCCACAACAGTGTACTTGCCGTCTGGATCTATTATCCCCCGTGTGTGTGTGTGTGTGTGTGTGTGTGTGTGTGTGTGTGTGAGAGAGAGAGTGTGTGTGTGTGTGTGTGTGTGTGTGTGTGTGTGTGTGTGTGTGTGCGTTAACCATACTTGCCGCCTGTCTATAGAATATCTTGCTTCTAAAGAATCTTTGCTTGAATGTTATCTTCATGATAGAGGAGTGGCTGAATGAGCAGGTCACATGGTATTCTATCGGCAGTCCCAGGAATGACCACAGGAGTGCGTTGTTTATCTTTGTAGGAGCGCTGTTTGCACTGAAAACGGATGACACAATGGCCGTTTCTCAAAATGCCTGCTACATACTATTCCTATACTGATCTCCGCAGCGTGCAATCCACGACAAATGTCACAGGAGTACAGTGTGTGTGTTTTTATACAGTACATATACAGTATATATAATGCTGTGTGTGTGTGTGTGTGTGTGTGTGTGTGTGTGTGTGTGTGTGTGATGCATACCATGCTGCATACTAGGGAGTAGTGTGTGTGTGTTGCAGTACATAATACTTGGAATACTGTGTAAGGAGTAGTGTGTGTGTGTGTGTGTGTGTGTGTGTGTCCTAAAGAAAGGGGACCGTTTCATGTTTTCTAACTTAGTTTGAACATGATCCTAAGACAATGTAAAGGAGTTGAGTTATCTTCATCAGTTAAGCTGTCTATGGACAAGTGGACTGTTGCACAAAATTGAAAAAATGGGTTTACAACCAACACTGTTTTCCCAGGGGGCTCCTAAACATAAATCATTTTCAAAACAAACCCATGTTTGAGGCATCAGAATTTCACAGATGTGAGAGATGGCAAGTTTCTGATAGTTTGCAGACACAGGTTAGTACCTAGACTATTTACATACAAAAGTCTGTGGTTGAGTCTCCAACGGTTCTGGTGGTATTACACTTAGATGTTGCCAAAAATGGAATAGGGAGAGGGTGCATTCACAGACATTGTTTTCATAGAAATATTTGAGATACTGACTAACAATTTTGCACACCTATCCTTGAGAGGTGTGGGCACATAATATCTGAGAATCAGCCAACTCTGAGGGGTCAAGTCAGAGCCATTGGTCCACGGAATGACCCTTATGCAAAGCAGCCATTTTGCTTTTCCTTGTTTATGGCCAAACTGTGACTTTTACAGCTCGGATTCAGCACCTAAAAATCATATAGAATCAATACTTTAAGTGCTTTTCCTCAAAAATGCCTAGTGCTTCTTATTTTGAGCTCTTTTTCAATTTCCGGTCTTGGCTATAACACAACAGCTAGTACCTCTCTCTACTCCACACACACACACACACACACACACACACACACACACACACACACCAACGCTAGTCTACTACTCCACCCTTTAACACAGATGACTGGTGAAGTCGACACAAGAAAATGATATGGAATAGATGTATTTATTTTAACACCAAATATTTAAAAAGTTCACACAAGAAAATGATATGGAATAGATGTATTTATTTTAACACCAAATATTTAAAAAGTTCACACAAGAAAATGATATGGAATAGATGTATTTATTTTAACACCAAATATTTAAAAAGTGACATCTTTATGTCTAAAGCACAAAACATCCGTAACGAAGTCCATGACTTTATTTAAAACACACAATATTCATAATTGCTCATAATCTAAGGCTTCGTTCAGATTGGCATCTCAAATCCCATTTGTTGCATATCCAGATTGTATTTGGAATTTGATTTCGGGTGGTCTGAATAGCAGAAAAAACACCTGAATTCCGAATTTTCAGAATCTGTTACAATCCACATGTCGAGGTGGTTTCAATTGTGATTCATATCCATATCGCTGTGATCTGAACTGTTCAACTGTTTAACCACTGTCAGTGCGTTTTATGGATTTGGCGCAAGTTCCTTATGACCTGGAAATTACCTCTTGTGTGGAGAGCAACCTCAGTGAAAGTTTGCTGCCACGCACCAGAGAGGCAACTATCAACTGTGCTGGTCTGCGCTGATGCACTGAAATAAAGATGCGTAGCGTTATTCTTCCATCTCTGATACTTCCTTGTTACTTAACCATCTGAGAGAGAAACAACCTACATTCTACCCTCTGCGGATTTGTTTATTTGTGTGCATGACAGGTGAAATGCAGACATGGACAGGGGCGGTCCTACCCTCTTTGGTGCCCTGGGCGAACATCTTATCCCCCCCCCCCCCCCCAAAAAAAAAGAAAAAAAAATAATAATAAAAATAAAAATAATAATAATAATAATAATAATAATAACATAACATACTATCATGGCCTTGAACAAGAGAATAAAAATAACAAACCAAAGATATTGCTGCTAATTTCCATTTTTTTCTATTTTTTTGCGAAACTCTTATGGTACTTAGGTACTTATGGTAGCTATGTAGCTATGCATGTCTAGCTGCTACAGCAAGGGAAAAGATCTGAACCCCAAACCCCTCCCCTTTCTTGTGTGTGAGACTTCAGCACTGAAGTCTGAAAGCAGGCAAACCTTTAGGGATTTGGGGTGCTCACTTTCTGCAAATGGGTGATTGACAACTCTTCTGTTCAAATTATTCCATAATGTGTAGTGATTTTTTTGTTTAGTTTTATTTTTTGAGCTCTTGGTTATTGGATGGAACTCCAACTAAGCCAAGTTTATAACACCAGATAAAGATTTTTCCCTTGTCAAAATGCCAGTGATCTTTACACTGAAATTGAACCCCCTTATTTTCAAGCAAGTACATTATGCGAACCAATGCGTGCGCCTGGTTGTCTACTTTAATTTGATACCAAATACCTCCATTGTAGGCGCAGATATACCCATACCAAAGCTTCCCAAAGGCAATGAAGCAAAACCGCTTCACCCGCGATTGTATTTTTCGGCGCTCGCGTGCGCAAAAAAAATAAATAAAAAAAACTTCGGGTCCGCCATGCCGCCCCCCCGACGATGCCGCCCTGGGCGACCGCCCATATCGCCTATGCCAGAAACCGCTCCTGGACATGGATATCGGATATGAGCACTTTACCAAGCAATGTGAATGTGGTCGTTAGAGAGATCAGATTTTGATCAGATGAGCAAAAGATCGGATTTGGACTGCAGTCTGTAAAAGTATGTTTTTAACAGTTTGAATGCCAGGTGTTTTTAACAAAGCTTTGGCCCAGAGTGCCAGCAATCCAGGCCACTGTTGCCTATTTTTATAGAGCCACAGCGTATTCTGTGTTATAGCTATGGACACATACTATGGGTCATTTGAAAGGTAAGACTCTGAGCTCTCAGTGGGTGAAAACCGTTTATTTCTACATGCCTCCGTTCCTGAGAAATCCCAAGCTAAACAGTGGGTAGTTTTCATCAAAATCCTTGTTTTTTTCTAGAAAAGGAGATATCGCTTCTTTTATGATTATGATGGCGTGTTCTCTGTCAAGTTTCGAGGAGTGACACAAGCCGAATCATGCCTGTGGTGAGACTGCCACCTAGTGACGAACCCGCGAAAGGACAACATGACATGACGTGCATTATTTGACACGAATGCTGCAATAGTAATCAAATGCTGCCTTGTGATGTGAAAATGTCCAGACAAAATGTGCAGATCGTGAGTTTTTATGAGTTTCCGATCGTAATTTATTTCAGTTCTATTTATCACAGAGTTCCAAAAATCATATATAACCTGTGTGAGGGTTTCTATTTTCGTAAATTAAAAAAAGGCAAAAACGTAACATTACGTTTTTGGCAC
Source organism: Sardinella longiceps (assembly GCA_027497455.2). Lineage (NCBI taxonomy): Eukaryota > Metazoa > Chordata > Actinopteri > Clupeiformes > Clupeidae > Sardinella > Sardinella longiceps. The sequence continues at coordinate 8,370,315 of JAODXP020000022.1, read as the reverse complement.
TCAACGCATGACAAGTAATAACGGCATATTACGTTTCTGGCATTCAAAGTGTTAAGAGCGGGTTTCTTGTGAAGTAACACCATGTGTGGATAATGTGTGTCATGCAAAAGATCGGATTTGGACTGCAATCTGAACATAGTGTAAAAGTAAGCCTTTAAGAGTTAAGGGTTTCTTGTGAAGCAACTGCCTGTGTGGACCCACAAACACACACACACACACACACACCCTGTGTGGATAATGTCTCTGAGACCTACACACACACACATTAAACACACACACACATTAAACACACACACACATTAAACACACACACACATTAAACACACACACACACATTAAACACACACACACATTAAACACACACAAACCTTAAACACACACACACACACATTAAACACACACACAAACATTAAACACACACACACACATTAAACACACAAACACACACACATTAAACACACACACACACACACACACACACATTAAACACACACACACACACACATTAAACACACACACACACATTAAACACACACACACATTAAACACACACAAACACACACACACTGTGTGGATAATGTCTCATGGAGTTGCAGAATTGGTTTGGACACGGGCCGTTCTCGGACCAGCACTTCGGTTCCCGCTAGAAATGGAGTGGGAACACACACACACACACACACACACACACACACTGTTATGCATATCAGTCTGGAAAGAATTCCAATCTCAACGTTTAACCCTGGAACTGACTTTAACACAGTTGTGAGAACAAAGAACTGATATGCATAACAGTGTGTGTGTGTGTTTAACCCAACTGACTTTAATACAGTTGTGAGAACAAAGAACTGGGGTTGCCCGTCTGAAAACAGCTTCAGAGAACACTTTAGTCTAGAACCCTCTGTTGTAGAAGTGCAGCATTAGCAGAACACTTTAGTCTAGAACTCTCTGTTCTAAAAGTGCAGCATTAGCAGAACACTTTAGTCTAGAACTCTCTGTTCTAAAAGTGCAGCATTAGCAGAACACTTTAGTTTAGAACTCTGTTGTAGAAGTGCAGCATTAGCAGAACACTTTAGTTTAGAACTCTCTGTTCTAAAAGTGCAGCATTAGCAGAACTTGTGTACAAGATCCTTGGAAAAAGGCTCCAGTTCTGCCGCAAAACAGGAAGTCTGTTGAGAGGAGGGCAGATACACGCACGCACACACACACACACACAAACACACACATGCACTATACACACACACACACACACACATACACACACACACACACACACACATACACACACTCACTCCTGTTTTGCAGCAGACTAGTCTGTCCTTGTTAGAGTAGTTTGTCCTCGATAGACTAGTCTATCCTTGTAAGAGTAGTTTATCCTTGTTACACTACTCTGTCCTCGTTAGACTAGTTTGTCTTCCTTAGAATAGTCTGTCCTTGTTAGACTACTCTGTCCTCGTTAGCATAGTCTGTCCTCGTTAGAATAGTTTGTCCTCGTCAGAATAGTCTGTCCTCGTTAGAATAGTTTGTCCTCGTCAGAATAGTCTGTCCTCGTTAGAATAGTCTGTCCTCGTCAGAATAGTCTGTCCTCATTAGCATAGTCTGTCCTCGTTAGAATAGTTTGTCCTCGTTAGAATAGTCTGTCCTCGTTAGAATAGTCTGTCCTCGTTAGAATAGTCTGTCCTCGTTAGAATAGTCTGTCCATGTTTTGCCCTCGTTTGCCCTTGCCTTAGTCATAACACCAGTTTGTCCTCGTTAGACTGGTTTGCCCTCAATACTCCAGTTTGTCCTCGTTAGACTGGTTTGCCCTCAATACTCCAGTTTGTCCTCGTTAGACTGGTTTGCCCTCAATACTCCAGTTTGTCCTCGCTAGGATCCCCACACACTAGTCCACATCAGCTGCTCCTTGATCAGCTCCTCAACAGCTCGTTAAGCCGGCCCTCGTTAAGTTGCCACTCGTTAAGGTTTTCCTCATCAAGGTGGCTCTTGTTAATATCCTCCTCGTTGAGATGCCACTCGTTCAGATCACCCCTCGTTAAGTTCTTCTTCCTCGTTAAGATGCCACTCGTTAAGCTAATCCTCGCTATGGTGATCCCCTTGAATGTGCCACTCGTTAAGATTTTCTTCCTCGTTAAGATGCCACTCGTTAAGATGCAGCTCGTTAGGCCGACCAGGTCCTCTCCAGATCCACCAGCTCCATTCCTTCACAGTAAGAGTGCGGCCGGGACGACCTCACCTGCTAAACACACAAGAGAGTGTGTGAGTGTGTTTGTGTGTGTGTGTGTGTGTGTGTACCGTGGTGTGTGTGTGTAGTAAGGGGTACGGCGTCCACTGGATGGGTGTGTGTATTTGTGTGAGTGTGTGTGTGTACCATGGTGTGTATCTGCTGCTGGCGTCGTCTGGATGGGTGTGTGTGTGTGTGTGTGTGTGTGTGTTTACCGTGGTGTGTATCTGCTGTAGTAAGGGATATGGTGTCCACTGGATGGGTGTGTGTGTGTGTGTGTGTGTGTGTGTGTGTGTGTGTGTGTGTGTGTGTACCGTGGTGGTGTGTATCTGCTGCAGTAAGGGGTATGGCGTCCACTGGATGTGTGTGTGTGTGTGTGTGTGTGTGTGTGTGTGTGTGTGTGTGAGTGTGAGTGTGTGTGTGTGTGTGTGTGTGTGTGTGTGAGTGTGTGTGTGTGTGTGTGTGTGTGTGTGTGTGTGTGAGTGTGTGTGTGTGTGTGTGTGTGTGTGTGTGTGTGTGTGTGTGTGTGTGTGTGTGTGTGTACCGTGGTGGTGTGTATCTGCTGTAGTAAGGGGTATGGCGTCCACTGGATGGGTGTGTGTGTGTGTGTGTGTGTGTGTGTGTGTGTGTGTGTGTGTGTGTGTGTGTGTGTGTGTGTGTGTGTGTGTGTGTGTGTGTGTGTGTGTGTGTGTACCGTGGTGGTGTGTATCTGCTGGAGTAAGGGGTATGGCGTCCACTGGATGGGTTCTATCGGCCAGCTGCAGACGGAGAGGTCACTCGCTTTCCCAGAATCCATCACTCCATCTGGCAGGCTGTAGTTACTCACGTCCCATCCGTACTGAGACCTACACACACACACACACACACACACACACACACACACACACACACACACACACACACACAGCTGTAGTTACTCACGTCTCATCCGTACTGAGACCTACACACACACACACACACACACACACACACACACACACACACAAGCTGTAGTTACTCACGTCTCATCCGTACTGAGACCCACACACACACACACACACACACACACACACACAGCTGTAGTTACTCACGTCTCATCCGTACTGAGACCTACACAAACACACACACACACACACTCACACACACATCGACAGATGAACTGAATTGTATTGTATGCATGCTAAAGCGAATTGGTCTTGGAAATGTATATGTTGTGTGTGTATAGTGTGTGTGTATAGTGTATTTAGTATTCGTGTGTGTGTGTGTGTTGTGTGTGTGTGTGTGTGTGTGTGTGTGTGTGTGTGTGTATGAGTTCAGTTAAACAGAGATACGCTACAGGTTAGTTTCACTTACATTGCGCTCCTAATTTGGCCAAAATGCAACTAGTTGAATTTTGAACTCAGACCATTTTAAAGGAGAAAGCCGGTGTGATTCTGTCTTAAAATACAGTCTGTTAAATAATGACTGAATGAAGCACGGACTTGTCACACATAGTTCACTTGCACCTGACCCCTCCTCTCGGGAATACGGCTAGTTAACCGATTGGCTACACACAGGCTTAACGTTGGAGTGGCTCGGGCACCTCATAGTCTGAATTGAAAACTGTAGCTTACCTCCATAATTTCCACCATTGACGAAGCTCAAAGTTACTCCAAACTTCATTCCGTAGATTCCCAAGGGTGTTTACATTTAAACCGAGGCATAGAGAACTTTCCCCTAGCGGCGCCCCTGTGTGTGTGTGTGTGTGTGTGTGTGTATAGTGTGTGTATAATGTGTGTGTGTGTGTGTACCCGTAGATGGTGTTGAGCTGAATGGTGCTTCCCTGGGTCCAGGTGGAACACACAGAGAGTGTGTGTGGGTGTGTGTGTGTGTGTGTGTGTATA